>OX155955.1:8828713-9357550 GCA_944548615.1 Micropterix aruncella
TATATATATATATATATATATATATATATATATATATATATATATATATATATATATATATATATATATATATATATATATATATATATATATATATATATATATATATATATATATATATATATATATCTATATATATATATATATATATATATATATATATATATATATATATATATATATATATATATATATATATATATATATATATATATATATATATATATATATATATATATATATATATATATATATATATATATATATATATATATATATATATATATATATATATATATATATATATATATATATATATATATATATATAAATGATAAATCATTTATCTTGACGACGGCTTGGCCGAAATATTGATAGACATTTTTAATAATCATTAGTTTTTAAGATATCTAATCGCCTATTATTTTCCAGCATTGCTCTCATCTTTCGAATTGTTGTGTTGCCGCTGTAGGATAAAGTAGAAAGGTTCCAATACCACAGTAGGAAACCGCAAATACTGAAAGAGGAGAAAACGAAAAAGGCGTGGAGTCGCTCCTGGTCGCCACAGACCAGATAAGTGCCCTTTCATTTATTTTATCATTTCATTTATTTAGTAATAAACATAATTTCAATTTGAAAAAATAATAATTTATATATATATATATATATATATATATATATATATATATATATATATATATATATATATATATATATATATATATATATATATATATATATATATATATATATATATATATATATATATATATATATATATATATATATATATATATATATATATATATATATATATATATATATATATATATATATATATATTATATATATATATATATATATATAAATATATATATATAATATATATATATATATATATATATATTTATATATATATATATATATATATATATATATATATATATATATATATATATATATATATATATATATATATATATATATATATATATATATATATATATATATATATATATATATATATATATATATATATATATATATATATATGGAAATATGTATGGTATATCAGTTACGTTGCTAACACTACTCTAACCTGGAGCGAAGATTTCCTAGTATGCGTCTATACTTTGCTCTTGAGTTCAACGCTATTCAACTCGCAATATTGACTTTAAATTAGGTGATAGTGGTCGTATAGCTATCATGAACTTAATTTTTTAAATAACTTAATTAAGTAGATTTAAATCAGGGCTCTTGTGATGCAGTTAATGTGACCCATTATTGAAGTAACCTTATCACGATATTTAATAAATTCAAACGATTGACACTATCTATCTCCTTCATTTGTGAAGTTATTTGAATTTTGAACACATTAAAATTTTAAAAGTGTAAAAATGTGTCGACCCATTTTTAAAAGGCTAAGAATCCTCACTTTAACCTCACTATCTCTTTATGTTATTGACTGACTTTTTCAAGAATAAAGAAACAAATTATAAAAAGTTTTCAGATACACATACCAAAAATACGAGAAATATTTTTTTATACCATGTACAAAACTAAACACAGCAAGGCCAGACACAAAATATTCCGGGCCAAATTACTTACACAGGCTACCGGAAAGTTTAAAAATAATTCAAGTGGAAAGCTTATTCAAAAAATGTCTAAAAGAATTCTTATTAGAAAAAAACATTTTATTCGATCAATGAGTTTAAACATTTTAGGTGATTTTTTAATTTTTGGCCATTTTTTTACAATTTTAAGTAGCATTTTTTAATTATTTGACTTTTTTTGATTTTATATTACCTTGATTATTTTGATTAATTATTTTAATTTGTGGTTTTAGTGAGTACATTTTAATAATGTTTTTGAGTATCGCCAGTATTAAAATGTTGCATATCGACATATCATAAAAGCAATAATAAAGAACTTTGATTTGTATGTACCTGGTCATCAATTTGGATATTGTTAAAACGGACGCATAAACTGTAATTTAAATGTATCTAAACATTAAGTTTCTACACGCTGTTAAGATTTTTTGGAAATAAATATATAAAAATTAAATGAAATATCTTAAATCACACTTTAAAATTGAGTGCAGCAACGATTTTATTAAAGTTAATTAATTTATTTATTTATTTAATAAATTAATTTAACAATTCATTTACAAGTGCACAAGTATCACTAATAATCATATCAATAAAAAAAATATATATAATTAAAATTAAAATTAAACACGGCCGATATGAGCATTAGCATTTAAGTACTGCTGCTGCCCAACTGAGTGCCAGGACTTGTTCCAGGGCAGCTAGCTCTCTAGTTTTTATATCACATATATTCGGCAAGGCTTATATATGCTTGGTTATATTTATTTGCGAACAGATATCTAGTGTTGAATTTAATAACATCTAATATTATTAGGTACTACACGCCCTATTCTAAGAGTTCAAAAGCCCTACACACCCTATTCTGACGGCAAAAGCCCTATCTTATGGACTTTTTCCGCGCTTCCATACAAGAACATCCCATAGTGCGGCGTATGTTTCCTCTTTATAAAGTAAAAGAGAAAATATAATAGAATACAGAATATTTAAACATGATGGTACATAACATGGACAAACTTACAGATATAGTAATTAAATTCTGACACTAACTGTAAAAATTAGAAATTATTTTATCAAATGGTTGACTGTAAGATATCGCTATAGCGATAAGTCCGCCATTTGTGCATAAATTGTCTTTTTTATAAAACCAGCGTAATATTCATTAGGTTAAGTTTTTATAGCACAATAAAGTTATTCTATTCTATTCTATGAGCACCGACTGTCGTCGGTAATGATCGCCAAAAGCACTTTAGAATAAATTAGGAAACTATACACATCTAAATTCACAAGTGTCTAGACTCTCATTATCAGCTGTTAACCTTACACAATAAGTACGGTGGCCTAAAAAAGTTACTTCCAAATAAAAATTCAGTCAATAAATTCAATGCAAACATTTATTTAAATTTATAACACAAATTAAAATTATATCACCTTATGATTCAGTAGCTTATGTTTGTTTTTTTTTTCTATAAAATATCATCGACACATTCTGTTATGGTATGTTCCAATTCCGCTATCGCTGTCACAGCAATCGATAATGCGGCGTCGATGCATACTTCAAGATCATTTTCAGCAGTCTCAATAAGCCCAACGACGTTAGTCAGTAATGATACTAATAATACTGGTAGACTCAGTACTGTTGATATAACCACTCCTAAAAGGACCTGCAAATTAAATAGTAGTAGGTTATTTATGGAAAATTGATTACTTAAATGAAATAGGCGATTCGATACTTACGGCTGGAAGGCAGAGAATGAGGGATAAAAGGTTTGTTCCGCATCCGGTTAAGACGGAAATCGCCAAGTGTATTTGACCGCTGATGATATTCAATTCGTCGGTGAGGGCGGTCAAAGCGTTCTGGATAGTGTCGTCTAAAGCACACGTACAGGCCCTCAGCGCGATCGACAACTGCGATATTATAGCAGTTACTAGATCTAGGACACCATCGACGCACGAAAGAGCAGGTATGTCAATACCCCCAATACAGGCATTTAAACTAACGATCGCAGCGTTTATTTGAAGAAGTACATTCGCCAGGAGATTTTGAACTGTAACTAAAATTGAATTGAGAGCGGCTAAGACCCCATTGAGGAGATTTCCAAGATTAACCAAGATAGCGTGCAGAGCTGCCAAGAGAGAATTCAAGATGCCGGAAAGGTTCAGGCCTAGGAGACCTCCAACTCTAAGGAGGATAGTTCTAACGATATTCAGTAAGGAGTTTACTAAAGCAATGAGGCCTGCTACAAGCGTGTTGACAAGGGTTATTGCGGCGTCGATGATGGCTCGTACGAGGCATTCGATCTCGTTTAACAAAGGGGAAATATCTATAACGACAGTCACCGGGTCGCTTTGAGCTACCTACAATAAATTATAAAAAATAAAAATATAATTCGACAATTTTCAACAAAAGAAAATATATATACTTACCCCACACAAGCAGGCTACCAAGAAAAAATATACAGTTGCTGACATGATTTCTTCTCTGTTTAATGTGTATTTCATTAGAGCGATGTTCCCAGTTTTATACCGTGAAAGTTTAACACTTGTGAACCCATTTCACCGGTCGTTGTCCGACATGTGTTTGTAAACAGTTTTGTTGTGTTCGACGTTCCTGCGTCATATTTTGAAAGAATATTCAGTTGGTCTAAAAATCGAGTTACCCCAATTAATATTGATTCAACTGATCGGTCATATCACGTGTAAGTTAATAATACAAGTTTTCAGAGTATAAAATCGAGAGAATTTGCTACAAACCATGTACTAATCTACGAAAAGTCTAAGGAAACAATGGCTTCAGCAGTATACTTCCTATTAGCTATCTGCCTCATTGGAGTAAGTATTTATTATATTTTATTTTATGGTAGGTAAAACGTAGGGTGTACTGAACTACCCTGGAACTGGTTTTGTGGCATTTTGGATATTGTTAGTTGGAAGATAATGTAGGAAAATTGGGAGTAAATACACATTGCGATTTATTTACCTCGAGCGAATTTTCGATATAAGAGCTACACGATTTATAAGCTAAATAGAAAGTGGCGGTGACTGAATTCCAATATCATTGAAAAGACCTGAAAGAAGACTGGAGTAACAACAGCTTTTTACAATAGTTTTAAAGGAAACAAAAGTGTATCAGTTGCATTGGAAAATACTTTGAATGACAATGAAAACATCAGAAATATAATTTATCAGGTTACAGAAACTTGCAGATTTATTAGGTTGCAGAAACATTCAGTATTAATTAAGTATATAATGTAAAAAATGTTTTTTTTTTGCAGGGAGTTCAATGCGATCCCATAACCGTCGTGGTTAATGTCAGCGGTTTAGTCAGTACTATCCAAGCGAGTGTGCAAGTAATTATCGATGGCGCAGTAATCCTCATCAACGCCCTGATTGCAGGCCTAACAGCAACAGTGAATTCGTTGCTACATCTGTGTATTACGCTACAAATTAACTTTGGGGCTACATCTATATATGTCCACATTTCTGCTCTCGTGACAGCTTTGAATAGCACTCTTTTATGTCTAGCAGACATACTAGCACAAGTTCTGTACGCTCTCAATTGCATACTCCAAACTATCATCAATTGCCTAGCAGTACTCGCCACTAATATTAATGCTGCAATTAGCGCCCTGAACGCAATCTTAGCAGGTCTCAGTATAGCGGCTTGCTCTTGCGCTGATCAAGTTCAAAATCTGGTCGACGACATAATATCAGCGCTGCTCTTAGCGCTGCAAGTATGCACCACTGCATTAGCTAACGCAATCACTGCTGCTTTGAACGCACTTCAGATTGAGTTGGGCATCGTTTCCGTGCAAATTACAACAGCACTGTCGCATCTAACTGGCTGCGGGACGACGGTAAACATATTGACCATAATCTGTTTCACAGCTGTGAGTATTATGTTTATTTATTAACACAAAATCCCGTCATTAAACTCAATTTTAGTTTGACTGAATCTTCGTGTGTACAAAATTCAATCAGAGCAAGAATTTATTATAAAAGAAAATTATTTTTATCCCTTTAAGGTAGCTCAATACGTTTTTACATTCCCTATTCGTTTCTAATATTTTAGTCATAAATATCATTTATTTACTAAAAAAAATATATAAAAAATTAGCTTTCCCCGAAATTACTTTATTGAACTGTCTCGATGTTTGGAGTGTTTCATTTTTGACCACAAAAATGGTAATTCAAAGAAACAGATAAATTTAGTTTAAAAAAATAAAAATCAACGACTTCCATTCGCAAAACAATAAAATTCGGTTGGCGGAAGACAATGTATAATACATTTTTTCTAAACAAACTATATTCCAAACGTAAGTGAAAACTATAAAAATGAGTCTTTATGAACAGAATTAATGTTGATTTTCTGATATACCTAAAAATTTCCAGGTCATTTCTTATTTCTTCTAAGTAACGGACCCCGTTTTATACAACATAATTTATGTAAACATGTAATTTTATTTGTAATCATTATATTCTACTTTCATATTGACCAATACCCTTCTTGAACACTTTTTGTACATAATTTATAACTTTTAACATTTTTACTAATTACACATCGTTATTTTACAGGTGTTAGCGCTGGCTGCGGTGGTCACGATCCTGAATTTACCAACTGTCCTAGCTGCAACACTGGCTGTCGTTATTGCAGCACTTCAAGCGGCCAACAATGACCTGGAAACTTGCGTTACCGCCGCTGTAAATGTGGCCTGTGTAGCAATCCACGACTTGGGATCTACCATTGAAGAGTGCGCCCTCAACTTACCATAAATGAAGGAAAATACTGATCGACGTCTATGAAATTTATCATAAATCTGTTTGTTATAGAAATATTAACGTGGTTCAAGAAAATAAGTTTAATATACTTAAGTATAAATACATTTAATGTATTGTAAGATAAATCATTTAATAAATTAAGTGCAATTTCATACATGTTAGATTCCCTTTTATATATCAATAAGATATAGTTGAGAACTAAACAAGCGTTGGCAATATTATACTGATAAGGCCTTAGGAAGGTTTATAGAACAAACGCTTCATGTGTCTAGGTTGCCTGTGTCTAGGTGCATTTTGAAAAACATACTCGCTTGTTTACTTTAAATTGGCTATCCCATTACGAGTATTATCTTTTCTGATTTATCCACATTCCAATAATATATTCCAAACGTATGGGAAAACTTAAAAAAATAGTCACGAACAAACTTAATGTTTTTCCTGATATTCCCGAAAATTTCCAAATTACTCCTTTTAAATAAACGCACACCATTCTACCAACATATTTATGGAAAATATCAATACGTGTAATTTCATTTCAATATATTCTACATTCATGCTGACCAAACCCCTTCTTAAAAACTTATAATACATAATTTATCATCTATGAATAATAACAAATGAATGTCTATGAATAATAATAAATCGCGAATCTGGTCATTATAGAAATATAATTGTGGTTCAAAAAATAACTCTAATATACTTAAGTATAAAAAAATGTAAGATAAACCATTTCATAAATTGAGCGCATTTTTATACATGCGAGTTGTGCCATTGAAGGGATTCGATCTGTCGATAAGATAAATTAAGTAGAGAACGGAATAAGCATTGGCAATATTAAATTGTTTAGCTCTTGAGAAGGTTTAGAAAACAAATGCTTAAAGTTACTTTAAAGATTACGTTACCTTTCTTTAGAGGCAATCATATCATCATAAACTCCTATTCTCCCAGAGTAATGAAAAATATACAATAAAATTGCTTCACCATAATCGACTTTCTCATACTACTTTACATATTTCTGATATATTTTAGAATTTCTAGTACCAATCAATGATAAAATCAATATAAAAATTGTCCGAAAAATAATTAATAATTACTAGGTATCCTTCACATGATCCTATTAAAATAAAATGTCACATTTATTTGCAAATATAAAACAGTACACAATTATGATAAACAATATTTACATCCCGAACGATTAACTTCAAAGACCAAAGTTGGGAAAACAGCATTTCATCAATTATTGTTTTATTAAAACGAATAACGTAGAATAAAGGATAAATGTTTCATTCTAAAAAGATGTGAAAATGATTGAAGATAAATTCACGGACAATATTTAGTATATTAACAACACAATATATACAGCTAAAAGCTATAGACCGCTTAACTTTTAGAAGCATAAAGTTCTTTATTTGGTTGTATATTACTTTTATATTATATAATTTCATATAATGAAATTATTGCCTATGAATGGATAAACTAATATTAGTCTTGATTACAATCAATTAAATGTAATTTAGCTAGTTTGTAATGTAAACTAGCATTCAAGAATCGAGTTCGGTATTGATAGCTTCAATGACCGAACAGATAGTTGGTAACACTACAGCCAACAGCGCGGCGACGGTAAATGCAATATCGCATACAGCGAAAACAGAACCAGAATCCAATATTATTTTTTTTATTTAATAAAAAAATATTATTGGACTAAGTAATGTATATAAAGAATAATAATTGGCTGAAATTTCTCATACAACTGGAAGACAGAGCAGGATCGAAAGGATAGTTGACGCACTGCATCCGACTCAGAGTAGACAACGCTGAAGCAACTTGCGAAAACACATCTCCTAATTCATTGGAAAGAGTGCCTAAAACGTCGCTGATTGAGTTTTTCAGTGAAGACGTGCAATTGTTAAGCGCTACGTCCAATGTTTTAATGATATCAGTAAACTAAGTCTCGCACTACGTCGGTGCAAGACAGAGCAGACGCTGCCAGAGGCGCCAATATTGCATTCAGAGCGGCAATTGCATCGGCAAGTTTACTTGTAATTTCTCCTACGAATTCGGTAACAGTTTTGATGATGCCGTCGAGGCCGAGTAGCGTCTTCTTTTTACGATCTAATCTAGATCGGGCAGTATGGTATTCAGGGCAGATGCGAGAGAATTTAATATATTATGAAGATATGCACCTAGTAGAGTTCCTAAAAATTGAAACCACTAGATTTTCTTGCGCCAGCAAAGATTTGACTATTTTTGCCAAGTTGGATACGACGCTGTTGAGGAATGATTTTGCACCGTCGATAGCTGTTTGGACGATGGATTTTACTTCTGTTAATAAGTCTGAAAGATCAATCACTCTCTAAAAAATATTTTTTTTTAATCTTTATATTATTAACATATTTCGTACATGTACGTGTATACTTACACCAAAAAGGCACACTGTCATGAGGAAGAAGACTGCTAATGCGGCCATGTTTTTCTTTCAGATAATCTCTCGTTTTATGCAGTATTTACGTGTTTTGCGGAAATTACACGTGCACTCGTACTTAATATGCACACGTGTCTGATAATATAATAGAAAAGTACATCGAATAATTTATTCTACACTGAAACAACTGTTTAATTGTATCAAAAAACAAACGTACAATCAAGGTCTAGGTATGAGAAATAGCGTTGAAAAATATTTATTCAACTGATAGAAACCACGTGAAGATGATATGGATTTAGAGTATAAAAAGAGAACCTTTGCCATTTTAACAACATACTTCAACGAAGAACATTTTAAAGACACCATGACAGCAGCAGTGTACGTCCTCTTAGCGGTCTGCTTATTCGGCGTGAGTATATAATAATTTAAATACATAATAACTAGTTCGTATGTTATATATCATTATTCTACTACACCTTGTCCGATACATTTCAGACAAGGTGTAGTAGAATAATAAAGTAGCTGAAATACATAGTAATATTTTAATACTGAAGAACATTTTTACGTTGATAGCGTTCACACGCTAATTAGATTAACTATATGTTTATAGACTGTCCGCCCAAGCACAAGCTTTGCTTAGTTGGGCGACATCGGACAAAGAAGATATATAATAAATGAGTTTAATTTCTCGGTCTGGATTAAATAATTTAGTTACATATTATTTTATTAAATGTTTTAATTTGAATTATTATTTGTGAAATGCTAAAATAAAATAAAACTAAATAAATAAAAAATGCTGTCATAATTTCTGATTGACAAAGACGTACAAAGAAATTATGCAAAAGAAAAGTGCAAAAGATATAATCTCATATACCTACACTGAAATTAAAGAAAAATCTAAATGTATTAAAAAGGAGGATAATCATTTGATTTTTTAAGATTCTTATTATTTTTGTTCAAAGGAAGCTCACAGCCAAAACGTACAAGTAACCGTCGATCTTTCTCATCTAACAACGGATATCCAAGGGATTGTGCAATCAGCTATAGATGGCGCCAAATCCACTGCCAGCAGCGTCGTTGCAAATGTAACCACAGTCGTCAATTCTCTACTACAACAAGTTAATTCTCTGATTTCAAAAGTAGGAAATCAACTAGGCCCAGTCTTGCTTAATGTTTTGAATTCGCTGGCGGCGGCTTTGAACGCTATACTCTCCGCATTGGCGGACTTGCTCAAGAAAGTGCTCAGCGCTCTCGATGGCATCGAGCAAACCATAGCAACGCTGGTGGCAGATGCTATTGCTAAGGTTGGTGACGCTGTTAGCGCTTTGAATGCAATATTAGCGCCTATTGAAGCTTCTGCCCTCTCCTGCACCGATGGAGTACAAGGTCTAGTCGATGGTATAATCTCCGCGCTGAACGCGGCGTTGAAATCCTGTACTTCTTCTTTGAATAATGCCGTGAGTAGCGATATAACTACGCTGACTAATGAACTGAAAGCGATCATCTCGCAGGTTCAATCGGCATTATCTGCTTTGACTAATTGCGGAACGACACTCGTTGCTATTCTCCTCTGTCTTCCAGCCGTAAGTATTTTAAATATAAAGAGAAACATAGGTTAAGCGATATTTTAAAAAACTGGCGATTGTTTCATTAAAGGTTTTGGTGCTTCCTGCGGTGACTACTGTCTTGAATCTACCGTCTACTCTGGCTGGGCTACTAACTACCGTTTATGCAGCTATTCAGGCAACAGATGACGGACTCGAATCGTGCGTCACTGCCGCTGTAACTACCGCGGTAATTGCACTGAACGACTTGGGATATACCATTAAAAACTGCGTCGCTGCTTTACATTAGATTTATTTTCGCCATTAATGACAAAACACCAAAAAAAAATCTTTTATATAGAACGTAACGTACTATATGACCGTTTAATATGTGGAAACATATAAATAGTTTATGTTTGTTATATTTTGATTTAGAAAAATGTGTTTTTTTTGTACTGTCTGTTTCCCGAATAAAATCAAATAAATAAATAAATCACCTAATTTGTCATTTAAATCAATGATATAAATTTTATTATATAAACGATTTCTGAATATAAGAAGCATGTGAATTAAATTTCTCTTTAGCTGTCGTCGTTTCTTCACCCAAAAACAAATGCTATTGCATTACATTTGACTTGACTTTGTAATAATGTCTTAGAATTTAGATACCCATTTTATTTTATTTATATAAGGATTATTCAATATATCTTTTAGTAAATCTTCAAATAACTAGATAGACTACTTTTTATTTGACACGCCACTGATGAAGTTTAAGGTTAAATTAGGGTTTATTTTAAAAAATAAAACACAATATAAACGATAACCTCTATGTCGGACGACGTCTTTACATGGGGTTAAATTTATTATTATATTTACTTCCAGAGTTAACTATTCTATCAATTTACTTGAGCGGTTTATTATTCTTAAAATGACAACTAAAGTTGTCAACTACAATGGCCGAAATCGTCAACTCAGGAAGTTTTACCTATATTTGATCGTTTTATCTCCCGTGAGCGTAGACTTGGGACGAAAACAATCCACTGTCTAGTTACGCCCCTCGCCCGTAAGAAGCCAACGCCTTACCGCGAGATAACCAGCTTAATCACCCAGTTGGCCGACACTCACGCCCTTACTTCTAGTTGCAACCAGCTTACTCCGGTCTCCTGACTGGTTAAAGGTTCGAGGTCGCTTGCGCAGTCCTCTCCCTTACGTAGCGGTGATTCGGTGTTTACCGCATCTATCGCGGACCACGGCATCCTTTGCCTGGTATCTTAACCTCACTCTATCTCTTTAAGTTACTGACTGAGTTTTTTAAGAATAAAGAAACACATTATAAAAAAAACAGATACACATACTAAATATACGAGAAACAAATTAAACATTTTTATACCATGTACCTACTAAACTAAATACAGCAAGGCAAGACACAAAATACTCCGGGCCATATTACTTTAACAGACTACCGGAAAGTTTAAAAACAATTCAAGTGGAAAGCTGATTCAAAAAATAACTTAAAGAATTCTTATTAGACAAAGCTTTTTATTCAATCGATGAGTTTTTTTAATTTTAAATATATTTTTATTTTTTTAACAATTTTAAGTAGCATTTTTTAATTATTCTTACTTTTTCTGATTTTAAATTATTGATTATTTTTATTGATTATTTTAATTTGTGGTTTTAGTAAATAAATCTTTAAAATGATTTTGATGTCCAAAAGCAATAATGAAGTAACTGTACATATGTACGTGGTGATAAATTTAGATATTGTAAAAACGGACTAATAGACTGTAATTTAAATGTACCTAGATATTAAGTTTCTACAATCTGTTAAAATTTTTTTTGGAAATAAATTGAAATTTAATGTTTTTTTAAATAATATCGGGTAGCCGATTAGTCGTTTCAAGCGCAGTTGCCGTAAGGTTAACTACTACCCCCGATCTATAGGAAACAACGCGTTTCCAGACTACCCCGGCTATCAGTCGGAATGCATAATCGATTGGTAGCCGCCGCACGGTGCGCCAACCGTCCAGGAGCGCCCAAAAGGCTATTCCTAGGGGAAACTGCCCCGCAGGCCAGAGTCCTACCCGCGCTCGCACTTCTTCGTGGAGGCTGACAGATGGGTGTTGCTCGACCTTAACACATGGGTCTTAGTGGCCCAACTGCAACTGCGCCCATTAACTTACTCTTAACAGGGCAGAACGAATTGGTGTTTTGTCAATAATGGCGAATTGGTAGATATATAGGTTTGTCACTGTTAATATTCCTAACCTAACCAATATCTGCTTAACAGAATCGGCCTAGTTAGCCATCATTATTAAACAGGTTTTAGCGCTGGCTGCGGTGGTCACGATCCTGAATTTACCAACTGTCCTGGCTACAGCACTGGCTGTCATTATTGCAGTACTTTGAGCGGCGTAACTTGCGTAACCGCCGCTGTAAATGTGGTCTATCCACGACTTGGAATCTACCATTGAAGAGGGCGCCCTCAACTTACCATAAATGAAGGAAAATACTGATCGACGTCTATGAATTTGAAATTACCCACAAATCTGGTTGTTATAGAAATATTAACGTGGTTCAAAAAAATAAGTTTAATATACTTTAGTATAAATACATTTGATGTATCGTAAGATAAATCATTTAATAAATTAAGTGCAATTTCATACATGCTAGATTCCCTTTAATCTATCAATAAGATATAGTTGAGAACAGAATAAGCATTGGCAATATTATACTGATCAGGCCTTAGGAAGGTTTATAGAACAAACGATTTATGTGTCTAGGTTGCCCGTAATTTTGTAAAACATGTTCGCTTGTTTACATTAAATTAGCTATACCAAGTTAAAAAAAAATAATCACGAACAGACTTAATGTTTTTTCTTGATATTCCTGAGAATATACAAATTATTTATTTTAAGTAACGCACACTATTCTAGCAACATATTTATAGAAAATATCAATATACGTAATTTCATTATTATATATTCTACTTTCATACTGACCAATACCCAACCAATACCCTTCTTGAACTTCTTATTATACATAATTTATCGTCTATGACTAATAATCAATAAATGTTGAATAAATCGCGATTCTGGCCATTATAGAAACATCAATGTGGTTAAAAAATAACTTTAATATACTAAAGTATATCACTAATATACTAAAGTATACTTAATATATCAAAGTAAAACTTTAATACACTAAAGTATATAACTAATATACTAAAGTATATTATACTAAAGTATAAATTAATTTAATATATAGTTGGATAAATGATTTAAAAAATTAAGTGAATTTAATTATGTTATATGATAGTTTCCCATCAATCTATCAATAAGATTAATTAAGTTGAGAACGGAATAAGAATTGACAATATAAAATTGTTTAGGGCCTTGAGAAAGTTTAGAGTACTACTACTTTAACTAAGTCAAAGTTACTTTTATTCAGAGGCAATTGTGTCATTATAAACTACAATTTTCCTAAACTATTGAAAAATATACAATAAAATAGCTGAACCATAAACGACTTTCTCATACTAGTCCACAGATTTCTGCTATATTTTAGACTTTCTAGTACTAATAAATGATTTAACCTTCATAAGGCCCTCAATTTATTCTATCGTTCGGGCCCTCGGGTCAAAAAAGACCCATACGTATTATTATGGCTTTTTTTACTTTTTCTTAGAAGTGGATTATTTAACAATTGGTAATCACTTACTTAATTATTAATACGTTAAATTTGGGGTGTGCTCAGTAAATAAATTATATAAAATAAATGAACAATGTATTTTAGAACCTTTATCAGAAAATCAAAATTACAAAATTAGTTACAATTTGCGCACAAAACTTGTGTGACCGAATGTCGTTTGCAAACAAACTTTTTACATATTTTATAGACCAAGCTTGTTTTGTCGTCAGTTTTTTGGCTAAGCTGACATCGGCTTCGTTTAGCACCCGTCGTCCTGTTGTCTGCGGTTGACGTTGTAGCTGGAGTTTCTAGGTACTTCCGCTTGTATTCGTACTGCAATGTCTCTCGAATAAGATGCTCGGGGGAGGTGTGAGCGTTTTTGAATAAATGGCGTCACTAACTGGTGACCGAGATTTTCTAAAAAAAATCGACGCTTTGCCAAACACCCCTTTTTCCATTCGGAATTCACGTTGGTGAACAAAACGAAGGCGTTGTATGCTGATATGTCAACGATGTTTGTTAAAACAACCTGGGGCCAGCGTTTAGTTTTTCTTTTGCTAGTGTAACCGGCAACTGATTTGTCCAGTGTGTCAACTGCTCCCTTGTTCTTATTATAGTCGAGAATTATGTTTGTTTTTTTTTGCGGACCTTGTTCAATTTCCTTGCCTTTATGGAAGGTACTGAGAAGAATTACGCATGCATTTTCTTTCTAATGTAAGAGACGAGTGTTGTGGTCTCTACAAAAGCAAATGAAAAAGAAAATACTGGTTTTCCTTTGGTGTCCAGTAGCTGTGGAGGAATGCTGGCATTATTTTTCCTCAAGGTTCCAACCAATGTGATGTTTCTTCTTAGTAGCATTTCACCTAGTTTATGGGTCGTAAAAAAGTTGTCAGTCGTCAAGTTATGCCCTTTCAATCCAGTTGTTAAATCTAATACCACTCGTAGTCCTTGGTTTCTTTCAGGTGCTTCGCCTGGTTGTTTTCCGGTATATACTTGTATAGCCCACGCGTAACTTGTCACAGCATCGCATAAAACTCAAAATTTTATTCCATACTTCGCAGGCTTTGATGGCATATACTGTCTAAAAGGACATTTTCCTTTGAAGGACACGAGTTGCTCATCAATAGTTATATTCTCTGATCGATTATATAATTTGGGTAAAATCTCTGTCCACTGTTCTTCCTACAGTCCTACAGTTCACGAATCGGAGCAAACTTGTCCCTCGCTCATCTCTTGGTTCGGGTGTCTCTGCTGTCAAATCTTATTACTCTGCTAATTTTTTTGAAAAACTTCAGAGACATTGTCGCCCACCACAGACCACGCGTGGTATTTGGTTATTACAATAACAATGTAAAGTGTAAATAAAATAACATACTAAAATGTATGCCGGGTCAGTGTTGACCCAAAGGACGTTTAAGTAAAAAAAAGTATAGACAAAAATGTAAACTGGTACTCGGTTCGAATTTGCCTAAAATGTGTTTATTTGGTTAATTTATGAAAAGTCATAAAATATTTTTGAAAATAGATATAAACTTCCTGAGATATTATTACACTTTTTGTCATGATTTGGGTCAAAAAAGACCCCAGGGCCGTATGAAGGTTAAGTGATACTATTAATGCTATTTAACTCCTGTAAAAATAAACTGTCACATTTATTTGCAAATATAAGACAGTACACAATTAAGTTAAGCAGTGTTTATATCCCAGACGATTAACTAAAAAGACCAGAGCTAAGGAAACAACATTTTGACAATTTTTGTTTTATTAATACGAATAATATAGAAATTAAGATAAATATTACATTGCGAACAGAGGTGGAAATGATTAAAGACAAATTACCGAGCAATATTTAGTATATAACCAATTTACAATATATACAGCTCAAACCTACAGACCACTTAACTTTTAATAGCCTAAAGCTTTTAATTTGGTCGTATGAATATTACTTTTGTATTTTATAATCAAATTATTGTCTATGAATGGACAAGCCAAAGTTAGTCTTGGTTACAATAAAATTAATGTAAACTATCTAGTTTGTAATGTAAACTAGCATGAATGCATATCTATGAATTCAGGAATAGTTAAACCCAAATCATCGATTGCAGTAATAGCTCTAGCAAAAGTAGTAATAAGACATAAATCGATTTCGGTATCGATAGCTGTAATAGCCGCACAGACGCTTGTTAACACTCCAGCCAACAGCGACGATACATGCAATATCACAGACAACACGGATAGAACCAAAAGCTATATATATAAAAAAAATATTTTCGGAAGTAATGTGTATAAAGAGCATTAAGTGGCTGAAATGGCACAACTGGAAGACAGGTTTCATAAGGATATTTGACGAACTGCATCCGACCAGAGTAGACAATGCTGAAGCAACTTGCGAAAAAATATCTTATAATTCATTGGAAAGAGTGCCTAAAACGTCGCTGATCAGTGTTCAGTAAAGAAGGTCCAATGTTTTAATAGTACCAATAAACTAAGTCTTGCACTCCGTCGGTGCAAGGCAGAGCGGACGCTGCAAGAGACGCCAATATTGCATTCAGAGCGGCAATCGCATCGGCGAGTTTACTTGTAATTTTTCCTACGAGTTTGGTAACAGTTTTGACGTTGCCGTCAAGGGCGAGTAACGTCTTTTTCACGACGTCACCTAGGTCGTTCAGATGGTGTTCAGGGCCGATGCGAGAGAATTTAATATATTTAGAAGATCTACACCAGAAATCACTAGATTAACTTGCGCCAGCAAAGATTTGACTATGGTTGCCAAATGTGATACGATGCTGTTGATGACTGATTTTGCACCGTCGATAGCAGTTTGTACGATGGATTTTACGTATGTTAATAAGTTTAAAAGATTGCTTACGACCGAAGCGCTTTCGCTGTGAACTCCCTATAACTTTTTTTTAAATATTTAGATTAATAACATATTTTATACATGTGTTTGTATACTTATGCCAAAAAGGCACACTGTCAAGAGGAAGTCGACTGCTGTTGCTGCCATGTTTTTCTTTCAGATAATGTTCTGATGGCTGTTTTGAAAATATCTCACGTTTATTAATACTGTGTTCCACGTGTATCGTGCGGAAATGACATGTGTACTCGTACTTCAGATTCACACGTGTCTGATATTATAATAGTAAAGGACATCGAATAATTTATTAGATACTTTAGCAACTGTTTAATTTTATGAAAACACAAATTTACAATCAAGGTCTATGAGAAACAGCGTTGAAAAATATTTATTTAACTGGTAAAGCACACGTGGAAAATTAAGAGATTTAGAGTATAAAAAGACAACCTTTTCCATATTAACAACATACTTCAACAGAGAACGTTTTAAAGACACCATGACAGCAGCAGTTTACTTCATCTTAGCGGTCTGCTTATTTGGCGTGAGTATATAATAATTTAAATACATAATAACTGGTTCATTTGTTATTTACTCGTATACATGTCAGACAAGGTGTTGTTGAATAATAACGTTGCTGAACGTAGAGACTTTGAAATCACTGGAAATTAATAAATAATATAAAAAAATAATATTACATAAAAAATACTATTACGTTTTAAGCATTCACACTTTAATTAGATTAACTATATGTTTATAGATTGTTTGCATAACTACAAGCTATGCTTAGTTGGGCGAGATCAGTCAGTAAACATACATAAAAGAGTTAAATTTCTCGCTCTGGATTAAGTAATTTATTTATATATTATTTTATCAAATATTTTAAATTGTATTATTATTTTTGAATTGCATTAAATTAAAGTAAATTAAATGAAATGTTTTCATTTGCTCTCATAATTCCTGATTGACAAAGACGTACAAGTAAACTGTGCAAAAGATATGCAAAAAATATAATCTCATGAACCTACAATGAAATTAGAGGAAAATCTAAATGTACGATCGTATTAAAAAGAGGATAATAATTTGATTTTTTAAGATAATAATTATTTTTGTTCAAAGGGAGCTCACAGCCAAACCGTACAAGTAACCGTCGATCTTTCTCATGTAGCAACGGATATCCAAGGGATTGTGCAATCAGCTATAGATGGCGCCAAATCCACTGCCAGCAGCGTCGTTACAAATGTAACCACAGTCGTCAATTCTCTACTACAACAAGTTAATTCTCTGATTTCAAAAGTAGGAAATCAACTAGGCACAGATTTGCATAATATTTTGAATTCGCTAGCGGCGGCTTTGAACGCTACACTCTCCGCATTGGCGGACTTGCTCAAGAAAGTGCTCAGCGCTCTCGATGGCATCGAGCAAACCATAGCAACGCTGGTGGCAGATGCTATTGCTAAGGTTGGTGACGCTGTAAGCGCTTTGAATGCAATCTTAGCACCTATCGAAGGTTCTGCCCTCTCCTGCACCGATGGAGTACAAGGTCTGGTCGATGGTATAATCTCCGCGCTGAACGCGGCGTTGAAATCCTGTACTTCTTCTTTGAATAATGCCGTGAGTAGCGATATAACTACGCTGACTAATGCACTGAAAGCGATCGTCTCGCAGGTTCAATCGGCATTATCTGCTTTGACTAACTGCGGAACGACACCCGTTGCTATTCTCCTCTGTCTTCCAGCCGTAAGTATTTTAAACAAAAAGAGAATCATAGGTTAAGCGATCTTTTAAAAAACTAGCGATTGTTTCATTAAAGGTTCTGGTGCTTCCTGCGGTGACTACTGTCTTGAATCTACCGTCTACTCTGGCTGGGCTACTAACTACCGTTTATTCAGCTATTCAGGCAACAGATGACGGAGTCGAATCATGCGTCACTGCCGCTGTAACTACCGCGGTAATTGCGCTCAACGACTTGGGATCTACCATTCAAAGCTGCGTCGCTGCTTTACATTAGATTTATGAGTTATTTTGTCTTTTAAATCAATGATATAAATTTTATTATATAAACAATTTCTGAATATAAGAAGCATGTAAATTATATGTCTCTTTAGCTGTCATCGTTTCATCAACAAAAATAAATGTTATTGCATTACAGTTTACAGTTGACTTAACTTTGTAATAATGTCTTATAATGTAGATACCCATTTTATTCATTAAGGATTACTCAATACTTCTCTTAGTAAATTTTCAAAATAATTACATAGACTACTTCTTATTGAACACGCCACTCATGAAGTTTAAGGTTAAAGTAAACTAGAAAACTAATTATGCACGATAACCTCTACACCAGACGACGTCTTTACATAAGATTAAAAGTGTTTTTATATTTACTTCCAGAGCTAATTATTCTATCAATTGAATTTAGCGGTTTACTATTCTTAAAAGGGCAGAAGTAATGGGTGTCATGTTTAGTCACGGGTTGTTGGATTTTATGTTGATGTTCAGGTTAGGAATCAATGGCTTGAAAAGCTACAATAATTAATATTAACATAGGTTTGTCACCGTAATATTCCTAACCTAACCAATATTGGCCTATCAGAATCAATGGTGCAATAATAAATTAATATCTATCAAAGCTAAGATCGAAAAAATCATAGCTTATTTAAATATATATTGTAACTGCATGCAAAACATAAGAGAAAAAACAACTTTTAACGTTTCTGCAATTTTCGATAACAGAACCTTGATCAAATCTAATTTAATATTAATTTTTTTTTAAATCAGTAGAAATAATTATAATCAATACACTATAGTGAAGTATACCTATGAATTTATTAGTGTATTAGGAAACCTAAATTATGCGCTCCTAAAATAGTAAAATAATACAATAAATGTAACATTATTCTTAGTTTCATAGTGAACTCGTTCCACGAGGCATTGGCCGACACGGGCTCGTAAATATTATTTTTTTTGTGTTCAACGTTCCTGCGTCATATTTTAAAAGAAAATTCAGTTGGTCAAAAACCGAGTTACCCCAATTAATATTGATTCAACTGATCAGTCATAGCACGTGTAAGTTATTAATACAAGTGTTCAGAGTATAAAATTGAGAGAATTTGCTACAATCCATATACTAATCTACGAAAAGTCTAAGGATACAATGGCTTCAGCAGTGTACTTCCTCTTAGCTATCTGTCTCATTGGAGTAAGTATTTATTATATTTTATTTTATTGTATGGTAGGTAAAAAAGAGGGTGGACGGTACGTTACTGGAACTGGTTCCTTTTTTGTGGTATTTTGAAAATTGTAGGTTGTAAGAGCAACACGATTTATAAGTTAGAAAGCGGCGGTGACTACATTCCGAAGTCATTGAAAAGACTTAAAAGAAACAACAGCTTTTAACAATAGTTTTAAAGGAAATAAAAGTGTATCAGTTGCATTGGAAAATACTTTGAATGGCAATGAAAACACCAGAAATATAATTTTATCACATTGCAGAAACAAGCAGATTTATTAGATTGCAGGAACTTTCAGTATGACTTTTTATATAATGTAAAAATGTTTTTTTTGCAGGGAGTTCAATGCGACCCCATAACCGTGGTGGTTAATGTCAGCGGTTTAGTCAGTACTATCCAAGCGAGTGTGCAAGTAATTATCGATGGCGCAGTAATCCTCATCAATGCCCTGATTGCAGGCCTAACAGCAACAGTGAATTCGTTGCTACATCTGTGTATTACGCTACAAATTAACTTTGGAGCTACATCTATATATGTCCAACTCAATGCTCTCGTGACAGCTTTGAATAGCACTCTTTTATGTCTAGCAGACATACTGGCACAAGTTCTGTACGCTCTCGATTGCATACTCCAAACAATCATCAATTGCCTAGCAGTACTCACTACTAATATTAATGCTGCAATTAGCGCCCTGAACGCCATCATAGCGGGTCTCAGTACAGCGGCTTGCTCGTGCGCTGATCAAGTTCAAAATCTGGTCGACGACATAATATCAGCGCTGTTCTTAGCGCTGCAAGCATGCACCACTGCATTAGCTAGCGCAATCACTGCTGCTTTGCATGCACTGCAGATCGAGTTGGGCATCGTCTCCGTGCAAATTACCACAGCACTGTCGCATCTAACTGGCTGCGGGACGACGGTAAACATATTGGCCATAATCTGTTTCACAGCTGTAAGTATTATTGTTTATTTATTAACACAAAAACTCATCAATGCACTCAATTATAGATTGACTGAATCTTCGTGTGTATAAAATTCAATCAAGAGCAAGAATTAATTACAAAATCAAATATTTGTTCCCCTTTAAGGTGGTACATCACGTTTTCAATTCCCAATACGTATACAATATATGAAAATCATAGATACCATTTATTTACTAAAAGATATAGCTTTCCATGAGCTTGTAATATTTGGATTGTTTTATTTTCAACCTCAAAAATAGTAAAAAATAACAAATTTTATTTAAAAAAATAAAAATATAATAATAAACTCTTTATTTGCACTTAAAAAGTATACAAAAAAGGCGAGCCTATTGCCACATGGCAATGTCTTACAGCTAACCTAAACATAGTGGTACATGCGCGCATTGTGAAAATAAAGATTATTACATAACATACAGACAAGTGGAAGAATTTAAGACTAATAGTGCCCGAGGAGAGGAAATTGGGGGAGGAACAGGAGAGAAAGGGGAGAACTGGTTACTTCTTAGAAAGGTAGTAATCCTTAAGGTGAGTCTTAAACGATGGTAAAGAAGGCGAGTTTCGTATATTTGCTGGGAGATCGTTCCAGAGTCTTGCACCATGGACACAGAAAGAATAGGAATAGAAATCACTATTATGACTCGGAATTTTTAATAAACTGTCAGAGGCTGACCGAAGTACGGACCGTGGGAACTTAGTGGTTCAAAAAGCTCCTGGAGAATATACGATTTTTATTTGTCACAAAACCCTAAAATTTCGTTTGCGCAAGATAATTTCTCGTGCATTTTTTGGTAAACGAATTTATAACTTCAATATATTCCAAACATATTATGCAAAAACTATAAATAAATTAATAGTTAAATAAAAACACTAAAAACACGCTTTTGGGCTATGATACGATATTCACATACACACGGCTATGATACGATATTCCATCATGGAATGCCAGTGCCTATCTTCCGGCTTCATCATCAGACCTTGAAACATAATCATGGTCAAAGTTCATTCCAAGACTTTTCTAACAAGTCCAAACACAGGTATGATACGATGTTCCATCATGAAGTTCCAGTTCATATCTTCCGACTCCATCATCAGATCAGTTCGACAGTACCATATTATTGTATTGTCATCAGAACTACATACAGCTGCCAATTTTCTTGACGCTACGATCCTTGGAAGATGGTTAAATTAGTTACCTTAGATTCCATTACATAGTTACATACAGGTCGACCTAATAAAAGCGTGTTAAAAAGAATCGTTATGCACAGAATTAATGTTGATTTCCTGATATTCCTGAAAATTTCCAGATATTTTTTTATTTCTTTTGAGTAACGGACAACGTTTTATACAGCATAATTTATAGTAAACATGTAACTTGATTTGAATATATTTTACTTTCATATTGACAAATACCCTTTTTGAACACATAATTTAAACTTATTAGATCTTTACTAACTAACCACCGTTATTTTACAGGTGTTAGCGCTGGCTGCAGTGGTCACGATTCTGAATCTACCAACTGTCCTGACTGCAGCACTGGCTGTCGTTATCGCAGCACTTCAAGCGGCCAATGATGACTTGGAAACTTGCGTGACCGCCGCAGTCAATGTGGCCTGTGTAGCAATCCACGACTTGGGATCTACCATTGAAGAGTGCGTCCTCAACTTACCATAAATTACAAGAAAATACTGATCGACGTCTATGAATTTGAAATAAACTACGATTTTGGTCATTATAGAAATATCAACGTGGTTCAAATACATTAGTTTAATATGCTTTAGTATAAATAAATTTAATGTATTGTAAGATAAATCATTTAATAAATAAAGTGCAATATCATGCAGGCTATTTTCCTTCGATGTATCAATAAAATCAATTATAGTTGAGACAAAATAAGCATTGGCAATATTATACTGTTCAGGCCTTACGAATGTTTATAGAGCAAATACTTCACGTGTCTAGATTGCCTATAATTTTGAAATCCATTTTCGCACGTTTGCTTTACATTGGCTATCTCGTTATGAGCATTTTATAAGATCTGATCTATCCACATTAAAATACTATAATCCATTACTATATTCCAAACGTAAGGGAAAAGCATAAAAACGAATCACTATAAATGTTGTTTTCCTGATATTCCTGAAAATTTCCAGATTATTCCTTCTAAGTAACAGACACCATCCTAGCGCGCCATAATTTATAGAAAATATCAATCCGTGTAATTTCATTTGTATATCTTCTAATTTCATACTGACCAATACTCTTCTTAAACAATTATACATAATATATCGCCTATGAATAATATTTATTTATTTATCACAAAAAATACATCTTTAGTATTTACATTAAACATTTGTGTCGCTCCTAACTAGGCAGAGCCTGTTCTAAGGGGAACACCAATACAAATAATTATCAAGATAAATATCTTCCAAAACAAAATGTCGGAAATAAATTAGGTTAAAAAATTATAATTTCAGTAGACAATAATTTCACAAATGATATCAAATGATATTTAGTCATATGTGATATTTAATATTCATTAGTGATATTAGTAATAATACGTATACAAGAAATACTTCAATAACATATATGAAAATATGTGTATATCAAAAATAATATTTTTAAATTGTCATTTAAAAGATCTGCCTCTCTTCTACCAAGGTATAAACCATAATATAAGATGATATTTTTGCTGTTGTATGCTCATCCCCAATATAATTTTACTCGTAATATTAGCCATTCTTGGAGCAAGAAAACTGTAGTAACGTTTTCCAACAGACGTTAAGCGTTTCGGTAATTTAAAGATTTCCTTGTAACGACCTGTTCTCTCACTGTTTTCGGGAATCACATGATCTTCGTCTCCAGTGTTATTTTTTAAATGAAGTCTATGAATTAGAAATAAAACACAACCTGGTCATTATAAAAATTATAATTTGGTTCAGAAAATTATGTTAGTATAAATAAATTTTATGTATTGTAAGATAAATCATTTAATAAATTGAGTACATTTTCACACATAATAGTTCTCTTCAATCTATCAATAAGATTAATTATAGATGAGAACGGAATAAGTATTGGCAATATTAAATTGTTTAGGCCTTGGGAAGGTTTAGAAAACAAATGCTCCATTCATCTAGACTGCTCATAATTTTAAAATACCTATTGCTTGTCTTTATTTTATAATTTCTGATCTATACAGATTTGAATATTGAAGGTATTACAATATCTATAAAATGTGTATAAATATCACTAGAGGGTTATTCTAACACCCCTCTTCATTATATCATTTTTATGAAGTTGAAAGTTACTTTTTTTCATAGGCAATTATGTCATCATAAATTCCAATTCTCTCTGACTATCAACCATTCTTCAATAAAATTGATGTGACATAATCGACATAAATCCGCAGATTTCTGCTATATTTTGGGCCTACAGTAATAATTATTGATGAAACTATTATAAAAACTAGCAAAAAAATAAAAATCATTGTTTTCATTCATATCCCGCTATTAAAATAAATTGTCATGCAGAAATTTGCAAATATAAAACGGTACATTATTTAAGTAAACAAAGTTATTATCCCAAATGATTAGCTTATAAAACGACTAGAGCAAAGAAAACAGCATTTTACCAATTATTAAGCTATTGCATAGCTTTTATCGCGGGCCTAGGCCAGCGCGGCGACCGAATGAAGAAATTTCTTAACGAAAATTAATTATTTTAAACTGATAATTACGTCTAAACGAGTACTGCTTACGATTCGAAAAAAATATATGTTAAACAAGAACATTTTCCTAATATTCTTAGCTTTGAATATTTTAGATTTTGTTTATATTACATAGTGTAATTAATTTGTGAAATTAGGTCTAACGGAACACAAAAATGACTACTACGCTAATACTATCTGGCGTATTATTATGAAACCTGCACCATTTTAAAGATAATTTTATTATCTATCTTTTTATCTACGATTTTTTTCGAATAGTCAAAAAATAATATGCGTTTTTTTGTTTTATCGAATAAAATTCGTGCGCTCTATCGGAATAAGTTTAAATTATTCCGAATCGATTCGGAATAATTTCAACGTTTTCCGATAGAGCGCAGTTATCTGATATCAGAAAAAAAATTCTTCATACTGCATAAATAAAATAAATAAATAATTATAATTGCATAAGTTGTTAAAAAATGCTATGCAATAGCTTTACCGCGGCAGTCCCCGAGTGCCACACGTATTTTTTTTGTTTTATTAAAACGAATAATGTACAAAAAAATACATTTTGGAAAGGATTGAAGACAAAATCACGAACAATATACTAAGCAATTACACTATATACAGCTCAACGCTACAGACCACTTACCTTTCAATAGCCTAAAGCATTTTATTTGGTTGTATGAATATTACTTTCATATTTAAAAATGATAATTTCACTTACAGCTGGAAGACAGAGCAGGATCAAAAGGATATTTGACGAAGCATCCGAGCAGAGTAGACAAAACTAAAGCAACCTGCGAAAAAACATCTTCTAATTCGTCCGAAAGAGTGCCCAATATGTACGTCGCTGATTGAGTTGTTCGGAGAGTAACAGTTTGTGCGACGGATTTAACTTATGTTAATAAATCTGAAACATCGATTACGACTGAAATGCTATGGCTGTGAACTCCCTATAAGTTTTTTTTAAATCACATTTCATTTCAAAACACATTTCGTATATGTTTGTACTTACGCCAAAAAGGCACACTGCCAAGAGGAAGTCGACTGCTGCTGCTACCATGTTTTTCTTTCTGATGGCTGTTTTGAAAATATATCTCGTTTTATACACAGTTCCACGTGTATTTTTGCGGAAATTACACATGCACTCGTACTTGAGATTCACACGTGTCTGATAATATAATAGAAAAGAACATCAAATAATGTATTCAATACTGAAACAAGTGTTTAATTTTACGAAAAACAAAACTTACAATCAAGGTCTAAGTATGAGAAATAGGTGTTGAAAAATATTTATTCAACTGATAGAACACACGTGGAGAGTAAAGGGATTTGGAGTATAAAAAGAGAACCTTCTCCATTTTAACAGCATACTTCAACGAAGAACGTTTTAAAGACATCATGACAGCAGCAGCGTACTTCCTCTTAGCAGCCTGCTTATTCGGCGTAAGTAAATAATAATTTAAATACATAATAACTGGTTAATTTCTTATTTACTCGGATACATTTCAAATAAGGTGTAGTTGAATAATGACGTAACTGATCACAAAAACATTTAAATCAATCGAGAGTAATAAAAAATTTAGAAAAAATTATGACAAAGTAATATTTTGAAAATTAAGGAAAATATTTAGCTGTGGAAAGAGTAATTTTTTATGTTTAGTTTTAAATTGTATTATTATTTGTGAATTGCATTAAATTAATTAATATAAACTAAATTAGATTATATTAAAAAATTTGCTGATTGACAAAGACCTGGAAAGAAACTTTGCAAAAGAAAATATAATCCTATATACCTATAGTGAAATAATAGAAATATTTAAAGGTATTAAAATAGAGGATAATAATATGATTATTTAAGACTATTATTATTTTTGTTCAAAGGGAGCACACAGCCAAACCGTAAAAGTAACGGTCGATCTTTCTCATCTAACAACGGATATCCAAGGGATTGTACAATCAGCTATTGACGGCGGAAAATCCGCTGCTAGCAGCGTCGTTGGAAGTGTAACCACAGTCGTCAATTCTATACTACAACAAGTTAATTCTCTGATTTCAAAAGTAGGAAATCAACTAGGCACTGATTTGCATAATGTTTTGAATTCGCTTGCGGCGGCTTTGAATGCTACACTGACGGCCTTGGCGGACTTGCTTAAGAAAGTGCTCAGCGCTCTCGATGGCATCGAGCAAACCATAACAACGCTCGTGGCAGATGCTACTGCTAAGATTGGCGACGCTGTTAGCGCTTTGAATGCAATCTTAGCGCCTATCGAAGCCTCTGCCCTCTCCTGCACCGATGGAGTACAAGGTCTGGTCGATAATATAATCTCCGCGCTGAACGCGGCATTAAAATCCTGTACTTCTTCTTTGAATAATGCTTTGAGTAGCGATATAACTACGCTGACTAATGAACTGAAAGCGATCATCTCGCAGGTGCAAGCGGCATTATCTACTTTGACTAACTGCGGAACGACACTCGCTGCTATTCTTGTCTGTCTTCCAGCCGTAAGTATTTCAAACAGTAAGAGAACCATAGGTTAAGCAATCTTTCATAAATTTGGCGATTGTTTAATTAAAGGTTTTGGTGCTTCCTGCGGTGACTACTGTTTTGAATCTACCGTCTACTCTGGCTGGGCTACTAACTACCGTTTATGCAGCTATTCAGGCAACAGATGACGGACTCGAATCGTGCGTCACTGCCGCTGTAACTACCGCGGTAATTGCGCTCAACAACTTGGGATCTACCATACAAAACTGCGTCGCTAATATACATTAGAATTATCAGTTATTTTGTCATTTTAATCAATGATATATATTTTTTTATATATAAAGGATTTCGGAATATAAGATGTATGTAAATAAAGTTTATTACAGCGTTGGGGGGGTGGGGACTGTGTAGCTGCCATCGTTTCATCACCCAAAAATAAATGTTATTGCATAACTACTTGATTTTGTAATAATGTCTTTGAATTCTAATACCCATTTCATTCGTATTAGGATTATTCAATATTTCTTTTAGAAATATCCTTATTTTAAGCGCCAAGTCTAACGCTTTAATGATATCATTAACTAAGTCTTGCAAGGGAGAGCAGACGCTGCCAGAGGCGCCAATATTGCATTCAGGGCGGCAATCGCATCGGCAAGTTTACTTGTATCTTCTCTTACGAGTTTGGTAACAGCTTTGACGATGCCTTCGAGGGCGAGTAGCATCTTTTTAGGATCTAGATCGCTCAGTATAGTGTCCAGGGCCGATGCGAACGAATTAAAAATATTTTTAAGATCCGAAACGAGTAGAGTTCCTTCCTTTGAAACCACTAGATTAACTTGCGCTAGCAAAGATTTGAGTGTGATTGACAAGTTTGATAAGACGCTGACGATAACTGATTTTGCACCGTCGATAGCGGTTTGTGCGATGGAATTTACTTCTGTTAATAAGTTTAAAAGACCTATTACGATTGAAGCTCTAAGACTGTGAACTCCCTAGAGAAGATTATTTTTTTGAATTTTCAAAATGAGTAACATATTTTGTGCATATGTGCGTATACTTACGCTAACAAAAACAATAATTTCAACAATAAAAAAAACACGACTGCCCTTATAAAAACTGAACTGTTGTATTTAGAATTATTAGAAAAAAAATGTTCGTGGTGAAAAGCACATTATGTAAGAGAATAAAGTTCGTCCTTGCTGCCGCTGCATTTTAGTCGGTTGTCCTCGGTGCTCAAGTCATAAAGATTTTTTGTGAAATAATTGTGGGTTGTGTATAGATACATAGATACATATATGTGGTATTTCCGAAATGTACTCCATCAGACTTTTCACTTGATACTAAACACGATATATTTAACCTAATTTATTGCCATTTGGACATTCAGATAATTATTTATTTGACATTTGAGCACTTTAGGTACTTTATGACATTCGGATCGGGATGACATAATTATTCTAACAATAGCACACACTGCTAAATCGGTTTAAGCATTTAGAAGTTATGGTGGAATAAAGAAGCGGAAAACATACATACATGAATCCTAAACACATAACACTCCTATTTTGGGTAGTCGTGTAAAAAGGCACACTGCCATGAGAAAGTAAACTTCTACCTCATGTTTTATACTGTGTTCCACGGGTGTCGTGCCGAAATTACCCGTACATATACTCGTACTTGTGATCCACATGTGTTTGATAGTATGATAGAAAAGACATGGAATAATTATTTAATAGTGAAACAATGGCTCATTTTTTTTATTTAATCAAGGCTATGCATGCGAAATAGTGGTTGGGAAATATTTATTCAACTGATGTAACACACGTGCGGAGTAAAGAGATTTAAGTATAAAACCAGAAATTTTTCGACTTCAACAATATACTTAAACTGAGAACGTTTTAGAGATACCATGATGCAGCAGCAGTGTATTTCCTATTGGCGGTCTGCTTAAGTAAGTATAAAACAATTTAAATACACAGTAACCGGTTCATTTGTTATTTACTCGCATACATGTCAGACAAGACGTGGTTGAATAATTACATCGCTGAACCTAGAAACTTTAAATGACTCGATAGTCGTTAATAAAGTGGAAAAAATAACATGAAACAGCAAAATTTTAATTTGCGGAATATTTTAAAATTTGCTCCTAAAGTCTGACAAACAAAGACCTCCAAAGAAAATTCGGAAATAAAGCGTAAAAAAGTATAACCTTATGTATATACCTATTTTGAAATTAGAGAAAAATATAAATGGATTAAAAAAGAGAATTTTGATTTTATTACATTATTAATATTTTTGTTCATAGGGAGATTAGAGAGATCTTTCTCGTCTAACGGATATCAAGGGATAGTGCAATCGGCAATTAACGAAGCAAAATCCGCCACTAGCAGCGTCGTTGCAAATGTAACCACAGTCCTCAATTATATACTAGAATAAGTTATTCTTTGATTTCAAAAGTAGTAAATCAAAAAGGCGCTGATTTGTATAATGTTTTGAATTCGCTGGCGGCGACTTTGAAAACTATAGGTACTGTCCGACTTGGCGGATTTGTTATAAAAGTGCTCAGAGCTCTCGATGGCATCGTGATTGGTTAAACTGATCGATTGGTTAAATATTTTAAGCGCAAGAAATCGGTAATGTCGATATCCAAATACTGGACTTGTTTTTACCCCCCACCCCTATTTAAACCCCCCACCCCTGTACAGTAATTTTAAAGTCTTACAATTATCCCGATGAGTTGCCTTAGGTTCAGCATAGAAAGTCTTCGAATAAATTGTCAGATTGGTAACGAAAGGTTTTTTTTTTATTAGTCACACGTATTATTGCTTTTTGCGCCTTTATGACAGGGTCAAATATTGACCTGGCCGCTCTTTCCAGGCCAATTTAGGCATTTGAGATTAATGACTGAACTAGAGTACTAGAGTGCGTGTACATGGTCAGTCAACGCGGAAAATTGACAATACAAACGCTCAAATCATTATATGCATTTCTCTCAGTGCAGCTATGTAAAATGACCTTATTGCTGTTGCTGTCTCAGGTCGATAGAAAACGTCATATATTTGATATTCTTGGTATTAAGCGTCAACAAACTACTACCAAGCCAAGATTTCGCTAGCCTAAGTTTTATATTTTGCCTTTTAAACTTGACCATTGTCCCAACAAATCGAAAGTCTGGCCGGCTGTGGGCGCTGAGCGACACTGTACAGATTACAAGTGATATCCCATTGTTTATCGCATAATAGTAAAGCAGTGTCGTCTGTATATGTGGCATCCATAGGACCCATCGATATCTAAGTTGCATAGGTCGTTGACATATAACAGTAAAAGCATCGGCCCTAGTAAGTTTCCTTGAGGCACCCCATAAGGGTTTTCCAGAGAATCACTTATAAAATTGCCCAGTTTCACGATTTGCTTTCTGTTTTGAAGATATCTTTCGAACCAGGTAACTAAGGTATCGCTAAGTCTCAATGATAGGATTTTTTTTTCAATGGTAGCCCATGAGGAATTGAATCAAAAGCCTTTGCCAGATCAAGAAATACCTATAGGCATTTATAATCACTCAACGACTTAGGATCTACCATTCAACACTGCTTTGCTGCTTCTCATGAGATTTATCAGATATTGTCATTTTAATTAATGATATAATTTTTATTATGTAAATAAACGATTTCTAAACATATGAAACATGCTAATTTAATTTGATGTAGTATTAGGATGAATGAACTCTCTAACTGTCAACGTAACTTCAGTAGCCAAAATTAAATTTTATTGCATTACAGCTCACGCAGAATTGAGATAACTATTTTATTGGTATTGGATAGGTATTAGGACACAATCAAAACATCTTGAACCGTGATCTCAGTATTTCTTTTAGCAAATCTTAAGAATAAGTATTTAGCATAGGTTTATTGATGAAATTTCAGGTTAAACTAACGTTTATGAATAAAAATAGAAAACACAAGTAAACGCATAACCTCAATATCGGACAAAGCCTTTAGGTACGTGTGTGTTGTTTATATACACAAGTGTTTTTATATTTACTTCAGACTATAAAACCAGTATTAACCATTCTATCGGTTTACTTTAGCGAAGAGAGCTCTGCACTTATAGAAGTCTCTTTGGTAAGTTTGAGCATTTATTTTCATTAAAAAATATAAAGGGCTACGGGGAAAAACGATCAATGTCATACTTTTACAAATACTTTTTTCAGAGGTATAAATTTAAATATAATGTTTTTTTTAGAAACTCAAATATATTTGGTTTATGGACAAAATATATTTTTTTTCTCACTCACAACAAAACGTGGGTATAAAGTATATTTAAGGGGGAGCCTGGTTTAAACGGCAAACGAAAACATGTTTTTCATATTTTTCTTTTCAACAAAGTTGAAATCTATTCATGAATCTTTTACCTCTAGAATAGCTGATAGTCTCATATTGCTGTAAGTAAAAAAAAACTTACTATTTTTCTGTAAAGAAAACTCTAAACGCGTTTTTCTCAAAACCATATTTTTCAGTTTTGCGACGGTGATAAAAAAAAACTACAAAAAAAACAAGATTATTAAATTGTCTTCTATATGAACTAAAAAAAACTTTTAAAAAGGTTTTATATATATTTTTTTACTACCTAAACACAAAATTTTGGGGCGAAAATCGATTTTATTTCGTTAAATCTCTAAAAAAATATAAATATGATAACTTTTATTTATTTTTTTAGTTCATCTACAAAAGACGTATGTAAAAATTAATATCATAGTTTTTTGTTAAGCAAAATTACGCTCGCTATTAACGAAGCAAACAGATACTGTCATTTCTGCAGTCAAAAAATATTTTTAACTTTCAAATGAGATTCAATTTTAAGTTTAATAAAACTTGAAATACATGTTTTTTTTGGCCTTCTAAACCAGGCATTAAATTTACTTACTTAAATGTACTTATAAGGTAAGTAAATTTTAAAAATGGAATTACCAAAAAAATATGAAATTGACATTGATCGTTTTTTTCCGTAACCCTACATTAATATGTAATCACGTATTTTGTCGTATTCGCGTAAGATGATAAATAAATACAAAACCTTGTTTTCAAGGCGAAATATTTAAAAAACGCAACGCAACATTAGGAATAATTTATTATGTTGATTTATTTATGAAATCCATGTGACTTTATATAATGTCAAGTTCAGTGTTTCGTATCGTGTGGCCAATAAAATCAAATGTGTCCACTTTCATTAGCTCGTAATTTTATTGGAAAAGACTTTCTTTATTGGTGATTTGTAAACGAATGCGATTATTAATTTGAAATTATAGCAAAATGCAAATGGAGAATAGCTGTTTTGGGATTAATTAAGTGATTGAGGGAGATTTAGTAATCGTGTGATTTCTATGTTACGTTTGGGATGAGAGTCTGTATTGGAAACAAACCGGAAACGCGTGTCTGATAACCATAAATTACATGATTGGGTTGCCTTGGATTTTGACCGATTCCAAGAAGGCCAAAAGGAAAAAAACGAGAAAATCAAAAATGAGTCATAGATTATTACTAGATTGTTAATATCAATTTTTACTCCTACTCTCTCTGTGTCTATGGTGCAAGACTGGAACGATCTTCCGGCAAACATCCGAAACTCGCCTTCTTCATTTAGGTCATTTAAGACTAACCTCAAAAATGACTACCTTTCTAAGAAGTAGCCAGTTCTTCCCTTCTTCTCTTCTTCCTCTCCCAATTTCATCTCCTCGGGCATTCTTAGTTTTAAATATAGTAGACTGTATTTTATGCAGACAAAATTAATAATCTTTATTTTCACAACGCGCACATGTACCACTATGATTAGGTTAGTTGTAAGATATTGCCATGTGGCAATAAGCTCGTCTGTTTATATTCCATTTTTAGGTGCAAATAGAGAGTTTATTATTATTATTAATAATATTATGCAACTCACCGTTCACCGTCGCTGGCATCTCGTTCGTCGATGATGTCAGGGGCGGTTCTTGGAGCACTGCTACCGCCGCCCAGCACATCGTGCGAACGGCTGCGGCCGAGTCCCAGCCGACGAGGAGCATCCTCGACTTCTCCATCGTCCGCTTCCTCAGCTGAACCAGCGGACACTTCGTGCATAAGCGCCACTAACCGACTACCGATATGCTGAATCACTTTCGCCGCTAAGGGCGGCGAAGAATCACCCAAAGATGCCACCAATTTCCTATAAACACAGTCGGCGTCTCCGCGCGGAGGCTCAACCGCACCGCCCCTATCGAATTCGTCTATTATCTCGCGACAACTATCGGAAATCTGCTTCCTGAGAGCGGAGCGGCCGCTCGCCGCACTCTCCATGTCGGATCCGGTGTAATCGGAAGAATCGTAAGAATCGCTCCAGGCGTCCTCGCTCGACAAATACTCGACAATCTCGCGCACTTCCTCGTCCCGAATTCCGGGCACGGTCTTCATCAGCCTCGTCAACTCGCTCTCAAAATGGGCCAGCTGCGCCGGCTTTCGCATCTTCGATTCCCCGTCGTGCTTAGCGGAGTGCTGCGCATTAGCCGAAGCCGCCACCATGCTCTTGAAAAACTGCCGCATTTTGCTCATCATCAAATTCGTCTCCTCGTCAGACGACCAATTGTTAAAGCTATCCTTTCGAATCAACGAATTCGACGCGCAGTTGTTCGCGGCCGTCAACTCGTGTTTCTCCTCGCAGTCTTGCCGATTTTCCTCGGCGATTTCCTCCAAATCCAGCTTCAAATCTTGCGATTTGCTCGCGTGAGAATCGTGCGAGTCGCTACTTTTTAATAAGTCATCGCAGCTGCCGACGAACCCGCTGTCTCTGCTCGTTTGCTTTTTGCAGTTTGCTAATTCTGTGTTTACGGGGAGGAACTCCGGACGGGGCGTCTGTCGCCCGTCGTCTTGATCCGACACCGAGCGCACTTCCTCCATGTGGTCTTCGCGCGCTTCTAAAGAATATCGCCGTTCGTCCGCGGGTGAGTTTCTCCGTTTTTTCGTCTGTTTCTTTCTGTGCTGCGCATCGAGGGAGCCGGTGTTCGGGGAGGTTTCTAATATGAACGATATGTCGTCCTTTCCGCCTTCGTCGGAGCTGGAGACGCGCTCCTCGAGCCGGACGGCCGGCAGTTCGCGGACGAAGCGCTTCCTGCGCGCGGGGCTGCGGCGCCCTTCGCTGTCGCTGCCGACGCTTCCGGATCCGTCCGAATCGCGGCGCTCTTGCGAGAAGCCCATGAATCCAGTCAGGAAGTATCGTTCGAGGCGGGACGAGGCGAGTCCTTCGGGATCTGCGGATTCTGTCTGATCTGCATCCCCGGTGCCGCTAATAGAATCCGCATTCTCGCTGCGGGCGCTGCTCGTTTCGGATGCGGCATCTTCTTCTTCTTCTTCCGTCCCGCGGCGGCCGTCTGCGAGGCCGTAAAAGAAGTATTTTTCGAGCTCCGTCGCGGACGAAGGGCGGGACACGGCATTGCGATCCGGTTCGCTTTCTTCGCAGCTCTCCTCCATGATGGTGTGGAGGGTGAAGTCGAGCGCGGACCTCCGGCAGGCGGAGTATTCGTCATCTCTGTGAAATTCGACTTCATCGCCGGAGTCCGTCTCGCTGAGGTCGCTCGGCGAGCCGCGGCTGCCTTCCTCCACCCACGAGTCGTCGTCCGCCAGCCCTTCCTCCAGGCAGACCACCGCCGACAGGGTGGAGGCGTTGGTGACGACGGACACTCCGCCGTCGAAATCCACTTTGTCGGTGTCGCGGTCGTCCGTAGGCGCGTTCGCGTGTTGCACGGTGACGCTCGGCGGCGGCGGATTCTCTTGCGTGATCATCACGCGGCTCGTGTATCGCGCGACGTCCGCGCGCGGCGAGCGCGGCCAGCTGACTGGCGACTCGGGCGAAACGGCATCCGGCGCGCTCGCGTCGCACGAAATCGTCTCCTTTATGAGCAGCTCGCTCAGCGTGCGCTCGATCCCTCTCACTAGATCCAAATCGCCCCCGGTCTCTAACAGCGGCAGCATCACGGGAGCCTTCTTTTCCATTTTCTCCACTCGGTCAGATAAGCTATCGCAATCGCGCGCCGATAACTCGGTATCGCACGGATTAGCGTCATCATCGAGCGGTGCGACCTGTTCAAAGTCATTGTGCAGCATGTTTAAGTCGCAGAATTTTATGAAGTTTTTGTGGTTTTCGGATGATTCGGTGATTTCGGCGGGCGCGTCGGGATCGTCGGGGGCGGCGTCTTCGTTCGTTTCCGCAGTGGAGTTAAAGTGTTCGACGGTGTCTCCGTTGGCGTCGGGGCCGGAGTAGCGCAACAGGACACAATCCCCGGAGGCGCTTCCTTCGTCGTCGGAGGGAGCGGCGCTGCCGTCCGCATCGTCCTCGCCGGAGCCCCAGTCCGAAGGATTCACCACGAACACTCGCGAGAAGGAGGCGGAGTGCTGCGACTCGCGGTCGGAGGACTCGTCGGAAGAAGAGAGCGGCTCGGGGACGTCGTCGGAGACGATGTCGGGGCGGCGCTGCGGCGAGTCGTCGACCGCCCGGGAAGGCATGGTCGCGGGGGACGGCGCGCGGACGAGGCGCTCGGGCGACTGCGACCGAGGGCGCGCGTCCGCCGGGGCGTCGGGCGGCTTATCTCGCGCGGAGGGCGCGGGCGCGGCGGGCGCGGGCGGCGCGGCGAGGAGCGCCGGCCAGAGCGCGGCGGGCACGGGCACGGGCACCGGCACGGGCACGGCGAGCACGCGCGGCGCGGCGCCGCAGCGGCAGGCGCGGCAGGAGCGGCAGGCGCGGCCGGCGCGCGCGCACCGCTCGGCCGGCCGCCGCGGCCGCCGCGGCCGGCGCCAGCGCCCGCCCGCCTCCCAGTAGTCCCAGGCGCCGTCGCCGCCGAGCGCGCCCGGCCCGCCGCCCGCGCCCGCCTCCTCGCCCTCCTCCTCGCGGGACGACGAATCCGAGCTGATGAACACCAGTTTATAGTCCTCGGACTGCATGCGACCGGCGTCTAGATCGGAGCGGTCGGCGTCGCTCGCTGTTCCGCCTCCGCTCCCGGCCCCGCCCGCGCCGCCTGCAACAATAACAGAAACAACATTAATAAACAGTTTGACGCAACTTAAACTCTCGTTCACATTAGTAAGGAAAACTGAAATCGCCATAAAACAGAATATTTATCACTGCATGGATATAGAAAAATATCTAACTGAAACAACGTTGTCGCAAATACCACACCCTTCACCATTAATGTAAGCGTATCACCATACCTACTGACTTTTAGTAACAGAATTTTTAAACATTTTTTTTTTATTCCAGTTTTTAACCGGCTACGAAAGGGATTTCAAACTACCCTTAAGTACTAAATTTGTACATAATTTCGTTTAAACCATTTAAAAAAAAATAGGATTATAATTGAAAGATATATTTTGAGTTTTTGGCTGTAACTCCCACGTTATAAGGGTAAATGAAAAATGGGGATATTTATATGTAGGTACATAAGTTTTCTGAAGACATATGCCAAATTTTGGTGAAATCGGACCTGAATTTTGGTGAACCAGGTCTGGTGACACAATGAAAATCGAAAGATTTTCATTGTGTTACCTCTCCATTTTACCACCTGGGAGCTGTTAAAATGGAGAGGTGGCAACACCTCTCCATTTTAACAGCTCTCCATTTTTTCATTCCCAAAATTGAAATTTTGTATGATGTACATTTGCATAACTTTTCTTATCACATACTACATTAGGGTTACGTAGGGTTATTACTAATGCCCGTAATTATATAGGTATTTTTAAAATTCTTAAAACACGATAAATTTAGTAAGTATATAATTTATTTATTCGAACAAGACTAGGTGGTATCAACAACGCGAGACAACATTATTAGAACAAGATATGGCACTTGGCGTTGCATTTTTAATTCTCTTTATTATATTTCATCCGCATTGCAATAAATTTATTGATAACAATCTGTTGGATGCTGAGGAGACAGAAGATATGCAAGAAAAACGAACTGATCAACAGCATAATCAGGCAAAACAATCAAAATTATTCGCATAATTGAATAAAATGATCAAACACTCTAATACAGATTATGTACGCATACCATTTTGGCAGTACATAATAGCATAAGTTTTGTATTATGTATTCACCAGCTAGGGACTAACTTCGGGGTCTTTGAATGACATGTACCAATTCAATCAATTTTCGATTTTCAAGGATAAATTTCCTTTTTCTTGCTGAAATCTCAACTAATTAACCATCTTTACGAGAATGTGCCAAAAAGTTATCCATATACGGCGAACCAAGCTATTATAGATGTATTTATAACAGCAAGTAGGTGCCTAGTAGTAAGATCTTAAATTAAACAATATTATTTTTAGCCTTGGAATAACTTAATCGCATAACCATTACGTATATAAATAAGAACCAAAATATGTTTTTTTTTATATTAAAAAGTTTAAAGCACAAAATGGAATAATATTCTTAAATACTCTCTATCGATCTTTGATTGGTTAATTCAATTATCCAATCAAGATCTTGATAATTTAAATGTACCTAGGATGAAGACGACTTTCGGACAGCGACACTACTCTTTCATAGCTACAAGACTCTATAATAAATTAAGCAGTGACATTAAAACCAGCCCCAGTTGTCATGTGTTTAAAAGCAAAATAAATAAATGGCTGGTGCAAGAAGAGCGTTTATCTATCCATGCCATGATCGATGTAGTAGAATAATTTGAAGTTGACTTAACATATATTGTGTATATATGTATGTATGTGTGTATATGTATATTCTAATGTATTTAGTATTTCTATTTCCTATATAATATTGTAAACTTTATTATTATATTTATTTATTATTATTATATATATTTTAAAATTATTATTATTATTATTGTGTTTGGTTGGTTCAACGACCCTCGTTTTAAATGTAAAAATACAAATTGCTTGCCCTGGAACGGGTATATCCCAGTTGGGCAGCACTAGCCAGTGAATGAAAGAGGAAAGTTTTTGCCATTTGTTTTAATATTATATTTATTGTAAAATGGTTAATTTAATAATTCCAATAAATAAAAAAAATTATATTATTGCATACAGTGCATACTTGTGTAGAATAAAAATCGAAAATTGATATGAAATTGATATCCGAAATAACGGTGGCCTTGAATAGTTAATAATCAAACTGTTCTTATTAATAATCCCCGAAATACGTAAATAAAATATATAGAAATATAAGACCAAATGAGGTTAATTTTAAACCGACTTCAAAAAAAGGAGGAGGTTATCAATTCGGTTGTAGTATATCTTGTTTTTTTAATGTTTGTTACCTCAGAACTCTGCCGTTTATTACCCGATTTCAAAAATTCATTTTTTATTTGAAAGGATACTTGCATATTGGTCCCATTGTTATCAAATCCTGTTCTGATGATGGGATCCATGAGGAATTGAGGGAACTCCTCAAATATATCCTTGAAAAGTGCAGCAGCCATGTCATGGTGATACTTAGAACGGGCTATCATTTGATTGCGAATACAAAATGTTGTGTCTGTGCTGTTGACCGTTGAGGAGCTCCCTCGTTGGAAGCGAACCCTGGGTGCCGCAGTCCTGTCTTGGTGAAACTTAGAACGGGCTGTAGTAATTGAATGCTATACAAAATGTCGTGTCGGTGCTGTTGACCGTTGAGGAGTCCCTTCGTCGGGAGCCAACCCTGGGTCATGTAGCAAGGCATGTCATGGTAAAACTTAAAACGGTCTATCATAACTGAATGAGTATACAAAATGTCGTGTCTGTGCTGTTGGCCGTTAAGGAGTCCCCTCGTCGGTAGCCCGTTCTAGTTTGTCATCGGAATTGAACCAACGTGTAAATTTCCAACGTTCTATGATAATATTTGAGCAGTTCCCTCAATTCCTCATGGATCCCATCATCAGAACAGGATTTTGATAATCCCATCAGATCCAGAGTTAGGGTACCTCGACGACCCTCCGGTTGACGCTGAGGAGAAACTGCGGGGGGATATACTGATCAAATCTAATGACATTTCCACGTTTTCGCTTTTTTTTAAGTACAATTTAAGTAAAATGTAAGTATTTTTTAGGGACTGAAATATTTTTTTCTGAGGTGTAATTTAAGTCGATGTAATTTTTTTTAGAAACTCAAACACCTATAATTGGTTTACAGACAAAATATATATTTCTCACATCTAGAAGTTGATATTGATCATTACTTCCCGATACCCTTCAACTGAAAAACGCAATCTTCTAATAAGGTTGAAAATTATTTTTTTTTTAAATATATTGGTTTTTTTTTTTTAACAAAAATAAAACAAATAAGTACCAAAAAAACTTTCTTTTCAATTTTCTTTTCAACTGCGATGTGTACAGAGTAACCCCCTTTGCTGTCTCATATTTACCCAATCACCCTCATATACCACTAAAATTATTGGCCATCTGTACCATAGCGTTCGAACTAATATACATATAACCCAAGATCCGAACCGCGATGCCGCTATACGTAGCATGCCTTGTCGCAATGTAGAATGTGCCGATATCGTATGCTAGATGGCATTGCGGTGATCCTACCTATTACAAGAAAAGTCGTAAAAGAAGTTATTATTTTAAAATAATAATAAAAACAAATATCATTTTGGATTTAATTACCGATAACTCTATTTTTCATAAATGCGAAAAAAAAAGGAAAATATAATTACAAAATAATATAACTTAAATGTCACACGATTAACACTAACTGACACTAAGACAGTTCATGTCTAAAGTTTCATGTCATTAAAGTTTTATTTAATAATCTTTTAAATGTAAATACAATATATAGAAATCCTGAAAAAATGTGGATACAAAAGAAAAAAAAGAAAAATTACATTTAAATTGTTTTCATCGCAGAATGTGCCTAACTAAGCCAAAACCTGTACTAAAATAGACTCCATGTATGGCGATGATATGTTGATATGCGCTCACATCAATCAAAATAAATGATATGCGCTCATAACAATCAAAATAAAACAGAAAAATCTTATAAAGAATAAAACAGGTAATTGAAACAAAATGAAACATAATTTCAAAATATCAAAATAGTATGATCATAGAAATAAAGACATAAAAAATGTCGTAACATGTTGTTTATAGGATATAAAATATTATATAGGATAATTGGCTATAATTTTTAGTATACGATTTTTAAAATAACGCAAGTCTATGCCACCACACACATGGTCAAAGATGAAAAACCCTCTAAAAGTATAAAACATCTTTCAAAATAGTTTTTCATTAAAGTTGAGAATTAAAATATTAGAATTTTTAAAATATACAATGACATTTCGCTAAATTGTATAACACATGTAGCTAAACGCTGAAAGGGTTTCAGATTAAATATATTATTTTTGTTGGCGATTGTTTTAAATGGTAAGAATATGATCCCAGCAAAAGCATTTTTTACTGATTTTCACCACGTATTTCTCATAGTATTTACGACTTTAACAAAATGAAATTAAATTGTATAATTCTTAATATTTCATGAATTGCGATAACAAAGAAAACCTTTACTTTTCGTATAATTATATGTCTACGAAAACTTAAGGAGGTAACAAGAAAAAGAAGTTTCGATCTTTTTTAATCGGTTTTGAAAACTTATGTGTATTGCTGTTTATTATGGCGGTCACTGATTTTAATCAACAGATTTAGATTTTTACGAACAAACTATGAAAGTATTTAATAGTTAGCTGAAGTATAAAGTACTTAACTGAAGTATACCGATCGGACCGTTGTCACGTCAGCCTTAAAAAAAGGCCGCAACATTAACATCGGATTGAAATTACTGATTCAAATCAAAAAAGTATTTTTTAGTTATTTTATGTTTGTTGTTTTACCTATTCCCTACCATTGTTGTGTCCTTCGAAAGAACGTCTCTTGGTTTTAGTATGTACTTAGTTTATCACCAAAATTGATATATTAGTTATTGTTTGTTTTGTTTTGTAGTTTGAAAAACTATTTAACTGCATCAACTTTTAGATAATACCTAAACTTGTTGGATCCACGAAATAATAGTAAATCATTCACGATTTATTAAAGACAGCACCCACTGAATCAACATTCAGGAAGCGTCTGAAAACGTCTTATCCTTTTATTTATTTATTTATTTGTTGTATAAACTTCATTTTACGACATTTTATATTTTGTTTTATTTATATAATCATGCCATTTCGATTTTTCAAATATAAATATAAGTTTAAGGGGGTTACTGACTTGACTCTGAAAAAAACGTATTCTTTTTAACACGCTTTTATTAGGTCGACCTGTATGTAACTATGTAATGGAATCTAAGGTAACTAATTTAACCATCTTCCAAGGATCGTAGCGTCATGAAAATTGTCAGCTGTACCTATGTAGTTCTGATGACAATACAATAATATGGTACTGTCGAACTGATCTGATTATGGAGACGGAAGATATGAACTGGAACTTCATGATGGAACATCGTATCATAGCTGTGTTTGGACTTGTTGGAAAAGTTTTGGAATGAACTTTGACCACGATTAGGTTTCAAGGTCTGATGATGAAGCAGGAAGATAGGCACTGGCATTCCATGATGGAATATCGTATCATAGGTGTGTATGTGAATATCGTATCAAACACCCAAAAGCGTGTTTATAGTGTTTTTTTTAAAACGACTGATTTATTTTTAATTATTATTCTTTATTCAATTTAACACAAAATAAAACAAACCGCAGGTTTTTCCCATAAGTAAAAGTGCTCAAAAAATTAATTCAAATTTAGGTTCTCATCTGTGATAAGAGGAGAACCTTAAAGATGATATAAACTTCATTTTACGACATTTTATATTTATTTTATTTATATAATCATGCCATTTCGATTTTTCAAATATAAATATAAGTTTAAGGGGGTTACTGACTTGACTCTGAAAAAAACGTATTCTTTTTAACACGCTTTTATTAGGTCGACCTGTATGTAACTATGTAATGGAATCTAAGGTAACTAATTTAACCATCTTCCAAGGATCGTAGCGTCATGAAAATTGTCAGCTGTACCTATGTAGTTCTGATGACAATACAATAATATGGTACTGTCGAACTGATCTGATTATGGAGACGGAAGATATGAACTGGAACTTCATGATGGAACATCGTATCATAGCTGTGTTTGGACTTGTTGGAAAAGTTTTGGAATGAACTTTGACCACGATTAGGTTTCAAGGTCTGATGATGAAGCAGGAAGATAGGCACTGGCATTCCATGATGGAATATCGTATCATAGGTGTGTATGTGAATATCGTATCAAACACCCAAAAGCGTGTTTATAGTGTTTTTTTTAAAACGACTGATTTATTTTTAATTATTATTCTTTATTCAATTTAACACAAAATAAAACAAACCGCAGGTTTTTCCCATAAGTAAAAGTGCTCAAAAAATTAATTCAAATTTAGGTTCTCATCTGTGATAAGAGGAGAACCTTAAAGATGATATAAACTTCATTTTACGACATTTTATATTTATTTTATTTATATAATCATGCCATTTCGATTTTTCAAATATAAATATAAGTTTAAGGGGGTTACTGACTTGAATCTGAAAAAAACGTATTCTTTTTAACACGCTTTTATTAGGTCGACCTGTATGTAACTATGTAATGGAATCTAAGGTAACTAATTTAACCATCTTCCAAGGATCGTAGCGTCATGAAAATTGGCAGCTGTATGTAGTTCTGATGACAATACAATAATATGGTACTGTCGAACTGATCTGATTATGGAGACGGAAGATATGAACTGGAACTTCATGATGGAACATCGTATCATAGCTGTGTTTGGACTTGTTGGAAAAGTTTTGGAATGAACTTTGACCACGATTAGGTTTCAAGGTCTGATGATGAAGCAGGAAGATAGGCACTGGCATTCCATGATGGAATATCGTATCATAGCCGTGTGTATGTGAATATCGTATCAAACACCCAAAAGCGTGTTTATAGTGTTTTTTTAAAAACGACTGATTTATTTTTAATTATTATTCTTTATTCAATTTAACACAAAATAAAACAAACCGCAGGTTTTTTCCATAAGTAAAAGTGCTCAAAAAAATAATTCAAATTTAGGTTCTCATCTGTGATAAGAGGAGAACCTTAAAGATGATCAGGTGATCATCTGAGTAGCGGAGGCCCCGCGGATCGCGACGGCTCACAGGTTTATTGCTCAATGCTCCCCCTTTTCACACATTATAAAAGACTGAAGAAATAAAGTAATATATATTTATTATTGATTAAAAATATTGGAAAACTATAAATTTTAGTTTTTTTGCTCTACTAAATTTTCAATTTTCACATTATTTCCCACTTCTGTACACTTTTTTTTAAAAATGATAACAGATTTTTTTGTCCATAGGTAGCAGTGCTAGGCTAACAAATTTATAGAGGGAATTTCAAGTAGTTGATTACAAATATATTTTTTTTAAAAATGAAAAAACTTGAAACTTTTACAGCTTATAAATAAATTAGTTTTGTATATTTTTCAAAATTCCTCTGTAAATTAGCCTTAGTTTAATTAAAATGTTAAATATACAAAAAAATATTAAAATCAGACAAGCCGTTCCCGAGAAAATTGTACCTTATTTTCAATGGAAAATGGTTAAGTCAGTAACTCTCCCTTAATTTTATAAACCGATTTCAATTACCTGTTCTGTTCTTTATTAGATTTTTCTGTCTCATTTTATTTTATATTTTATTTTATTTATTTAGGTAAGTAACAGCATGAACTTATAATTAGATACATAATTCTTTAAAAAACATGTTCTTATGCCGATTATAACTTACGCCGTTCGAAATTTTTTGAAAAATATTTTACAAACTAAATTATGAAACAAAAAATACAATGCATCCGTAAATATTTATTAGCTAAGAGAAAACGGATCTATACCGCGCGGAAATAAACCACAGTCCTCCCGATGCATTTGTAGATGGCCAATTTTGATTCTATATGTGCGCGCATATAAACAAATGATTGTTATACATGAAGTCTATCTTAGTACGGGCTTCGGCCTAGCTAGGGAGATTCTGTAATGAAAACCATTCAAATGTAATTTTTTGATTGAATATATTATTATTATTGTTATTATCTTTGATTTGTATACTATTATTGTTTTTTTTAACTTTCTTTATTAATATTCTCTTATTTGAGACAAGATTGTTTGAGAGCATTACATAATTTTAGTTTATGATGTGTTATGTCTTTGTTAAATGTGGTTGATTTGTGTTGAGTATTAGATAGTATTTTATTTAGATTTATTTTACACGTTAACTAGGGCTGTCGACTACAGCGGGGGAGCCCTTCACCCCAGGAAGTTTTAACGATTAGTCGTTCTATCTCCCTGGAGTGAGCGCAGAAGACTTGGACAAAACAGTCCACCGTCTAGCTCACAAACCCGTAAGAGGCCAACGCCTTAACCGCGAGATAGCCAGGAGTGTTACCCAGCGGGCTTACACTCACGCCCTTACTTCCAATTGTGACCAGATTACTCCAGTCTCTCGATTGGTTACGAGTTCGAGGTCGCTTGCGCGGTCCTCTCCCTTACGAAGCGGTGAAACGGTGTATACCGAATCTATCGCGGACCACAGCGTCCTTTGCCCGGCTGTTCACCCAGGATCGGGTAGCCGATGGTCGTTTCAAGAGCAGTCGCCGTAAGGTCCGCAACCACCCCCGCTCTATAGGCAACAGTACTGCTTCCAGACTCCCCCGACTGTTAGTCAGAGTGCGCAATCGATTGGCTTATGCCGCACGGTGCGCAGACCGTCCAGGAGCGCCAGAAGGTTGATTCCCAAGGGAAACTAACCAGAAGGCCAGAGTCCTACCCAGGCTCGCACTTCATGCGTGGACGCCGTCGGATAGGTGTTAACCCGTGAGTGTGACCAACCCTGAACAGAATGGGTCTTCGTGGCTAACTCAACAAGGGCCCATTAACCCCCTTTACGCGTTAACTAATTTATTTTACTTATTGTGCTTATGTGTAAATATAAAATCCTTCTTCGGATACGCTAGCTCTGGAACGGGTATATCCCTGTTGGGTGGCGCTGAACAAAAATAGCTACGAAGAGTTCACTCAGTTAATGTTTCGCTATTGATTATCGTTTATATAATGTAGCAATTAAAATAGTTTTCGATAGTGACTACTTAATAAATAAATTATTTAGAACGCTTTCTACAGTATTGATCATTTTTATACATAGTAGTTTTGTAAAACTATTTAGACCTCAACTCTTCGCCTAAATAACTCATCCTATAAAATCTGTAGATGAAAATTCGTAGATTAATAATTTAACGTGATTTCGTCGTCGTGCGTGACGTTTTGCGCTTTCGCACGCACCGGCCCTTAAAGACTTCATGACTCTTCGTTGCTATTGTATCCTTTTAAGTCAATCTCGGCGGTTTGCCCAACGCAAATAAGCTGTTAATCGCAAGTGAATCCCACGCAATGTCCTTACTCCCACCTGATACGCGGGTGCTATCGATGGCGTAACGCCCTATCCTTCGAAATCGAAAGCGCGTATGAAATATTTCTCCGTGAGATATTAACGCGTAACAGATGAAGGTTTTTTAAAAGGCAGCTGGTGAGCTCCAGGATATTTAATACTTCGGTCCTGCTTACTCAGCATCGAAGAGAGGGGGGAATCTAAAAATATCAATGGAAATCCAAAAACTAATGAATAACACTAAATTGACATTTAAAAAAGTAATAATGAATTCTAACAAAAAATAATAATAATTTAGCGAAGATGTGGGAGCTGATATAAAAATCACAATGTTAGGATTTTACATTTTTTTAAATCTATTGAACAATGGGTGTACTATTTATTTGGGTATACGTTTTAAATGACGCTCCGAAGACAAAACGCTCGCAAACCCCCAGAAACAACAAAAGTAGAGAAAGCGACCAGCGCACGACTATAAATTGATTTCATAAAATTATCAAAGTATAGTATAGTACTAAACATTTTTTTTATTGTGACAAAAAAGTGTATAAATAATAATATTTTTAGAACATTTTTTTCCGAAGCAGATTAGATGAGATTTCTATGGATTTTAAAACGCCACTAGAATTTATGTCTGTTTTGGAGTAGTATTTACAACACAGTGACTTCACTCCCTTCACTTATCATTTCTTTTACTGTCATTCATGTTTGATCAATCATTCTTGAAAACTATTAAAGATTTAAATTAATGAATAACTAACTATCCGACAAAATATCCAAATAAGTAAAAATATATAGCTATAAATAAACAAATTGACTAGATAGAGATTACACTGGAAAAAAACCGCCAAAGAAAACCAGCGACCACTTTTTTGTTATTATTATTGTCAAATACAATTTCGGTTCTACATATTTTCAAAATATTTGATATCTTCGGTCCTTGTCTTTCACATTCACGGCGTTCCTGTGAACATAGCGTTCCAATGAAAAAAAATACATTAAAAAATATGGAGAAGAAATCTTAAATTCAACCTTCGATCGAATGTTTGTGTTGTATATTACCGTCCATCATTTAAAAATTCCAAAGCTTCTCCAAACTACAACCTGCACGGTAAAGCAAGTTTTCTATTACACAAACAGAGCGACCGCTTCCATTTCCGAGCACGTTTCGGTGTATTTACAAACGACCGAAATGGCGTTTACAGACCATTTTAGGAAAAAAATACAAGGGCCCTGTAAGGCGGCAAGTGATTGTAGAAGGTATGTATTATAGTACTTTGTACCGTGTGCATAAAGCGCAGTAGGGCCTATGTACTTGCATAACTGCATAATATGGAAACAAACAATGAGTCACCGAAGATGGGCGAATGTTGCCGAGCTGCAGCGAACGGATGCTTGATAAGCAACGGTCTACTAGGGATGTTCTATATCGTCTCCTTAACGTAATAGGTTAGCGTAATCGATTCGATTAACAAAATCGATTATATTACGTAATCGTCACCGATTTGAGTGCTACCTACAATATTTCATTTCATTAAATTTTAATGAATACGCCTCGGCCTTTTGCGGAAAAAAACGCCGCGTGAATGTATTTTATTCAAGCCACGGAGCAAAATTTCTGAATAGCTTTATTTTACGAATTAGAATTCCGTGAAAGCTGAAAGTTAAAAGCAAACTATATTGCGAATTTAACCGAATATCTACGCTTTTGTTTTGGTTTGTTGTTTGGTGCATATTCGCATGTGCTATTACTTTCACGGCAGACGGAAAGTATTGTGAACGAGCAAAAAAAAGAGATGAAGACGGCAATATCCATTTTGAGCCCCCTAATTAAGACTATTTCCAGACTAAAGTCTGTCTGTGAGCCTGTGTGTGTGTGTGTGTGTGTCCGTGTGTGTGCGTCTAGTCCTCCGCGATAGCGCCCAAACGCTTCATCCGATTTGGCACGAGGCATCATTTGGTTATGTCTTATGGCAAGAGTTAAAAAGACTGTGGTTGATTGAAATCGGTCCACCAGGGGTGCAGTTAGAGACTTGAAATTCAGTACACAAATGACAGATACCTTGTTGGACAGAAATTACGTTGTGAAATTTTGGTTGGAATATCTCATATACAAGCGACCCAAATGTTATTTAAATTCCGCTATATTCATGATAATACTACATAATTATTGGAAAATACCATTTTAATACCACGGAAAACACGACAAATATGCTACGAATTGGCGCGCGGGGAGAGGTTGGGTTAGTGCAGGGGGGGGGGGGGGTATCTACTTGCCGGGAAAGTCTTGGGGTGACCGTTTCTTTTAAAATTAATTTAATGATTTATGTATGTTATTACTTTTTATGCAAAGTAAAGAGTTACCGCATAGTTCATAATGTGCGGAATTGTAAAGAAAAAAAAAAAGTATCTGTAAATTTGTTATTAGTATGCCTATTATTGGGCTATTGGGGTACAGGTTGTGTCGATCATAGGAACAATTGCTCATTTTTCAGAAACTAATACAATATCCAATTCTTTATCGGGCTGGATTTAAAGAATCAGGTTTTAATTATGTGATACATCAAAAGTAATGTTTGTCGAAAAAATTACGATAATCGGAGCATTTACCTTAATAATAAATAAACGCATATTTGAAATAATTTCCAGACACATCATTATATAATATATTTGCTTATAAAACGGGAATGCATACTAAAGAAAACGGCCTTTTGTCGGATAGAACGATCAAATATCATTCAGCTCTTTCTACAATTCACTTGCAACATGTAAACGGTTGTGGAGTTTGCAGTGGTCTCGACCATAGAATAGAATTGTATTGCTTGAATTGTGCATTTACAAAGGTTCAGTGTAAAATTATCGGCAGGTGTTTACAATTCCCGCTAGCGGGGCGCAATTGGTCTATAAAAATATAGTTTCGGATTCAGTTTTAAACGTCGTTCTACTATTTCACATTTAAGAATGACATACCAAATGTACTGGTCCAACATAAAATTACATAAAAAAATGTATAAATCATTAAATAGAACTTATAAATCAACAAAATCTTAATATAAATGTCAATAGTCAAAACGTACAAAAATAGTCAAGCAAATCACAAAGTAAAAAATCTATCACTTTCTAATCACAAACTAGAAAGTGATAGAAAAAAAATGGAATAAAAATAGTCAAATATAGAGCAGCCAGTAAATATTATTAAAATTAGATGGTTAGGCAATAAACATTGAATAAATTAACATTGAACAAATACATATTTAGATTGTAGCACATGACTCAAGCGGTATTAATTAAATAATCACATTGGTATTAATTAAACAATCAATCAAATGACTAAAGCGGTATTATTAGATTTAAAATTTGTCTCATCGTTAAAATTTTAAAACAAATAAATATTAAAATTATCTAAGGGGTTAAAAAACATTTTAAAATCTTGTAATTTATAAGAACATTTCATGAGCATTAGGCATTTTACTGGTAATTTAAAATAAAACTATTGATCCTGCTTTTCTTATGAAATTTGCCAGAAGTTTATTATTATTATATAAGATGATATATTTATTACATAAGATGGTTCCCTTATATTCAGGCCTATTTTAAAATATCTTTCTACGTTGCTACGTTGACGTCACCGAAACCATTCTCGACAAATTAGAGCGGTTGTAAAATTTGTGCATTAGGTATGTATATCTATAAAGCGAGAAAATTTGATCATGTCTCTAACTATAGAAGAAGCCCGCATAGGCGTCGAATACGTGAACGTAGAAACTTGCATATTGTTCCTGTTCTTTATAAAATTGTGAACATTCCCATTCCACTTCGAATTATCATCTATATTCAACACACCATAAAGGAACACGAGTAACAACAACCAGACAGCACTTGATACAAAAAAAGAGAACAAGTTTTGCGCAAAAACACTTTTCTTACATTGCTCCTCAACTGTCCAACAAAATGAATAGTGTTTTTCCTGCAGGACTGAAATCTAGGACTAGTCGCGGCGTAAAGAAAACTTAACTAAGTCACTTTTGACTTTGGGTCGACAAGAAACAGAGGTATTAATAACATATATATTAAAATAGAGCAAGATTTGTGAGATATATGTATATATATACCTATATATATATAGTATTATTTTGTATTTATCTATAAAGTATATATTTATTTATATATGTACGTGTATATTTATATGTATATACCTAAATTTAATATTATTACGCTTTATTATTTTGGAGACATATCTATCTTCATAATAATATACAAAGATAATACAGCAAGTTACGAAAACCACTCTACCTTCTTTTATATTAAGCCTACCTTAGTACAGGCGAGGCCTAGTTAGGATGGCTTTGAATTTAAAAATATATGTAATATTATAGATTAATAAAGAATTTTGAATTTGAATTTGAATTTGACTTCATTTTGTTTCTATTCTTTATTGTGAAATTTCACAAGAGGCGAGTTTATTATCATACGATAATCTCTTACAAGCAACCCTTATATGGAATATTTACATGTATGTGTGCGTGTAACATGTGTGTAAGCGTGTGTCTTGTTATTGCATTCGTCAATAGAATTAAAATCCAATTCCTATAATTCTCGATCGATCAATTCGAGTAGAAAACAATCGATTAGTAGTATAGCCCTACTATCGACTCGTTTAAGCAAAACCCGTCACAGTCTAACAATGGAAACGATGAACCGGATAAAAAATGAGCAATTCAAGAGGTCTCTCGCAGTCAGGTCGGACGTGTCAAATTGCGATTTATTCTGGCTCTTCGTTTAGCTAGCACGGTCCGCTCATCTGACGGACGGTCAGGCGACGCCACCCGACAAGACGTGTCGACCGACGGACTGACAGACGATTCAAGGGCAACACCGTCACGGTAGTATAGTATAAAAAGAAGATCTTTCTTTTTTTCGCGATTTAAGCGTCGAAACACCGTCGCAGCACCTAAGGAAATACAAACAATGAATGGAATAGAGATTAAGCATGCACAGTCCCGATCCATTGATCCAGTGATCCAGACGTTAGGGATACAATTGGAAGGCACTTCATCGGCGGGCTCGAAGGAAAAGAAAACACGAAAAATAAAAAAAATCTTGTTGATCCACGGTATTACTATATTTTCCCAAATTTCGAATTTTGAAGCGACACACAATTAGGGTTACTGGATGCAAAACTGAATAGTTCTGACAAAAAGCCTGATTTGTATATAAATCTGTCATTTTAAACCTGTCATTTAAACTAAACCTGTCATTTTGCAAATCGGGGTTCTGAAGACAAGAACTTGCTTAATAAGGTGTTTAAAAACACTGAGTATGACAAAACAGATTAATTTTAGCAGTCCTCGACTAGTCATCTTTTTATTGTGATTATTTGTGAATTGTGATGCATATCATAAGCATGAAAGGAAATAAATAATACATTTCTTAATAATCCAAAAAATCCCCACATTTTCAAAGTTCGGCCGGAAACTTGACAGGTGCCTAAAGAACCTGACATTGTCAGGACAAATCCTGACGTCTAGTAACCCTACACACAATGCATCGCTTTTCTAGGTATTGGCTAAGTATAATAAACGCAATAATTAATTTGCAATCGATTTTTAAACCCCTCTGTTTTCATCTGTTCGATTTATCTGATATTGTAGCGGCGGGAGCTAAGCTATTGCAATTAGACCACTAATACCCATGTAAGGGTCGGCCAAACTCACGGGTCAACACCCAGCCTTCACGCAGAAGTGCGACCCCGGGTAGGACTCTGGCCTGCGGGCCAGTTTCCCCTGGGAATCAACCTTCGGGCGCTCCTGGACGGTTTGCGTGCGTGCGACGTCACCTAATCTATTGTGCATTCCGACTGTTAGCCGGGGGAGTCTGGAAACGGCCTTGTTTCCTATAGATCGGAGTAGATTTACGGGAACTGCTCTTGAAACGACCAATCGGCTACCCGATACCGGGTGAAAAGCCGGTCAAAGGATGCCGTGGTCCGCGATAGATTCGGTAGACACTGAATCACAGCTACGTAAGGGAAAGGACCGCGCAAGCGACCTCTAACCTGTAACCAGTCGGGAGACCGGAGTAATCTGGTTGGAACTGGAAGTAAGGGCGCGAGTGTTGGCCCGGTCTATGATTAACCTGTAATCTCGCGGCAAGGCGTTGGTTTCTTAAGGGCGAGCGGCATAACTACACAGTGGACCATTTTCAGTCTTCTACGCTCACCTCGCGGGAGACAGAACGATTTAATATCGTTAAAACTTCCTGAGGTGACGGGTTCGCCCGCTGTAGTTGACAGCTCCAGTTGATATTATATCGGCTAAAATAATCGCAATTTTCATGTTAAATTTTTATTTTCTATTCTTTACTTTCTACCCATCATTTAAAAACATATATTTTTTAACTAACCACTAAAGATATTAAGAAATGACCTACAAAAAATTAGAGGCATTATTCGGATGATTCTAAGATGCGTTTGTTTTCAATTCTAGCTGTAATAATAAAGGACTTGCGATGTATTCAATTTTCATATTATAACATATTTTATTCAAAACCCGATGAACATATCGAGCATATCTACTATCATATCATATCATCATCTCACGGTATCTAGGCTATCAGACCATAGTACCTATTTCGCATAATCATTGTTTAAAATATGGCGATGAGATGCCCACGATAGATATCATGGCGCAAGCTAGACCACGTGTTTCATTTGGTAAGGAAAACGAACACATAATTGATTCGGTCTCAGTTTTTCTTAATGTAGTATTTATTGGAGTAGCCTATAATTTGATAATTGCGTAATTCTGCTGCATTGGATCTTGAATTCTAACACAGACATTAGTTCGATGAAGTTATGACAGGTATACAGACCTATCAATCAGGTTTAATTATATATTACCTATACATACGTGTCGATTTAAAAACAAAAACTAAAACAGTTGACTCGTGTACCCTTATACAGGCTGAGTTTTAAAAACAGGACAGTATGAGGAAATCCAAAACCATTGTATTTAGAGAAAAATGCTGAGAGGATTTTTACAAGACGGATTTTGGAGAAATGAAAAGTGACATTACTTTTTATTGAAGAAACCACGTTTTTGAAGAAAACATCTTTGCCAAAAAAAGTGCCAATTGGTCTAGTTTCATGTTAGTAACAAAAATAATTCCAGTCTAAAGTTTTTAAAAGATGCTCAAAGTTGATTTTATTTATGCCATACAAAAGTCACTAAGAAATACATATCTACTGAATGGGGAAAACTTAAAGGAATAACATTTCAATACGTCGACAGAATTCGATTTATCGATATCTATCAAATAATGCACATGTTCAAACTATGAAATCATTTATTTATATTTTACGTTACACGGTATAAATTTACTTTTCTTAGCAAGCTCTGTGTCGCCTTTTTAAATTTTAAAATTGTTGACAGTCATTAATGAATCCATAAATACATGTTTGTAATTCTTCTACGATCTGGCATTTTCTCTTAATTACCTCGTCCTTTACCAGACCCCACGTAAAATAAAATGCTAACTATGAGTACATTGTAAAAAAAATGGAAAGAGAGAGAAAAGTGACAGATGTCGCCCGTGTTCCATTTTCAAATTTTGCATGTCAATTTTCTTTAGTGCTGAACTTCCAAAAATTATACGGACAAATGTTGCTTATTTTTCTAATATGTTAATTTCTGCAAAAATGATTTCGTTAAAAAAATCACTATAGTTTTTCGAGTACAATAATTATTGTCTGTAATTAAAATCTTGAAATATTCAAAAACTTTAAAGTATTTTTTAATGGAAACAAGGAATTTTAATATTATTAGTGCCGCTTGTACATATATGAGAAATTTCAACCAAATTTTCACAATGTGAGTTCGGCCCAACAAGACATTTGTGTACCAAATTGCAGGTCTCTAAATACAATATTTCGAGGATGATATTATGACTAGTGCGCCGGTGGACCGATTTCAACAACAATCTTTTCAACTCTTACCATGACCAAATTATGCCTGCATACAAAAATTCAGCTTAATCGGATTAAGCGTCTGGGCGCTATGGTGGAAGAAAACATACATATAGACAGACAGACAGACAGACCTCAATCTGGAAATCGTCTTAATCGTCTTAGGGGGGCTCAAAATGGATAGTTCCGTCATCATTTCGAAAACAAATTTTAGCGCGCCCACAATACTTACCCTCGTCTACAGCCGATGGACCGGGAAAGTAATAATAGCGTTGATTTCATAGGGTGTTGTTAATGATAATTGGTACGCTACTAATTAGTGCAATATTGTAAACTGAGACAGATTAGACAATAGACATTCGCCCAACTTTAAATTTTGGGGAATATCAATGGCACCAAATTCAAAAGAATTTTTCTCCTCCAGAAAAGAACGTTACGCAGTTTATATAGACTTTCCAAGAAGTTCTTGTAAGCCGCTATTCGTAGTATCAGGAATTATGACTCTATTTTCTTCTTACAACTACCAAGCTGTCATGTACGCTCGTAGACACCCTCAAGAAAACATACAGCGTTTTTTAAACAATTTTACTTAGGTGATGGTAACAATGAGTGTAAGGTCGTTTACTTGTTTTCAACGTTTTACAATAAATGATTAGCAATTTTATATAATTTTATCTAAAAGTGGAGGATCGGGAGGATTGGGGATTGAAGGGAAATGGCTTGTATTTATACATACATACATGAACATACATACACAAAAACATACATCAATAAAATACGTACGTATAAAACTAATACAGAAAATAAATACATACATACATAAGTTTACAAAAAATAAATATTAAATTAAACTCAGTGCTCATTTTCTATTGTTCTATGTAATTCTATCAAAAAGCAGATTTACTATATAAATTATTATCTATATGTTGGAACCTAGTATTATATAAGGCCATAAGACGATAATTAAGGGCATTTCGTGCATAGTTTGTATTTGCGCGTTGCAATTTCAATGTTCGAGGAGCCCTAATAGTTCGAGGTGCCCTAATGGTTCAAGATGGAACGAAAAATGATAGGTTTTTCACGAGGTATGGGCTGTCGATGCTATTATTAATTATTTTATAAAGGAAACCATGTTGATGAGTAGTAAAATTTGTAAAGTTTTAAACTTGTAAAGACATTCTAATTCTCATTTTTTTTAAAAAACGAAAGCATAATGCTGGGTTGACAATAAAATAAATTTACTTTGATTATTCTACATAGAATTTGTATTTCTATTTTAATACTAGCTGACCCGGCGAACTTCGTACCGCCTAACAGTCAATGAATGTCCTGTTACAGATTAGCTAAATTAATTTATGATTTTATGAAAGTAATACAATATATACAAAATAAATATTAAGTTCACTACTTTATTAAGATAATAACACAAATATAAATATAAAAGTACAAAAATTAAGTATATCAATCGAGTCTCAGCAAGACATGATTGAATTAAACTATTTACATATTGTGCAGCATGGGATGCACTCGGTTTAATTCCCTTCATTGAAACACCTTGTTATATACGACATTTTTTGTTTTTTTTTATCAGGCGCAAGAACAAATAAAGCGGATGATTTGCCGACACGTGAACATGCCACGTACAACTGACCACGAGGAAAACACGGATTCACATTTTGTATGGGAAAATGATTTTTCTTTTATTTTAATTTTTCGTAAATTTTCCAATTTTCGTTTTTATGCTATTCGGGACGGAGACAAATACAACAAATCAAAAACCATGAAAATCGGTCCAGCCGTTCTCGTTCGAACAAACCCGACTTTGTTTTATATATATATATATATTATTCTCGCTGACTAGCATATGATGGTGACATTGAATTGTATATTAGTATATTTGATTATTTGTATGTAGGTAATATTGAATATAATATTACAGCCATGACAACTATTATGATTGTTATGCTTATAATAATTAAATTTTTAGCATTCAATTTTGTGACGCATCCAAGTGTAGGACTGCCTATCTACTGGAGTAGTTGATTGTATTGTATTGTTTCGTATTGTAATAGTGCACGTCAATATGAACATCTCAACATAGTCCAGAATCAAAAGTAAAACCTCGAGAGCTTAGTCATTCATAAAAAAACGTCCTTCGCAAATACATGGGGCCTTGCGACAAACCCGCTAGCCTCGGGCGAATAAAAACTAGTTACCGGGGCCATGCACGAGTATATATTGGTGGGTGCCGACCTCACCGAATTGCAACTAATAACAATTACACCGTGACATTAGTATACGTCAACCGCGCATTATTAAAAGTAGGCTCGATCAGAGCTAGCTCGATTCAAGCGTTGCGCGTTGTTTCAATGCGAGTCGCGAGGTCGAAATCCACCCATTATTAGCAAAGATTTAAGTGATATACTAACGCCATTAGGCTCCAACAAAATAATCCGTAGGTATAACGTCGATATATCTAATTTTTAACCGACTTAAAAAAAAGGAGGAGGTTATCAATTCGGTTGCATCTTTTTTTTTATGTTTGTTACCTCAGAACTCGAACCGATTTGGAAAATTCCTTTTTTATTTGAAAGGATATACTTACAGATTGGACACATACAAATTATGTTCTGATGATGGGATCCATGAGAAATTGAGGAAACTCCTCAAAAATTATCATATGAATGTACATGTTGGTTCAATTCCGATGACAATACATTTTTTATGGTAAGCGTGACCTGAGTCTACACCCTGGGCTGGCTCCCGACGAGGGGACTCCTCAACGGACACGAAATATTGTATACTTATCCAGTCACGATAACCCGTTCTGAGTTTTACCATGACATGGCTGCTAGAGAGCCAAACGTTACAAACGTTATTATAGATGGCCAAATAAATTGCTATTAATATCATGTCACCTGCGCAGAAGGGATGCAAAAACGTACTACGGCATTGAGCAATCTAATACCGAGGTAGATTGGAAACAAATGCAAATATATGGAATCCACACGAGGATCTTTATATCACCATGTTGGAAAAAATCTAAAATGTTTTTTACGTTTTGTATATTTCAAGCGATACCGTTATTATCCCTACTTATAACCTACTAATTTTTACTAGGCATGGTGGGCTATAATTCCCTTGAATTGCGTAGAGAAATGCTCACCATGGCCTACGTTTTTAAGCTGGTCCGGGGAAAAGTTGATAATCCTAGCATGCTAGCGAAGGTTTTTCTCTTTGTTAAGGATAACTATAATCGAGCTCGGTCAGATATTTTATTTGCGGAGCCGTCTTCGCAACCCACCTTAAGTCGATGGAGTCTTCTTACGCGTGCCTTGCGACACATAAATGCGGTATGTTCGGCAGCGTCAGACCTGGACTAAAAAGACCTGGACAGCGAGCCCATATCTCTTCAAGGTTCATGCTAGATTAAGATCGATTGTATTTATCTGTTTATGTATTCTGTTCATTTACTATTTTTAATGCTTCTACTTGCATATTTAATGCCTATTCAAAACATAAGTATTGAAATTATATGCAGTAAAAGGGAAAAGTCTTTTGTTTTAAACACTTGAGACGATTAGTTATTTTGATATGAATTCATAATCGTTGATAATATGACCAATAAACATGACCTAACAATTTAAATTATTTTTTAATATAAAAAACTACTTTTTGTGACTTAAATATAAAATTTAGACATATGCTGTCGCTGACTTTTTTGTACGCATTACCAAGCTCTACAACTTTCTCTAAAACTTAATCGTATATCTCTCATCGTTAAGGCAGCGTTACTTAGAAACGTTTTCGTTCGACCGTTTTTTCCGACTTACTTTGGAAATCCGACTACCACAAAAAAGCCTTTTCATTATTCGGAATAATATATAGCCTATTTTCACAAATAACGTGGCTTTCTATTGGTAAAAGAATTTTCAAAATCGGTTCAGTAAATCCAGAGATTACTTCCTACAACGTCACAAACTTTACCTCTTTATAATATTAGTATAGATTACATTTCAACGAATTATGTATAATAAATGGAGACATATAATAATGAGTCATAAGCACACAAGTACGACACAGGTGCGAGGGGACAAATTTTCGGGGTGAACGGGCCCTGGACTAATTCATTGTTTCTTTATCACTTCCTGTAAACGCAGTTATTATGACTCATCCATTCCCCTCGTTTAATAACGGCAGATAGAGGTGAAACAGCTAAAAAATAGAGCTTGAACGAACCCGGATCTCTAGAGCTATAGGCGTTTCACACGCCGCGGTAGTTAGAAGAGCTAATGTTATTAAAAGCCGTACTATAAGATTTACGAGATCAAATTAAGAGTTTGGTAATTAAGCTCGTATCAATTTAATCATCCAAGTCACGCAGACCGGTTATTCGCGACGCGGTACTAGATTCGCATGATCGCGCTATTCTCACGAAGTTCTTCACGCTTTGAACCATTTCATGAGAAGTGCCCTAGCATGAACGTATCCGACTCCTAGAGAACTAGAATAAATCTCTAAAACCACAACGAAAGTGAGTATAATAATGTGTGGTAATGTGAAAACTCTGAAACTCTGCAACTGACACATCTTATGTTAAAACATAGCACGTAAACAGTATAGGAATAATTTGATAATGCTTGATTATTCATTATAATGGCTGTCGTTTTACATATGAAGGGTGAAGGAAAAGAATGAGCTTAGTCAGAAAAAGTAAATTCTCATGAGAGCGGTTTAAACGTTTCAAGAGGTAATAAGAAAATGAGTTTTTCTCTGACAAGCCTATGAACTAACTATGATTGTACTTTGAATAATACAGATTATACTTGTTACATAATTTATCTCATCTAATATGGAATATTAATCTGGAATTTATCTAGACTAATCCAGTTATTCAGCTGTAAAGGTTTTTTCCACGATGATGACGGCATACTAAGCTGGTTAATGTTGTCGTCAGTTTCACCGTCAGATAGTACGAAAAATTCTCTACAAAACTGTTCTTTATGTACTTTTTGTCATTGCCTTCTTGGAGCCTGCCAAGGTTTGATGGGCGGTCCGGCCGGACCCACCATTTCTATAGTCCCTAATAATAATCGAAATTTTAAAAGAAGATAATATCTCGAAAACCGAGAAGCTTTGTATTGAATTTATTAGTATGTTCTAATTTGTCTCATCTATACACCCTTCCCATTTGGCAAACCATCCGGGTAGTACCCTATATCCCTTAAAATATTTAAGGGGCTCTCTAGACAATCAAGCATGCTTGTCAAGCGTCGCATCGCGGGCTGGGCGGAGATCGTAAACAGCAGGAATTATGCATTTATTTTTTTTTTATATTTACCAAAAATGCCTAATTTTGTAGTTTTTACCTGGGAGTCACGTTAATTAGACGTAATTGATTGATGAATGATGTGACTCCCTGGTTAAAAAACTACAAAACTAGGTATTTTTAGTAAATATTTTTTTAAATATTTGCATGTTTCCTGCGGTTTACGATCCCTGCCCAGCCCGCGACAAAATGCTTGACAAGCATGCTTGATCGTCTAGAGCGGTCGATCGTGACTATTAGTCCAGTCGATCGTGGCTAGGCAAAAAATATAAATACGTAAAACAAACTGTGCAACGTAATCACCAACCGCTGTACAATTTCAAGCAGTTAACAGCTTCAAATTAATTAATTAAATATGACACAATTACATTTAAAAACATTGAGACGCCATTTTGCCTCCGAAGAAGAAATTCCGTAAGGATCATATTTATTTATTTATTAATTTATTTATTATTTATTTATTTCCATAATTCAAATTCCAATTGACAAAAAGAAAATCATTATCCTAACACAAAAACATTTTATAATAAGTGTACATATTAAACCTAGCTTATACAGGAAATTCATCTTTTTGACATATCGGTTTACCACCTCACTAGGTATGAACCTGTGTTGAGGTGGTACTAACATCGGTAAATATGGAAAAACATACTTCCTACAATTTCATTCCTGAGAAGTACACGGCAGAAATTAAGGCAGTGGTATCAGACTTCGAAATTCGATTTAGTGATTTTAAAAAAAAAAGAGAAGTTATTGGAATTCATCAGTTATCTGTTTAATAATTCCATTGATCATAGTGATATCTATGAAATGGCTACAAAATTTGCAGATACATTTCAAATGGACCACATGATATTTCAATACGAAATTATTTTTCTGCGCTGCGACATACTTCCAAAAGCCAGGTCATCCTCAGGTCTAGATTTCTGGGCATTGGTTTCCAACAAGAAATATCCAAATTTGAAGAAATGTGTTGAACAACTGCATTAGTATTTTGGTTCAACATATTTATGTGATTCAGCATTTTCCTACTTAAAACAAATAAAAAATAAACACCGTTCTAGCTTGTCAGACGCTCATTCATTGGATTCTTTAAGGTTGGCAATTTCCAACTACAAACCTGATTTTGCTAATCTAGCGGAAGATGCTTAAACGCAATGCTCACACTAATATAAATAAGTAGTTTCTAAGAATAATTTTAAGTTTTATGTTTTCCCTCTTAATAAAAATAAAAAATACTACATAATTGTGTACCTACTGAACTATGCTGTTTCATTTAAGTTTTCAAGAAGTATGTAATTGGTAGATCGCACAGGGTTTCGTCAGTAAACAGTAGATCTTGGATCAAATCAAGTTGGCCACCCCTGGTTCAGAGTCCCTAAGATCCAAGGCAAGATTCACCATCGATGCGACGGCTTGAATTTAAGGGGATAATTTCTGGGGTTTGTGCAAAATTTTAATAAAAAATCTTTATAGAGAAAATATGCAATATGAAACAAAATAAAAAATGAGAAACTGGTGAGAGGCTTAATGATTAATAATAGACGCCATGTCGAAAAATAACTATTATATTCGCAGAAAAAAATCAGAAAATTGTAAAGTTCACCTGTGAAAGAGGAATTCAAAACTTAGCGACAGAACAGTTTTTACGCAAAGAAATGAGGTGAAACGATATGAAATCCTGTGGTGTATAACTTTAATTTTTTTATTATTTTGATTTTAAGAGACTTTACATTCTCAAAGGTTTCATATTCTTCAGTTTTAATATTCTTGATCCCAATTATAACTAATAATACTGATCACGAAGCCACTCTTCATCGGTTTGTTTACTTTTTACTTTCCTGACGACCTATCGGAAAGGAAAGTATTGTGATCGCGCTAAAAAAAAAATTTGAGATGAAGATGGGAATATATATTTTGAGACTCCCTGAGACGATTGAGACTATTTCCAGACCGATCTCTGTCTGTATGTATGTCTGTATGTCTGTATGTCTGTATGTATGTATTCTTCCACGATAGCGCCCAGACGCTTAATCGGATTGAGCTGAAATTTGGTATATAAGCTTCTGTTAACCGTCGGAGGAACCCATTAGTTTTTGGAGTCCCTACGCCCTACGGTTGTGGTACCTCCCATACAAATTTGGGGTTCCCGGCGAAAAAATTGTTTCCGCGATAGCGCCCAGACGCTTAATCTGTCTAAGTTAAAATTTGGCATAGAAGCTTCTGTTAACCATCGGAAGAACCTATTAGTTTTTGGGGTACTTACGACCAACGTTTGGGGTACCTGCCATACAAATTTGGGGTACTAGAGTAAAAAATGTCGCTGTTTTTTCGCACCTCCCCGGATACTAGTCAGGAAAGTCTTGGGGTGACACAACCGATTTTTTTTTTTTATTTTAGAATGCAATTTTTTTCTGGGTAAAGGTAGTTTCCAATAACAATCGACCCTGAAATTGCCCCCTGAAATTAAATAAAAGACGATTTCAAACCTATCATAGAATGTTCTTGATTTGTGGTGAGCTGTGTAATTTTTAAGAGACTTCAACGCAGGAGCACAATGGAACAAAAGGACCATTCAAAGATTAAGCGACTCTGGATTTATTTCCATATAGATATAGATTGATAAGCTCGCAAATAAATAACCTTTGAGGTGCAAGTAGCCCACTTCATAAACTCCGAACATTGTTTCAGAAATAAACTCTCTTGAACTTGTTAAATAAAAGTCAAGCCCTGCTGCGGTAGAGCTGCAATTCCTATAATCTACCGTACATTCATGCTATCTATTGATACTTTGGACTTTATTGTTAATGACTCTTATACCTAGTTATACGTACATTATTTTAGCCTCATTCGACATTTTTGGCACAGATTTTATAGATTGTTTCTTGATTTCCTAAAGATTAACAAAATTATTTTGATTTGTTTGTTTTTAAATATCTAAGTTAATCGCCTTAATGTTTTCTCAGTTCTTGTGTTTTATCTTTAAATGACTTATCTGAGTGTTCAAAGTTTACAATGACGCCAAGTGCGGTTTTACTGCTTGCTTAGTTCCTGCGCTGTTTTATTGTGATCCAAACGTTTCTCAGAATTTGTTTCATGCATTTATATCTTTCCTTTTTGCGTTTTATAATGGGGGATCTTTGAATACACTTAATTCGTCGATTATTTCTGTGTTTTGAGTTTCGATAAGAGTTTTGCACTCGACTTCTTTCTCTTTGATTAGCAATTCTTTAGCATTTATGATTTATGCAATTCTTCTGAATGTATCAATTCCATGGGATTAGTGATTCAGTCTCTTGGCAAAATGTACCAAATCTAAATCGTTCCTACTGGGTGAATCGCCATAGAAGGAAACTAGTAAATATATTGAAAAGAATAAATTAATAGTTTTTAAAAAAAACACTAAAAACACGCTTTTACAAATGCACATAAAAACCACATCATCAGACCTTGAAACCTAATCGTGGTCAAAGTTCATTCCAAGACTTTTCTAACAAGTCCAAACACAGCTATGATACGATGTTCCATCATGAAGTTTCAGTTCATATCTTCCGACTCCATCATCAGATCAGTTCGACAGTACCATATTATTGTATTGTTATCAGAACTATATACAGCTGCCAATTTTCATGACGCTACGATCCTTGGAAGGTGGTTAAATTAGTTACCTTAGATTCCATTACATAGTTAGTTACATACAGGTCGACCTAATAAAAGCGTGTTAATAAAAAGACGACTGCCGTTACAAGTAAGTATTGTATTTATAATTATCTTTATCACGGGTTTTTAGGGCATATTTGTGGTTTATGTATTTATCCATATATAGGTGTATATTTCCGGAATGTACTCAATCAGACCTTTCAGTTGACACTAAACAATACATATTTATGTTAATTTATTAACATTCGGACATTTGGACCTTTAGACTTAGACTTACTTGATATTTGGAGTTAAGGTACCCTATGACACACAGGATGACATAAAGATTCTAACAATACCACATTTTTTTTAAATCGGTTTAAGGGTTTAAAAGTTATGGTGGAATAAAGAAACAGAAAACACACATAAATGAACCCTGAACACATTACACTCCTTTTTGTTGGGCATTCGTGTAAAGCGAAAAAGCAAGAGGATTTACCGGCACAATTTCCGAAGATGTCTCGTTCAACAGACCATCACTTGTATGTGGAAATGGCACTGAATGGACAGTAGCACTTGAACTCACTGAACGAACTATTAGGGAGCACGGCTGTTGGGGCCATTGTTTGCGAAGGAGTCGGTTGAAGTCAGTCGCGCGTCGCGAGTGGCCGCGCTACGGTGCGGTTCACGGCGCAGCGCAGCACTAGGCACAATGGCGGACGTCGCCGGCTGAGCAGACGAACGTGAGACCAGACCAATAAGCACATGGCGAGTGGTGCCATTAATAGCTTTCGCATAATCGTACATTAGAAATTCAACATATGAGCGTAATGGGCTACAATGACACCAATCCGGGATCTAAGAGCTCTTTTAGAGGAATATACACAGTTTAGCTAACTGCGCCGTATTTTTAAATGAAAAAATGTGCGTGTCAGCTCCGACGCGCGACTGGTTTACCCTTTTAAATATGTATTTATTTAAATAAATGCGCATTTTTTAAAACTACAGTACATTATATATTATCATTAGAGGCTCCATTGTAAATAGTAGCAAAAAAGAGAGTACTGCAGCCCAGTCCTTCTTTAGATCAACGCTGCCTAACTAGGCTTAGGCCCGTAATAAGGCAAGCGTACCAAGAAAATAATGGCTTGTGCATACTTTAAACCACGTATGTTAAAAGAGAAAAAAAATAGTATTTAATAATATTAGGACTTAACTTAAGGCAACAAACAATGTATGTAGAAATTAATCATTATTCTAAAAACTAGGTCATTGATATGTCAATGCGTCTGTCAGTCTGTTAGCCTGCAAGTTATATTTGTAAAATAACAAACATAAAACACAATAAAATTATTTTCAATAACACGAAAAAGGTAAATAATAAATAGGAATTGCAATGAATAGTAAAATAATAATCAAATTTAAATAATTATGGATGTATGTAAAAAGGAATTTTAATAAATAGTCAAAAAATCAAATTGAAATGGTCTGAGGATTATCAAATTGAAATAGTCAATTATAAATAAAATGTGCATATTACTAGTTACAATATAATTTTGAATGTAATCGAATTAAAAATTAATATAAATAATAAAGACCCACCAACAGCGATAAAAAAATACAATAATAATAAATTAAATAAATCTACATAATAGGATCAAAAATTTGGTGGCTGACATGCCGACCTTCATTCACGAGACACCTGTGACATCGTTTTTTGGATTGGCCTTTATCGTGTACGTTCCTTATAGACTCATTCAATTTGTTATATGCCCTGGGGCCTATACTTATCAGGTGTCTCTGGCCAAAGGTTGTTTTCATTCGTCGGACGTCTATCATATTCACTATGGATCGCCTTGTTCGGTGTTCTTGTTATGTGGACACTCTGTTATTTTAAAATTGAATGAAAATCAGACAACATTTCAAATACAGTTGCCTCACTTCAAGTACACCAAACTCTTCAAAAAGTTTTTACGACGGGTATCTGTAGGTTTTTCGGTTGATAATTTTGATTATCAGTTTCTATGCTACCTCTACTTGATGAATGATTGTTTTGGAGCAACCTCCCCACCCAATGATCCCGATGCTTTGAAATAGAGCATAATAGGTAGTTTTTAATGTTATGGGGTCTAAAATATTCCTTAAATCTTTAAATATATATGACAGACGTCTGATCCTTGATGACAATAAGTCTATATGATCAACCCATCTCATTATCTATAACTATGCCCAAGTATTTTAGAGACAGCACTTTTTGTAATTGCTCACAATTACATTGACAGCGTGTACAATAGGCAAAGGGGGTAAATAAACGCCATCTATCTAGCGGCCCTCGAAATACGTCGGTAAAACAGCCACCTGCCCAACATCACATCTGACATTTCTATTTGTACGTCATTTCTACATTCGTTGTTCCAGACTCCGGTACCATCGGGTCTAAAAACACAGCTCTCTATCTCTTTGTCACTTGCGTGCGAAAGGGACGCGCGTAGTCCTCGTAACACCCTCATACCACCACTGTGCAAATACAGTTTTACCGTGCAAGCGCTGCGATAGAACGTTCGGTTACGTGGAGTCATCAACGCTGGTTTTTTATTGGTCAAACCCTACAACCGTGACCCCGCCTATTTCTTCGCCGTCGATTTCAGATATTTTTCTCAGGTATTATGTCGCCTTAAATAAGGCAATTTCATCGTATCGTACGACTGAGGCACTTAATGATCGTACCGACACTTACGCTAGTGGGTCCAATAAGCCCATGGCACGACTTCTCGTTCCGCTCACCTCGCTTTCCGCCCTCGCCAGTGCCGGCTGCCCACGTGCTAGAGCCTCGCTCCCCACCTTTCCTGCCTTCTGCACACCCCACCTGAGCGCAATACGCTTTACGAAACCCACGATATCTACCTACGAACCTATAGGTTTTATTCATTCATTCATTGGATTCAATCAGCCTTTACTATTGTAACTTCACGAATTTGTTTCTGGAATCAGCAATCGATTTTTCTCTATAATTTCTTGAGACTCCTTTTATTATTATTATTATTAGTTTTACACGACTGCCCAACAAAAAAAGAGTGTAATGTGTTCAGGGTTCATCTATGTATGTTTTCCGTTTTTTTTTATTCCCCCATAACTTCTAAAAGCTCGAACTGATTTAGATAATTTGTTTGTTTGTTTCTACTCTTTATTGTGACATTTCACAATGAGCAGGTTTATTGTCATACGACAATCTTATACAACCATCCCTACTGTGAAGTTATAATATGAATGTGTGCTTGTAACATGAGTGTATGTGTGTGTCTTGTTATTGCATTTGATGGTCAGAATTCAAATGCAATTCAGGTAATTTTATCCCAACAGAAAATGGTAACCCAGCCAGGAATCGAACCCGGAACCTTACAATGTCAGATTAGAAGTATGTGGTATTGTTAGAATCGTTATGTCATCCTGAGTATCATAGAGAATCTCCGAAAGTTAATAAATTAACATAAATATATCGCGATTAGTGACAAATGAAAGGTATTATTAAGTACATTCCAAAAATATAGTTGAATTTATATGGATAAAAAATAAACCATAAAGATTTCCCAAAAAACCCTAAAAAAAAAAAATTATAAATACAATTAGCTCACTATTTTCTTGTTAATCATTATTAGTATTAATTGTATTACTTTCCCGGTCCATTAACCAACGAAGAGGGAAAGTATTGTGAACGCGAAACATTTTTTTTTCGGGATGAACACGGAAATATTTATGTTGAGCCTAAATGAGACGATTATTATGAACATTTCCAGGTGGCAGTCTGTCTCTGTGTTTGTGTGTACTTCTCCATAATAGCACAGTATAATATACTGTGATAATAGCGTCCAGATGCTTAATCCGACTGAGCTGAATTCGGCATGCTGGCATAATTTGGTCATGGCAAGAGTTGAAAAGCTTGTGGTTGAAATGAATCCACCAGGGGGCGCACTAGTCATACTTAGAGATACGGAATTTTTGTTTTTACAAAACAGATGTGAATTTATGCTAAATTTCTTGAAATTTGAAAAAATGCGAAAATACCTACCTGAAAAAAGTTTTACTAAAATTTCTTTGAAGATGACATTAAATACAACAAATGAAGCATACTTTACTTTCATATTGGTCAGTTATTTTGCCCACCTGTGGCTGCAAGTCTTAAAAAACAAAATACATTACCTTTACCAAATTACATTATTTACATTACCAAATTACATTACCATTACCAAAATACAGCACCTCAAAACAAAATACATTACCTCGTAAAATTCTCAAATATCCATTTTTCAGACAACTTTCTCAAAATGAGCTGATTGATGGGTATGTATACTCACTTTCATCCTAATGCTTAAATCGGTAAATAGTAATGAAGATGGCAATGTTAAGTACATATTCTGGGGTACTAAATGCTGTATTTCAACCTTTGCTGAAGCAGCGTTACAGAGTTAGTTACTTCTACGCTGTTAGTTGAACAACGTAGAAGTAGAACGCTTCTTCATTAAATATAATGTCGCCGTTATGGACAAAACGATTCTAAATGGTCAAATATTGGAAGTACAACAATGTTAGCTTTTAATTAATATTAAATATAAAGTTTAGGTCTATTAAAAAGTTGTTTTATATGCAGTAAATGCAATTTCTTGCGAAATTCCGATATATTGAATTTTATATTTGCGAAATTTCCGTTTTTTTTTGCGAAAATTCCGTACCTCTATTTTTATCTCGGAATATTTTACTTATAGACTTGAAATTCGGTACATAAATGCCTTGTTGGGCGGCATATCGAGAAATCTATACTAATATTATAAATAGGTAATGTTTGTAAGTTTGTATGTAGGGGGTAATCTCCAAAACTACTTATCCGATTTCAAAAATTCTTTCACTAATGGAAAGCTAAATTATCGAGTAGTGCTATAGGCTATATTTTATTGTGATAAATATAAGTTTTCAATACGAAATCACATTATTTGTAAATCGAGTCTGAGAAAATGTGCTGGTGATGTGCTTTATCGACGTGCGCTGACGAAACGGTTTGGTATATTTGAAAATTTTATGAAACAAAAACGTCGGCCTCAAAGAGATCTAAAAAAGACTGCGACAGCATATATACAACTTGTATATTTAAGCTACAATAACTGATTTTATGACTCAAAAAAATAAGAAAAAGAGTAGTTGAAGTTTGTTAAAGACATTAGCAGTAAAATATGAATCCTTATCAAAATAAATTAATCCATAACTACGGGTGTTAAACGAAGATAAAATTAGCAATGTACTGTAACATTTTAGGTGGAATAGTTTTAGAGATATCATGAAATAAGTAACGCGGATAAGCACCTCGAAATACCTAGCAGGGGCTGCGCGGCGGCGACTAGCCTAACAAGGTCAGCGTTCAGCGGAAGGCGGTGGGTGACGAAGAACAAAAAGCGAAGAGGACGTCTTTTACTTTATATCTAAAGGTAGCGTCTAAAAAGGCAAATATACACCACCCTACTCAAATTAGCAACTCGATTCGAAACCTTACGCGAAGCGAAGCCGCGGGCAACAGCTAGTCTAAAGCATCCACTACACTACTCGCGAAGTTGCTTTGACGAAGTACTGGTTGAAGTTGACCGAAGTCCGAAGTACGTGACTACACACTCATGCAACCTCACGAGGAGCTCAGTCGCCTGGCGGCGACCGCACGGTATAGTAACGTTCAAATGGCAGTTGCCGTTGCAATGCGCTCTCTCGCGTATTATAACTACGTAGGTATTTATCAGTCAACGATATATTTTTTTAAAAAATAGAAAAAGAAGATGGCGGATGACTGCAATTCACCGGAACAGAACACGCGAACTGAAGTGAGCCGAGTAGTGTAGTGAGTCGCTTCGTACTCGCTCAGCGGGCCCTTTGACTCGGGCGCAAAAAACCGACCAAAGTCGCCCGAAGCGAAGCGAGAATGCCCGAAGCGAGTCGAAGTGCGTCTCCACACTCTCGTCCTCGCCCAACTTCGATCGACTTCGCGAGTAGTGTAGTGGATGTTTAAAGACAATTGAAATGATAATAACGGGAATGTTGAATCGTCTGATAATATGAACGGTTAGAAGAACGACTACAAGATGATTGTTGTAATATACATCAAACTAGTCTAGCATTTGTAAACGTGACCTGCTCACAGCATAGGTCACGACTGCAGAACAGACGCCGTTTTCGTAACTGTTATTTTTGCCAAATTGTATTAGAATTATGACACTATTGCAGCGGTGATTTCGTCACCAAATTATGGGCGATTAAAATGAAAAGTTTTTGCAAACTTCTTCTTATCGAAATGTTGATGTAGGTAACACCATAGTATTGGATAACTCAATTCCGTGCCACAGTATAATAACACCTTTGTGGCCGTACTAAGTTTTGGCAGCTAGGATTCTACTACGAAACGCAGTGTAGATGGCACTCATAGTTCCAAAAAATATTAATCGTCTCTTATGATCAGTAGGCCAATAGATGGCGTTCTAACCACACCGTTACGGTATTCAATCTCAAAATAAAATAATAATATAATAACAAACGAATTTCGAAATCATAGCTCTTCTGATTTTTGGATTTGGTATACAGGTTTCAATGAATTTTTATTTTGATATACAGGTTTCAATACCTAATAATTACGCGCTTTTATGTTCAAATAGACAATAAATAGACAGCATTCTAAAATCTCTGTATTATTTCTGTTACGTAATCAGCCTACATATATAAAAATTCGATAGATGGCACTAATAATTTAATTCAATTGTTTGTTACATTTACATTTTCGTCGTGTCCAATTGACGGCTAAATTTTTTTTTTTATTGTATGTCCTCCAGCTGTTTAAATTTTGTAGGGAGTAGATTATAGAATTTGTGATTGTTGGTCAAGTAATGGGTTTTTATAATCAATCAGTCTTTTATAAAAAAAAAACATTATAAATGTTTTTATTATCAATTACCTACTATAGATGGCCATATACAATTCTATTAGTTTCGCCGGATGGTGCTATCAGCGGCACCTGCATGTCGTCGGCGCAGAAGAGTTGCCAACACGTACTATGGCATTGAGCAATCTAATACCTATATAATCAATGGTATAAACCTATTTGCCTACATACATTACAGTTAAACTCTTCTATTTCTTTACTTGCTTATGGTATTTCAATGCGTTTATAACACACAATTAAAACCACCTAGAGAATTATGAGGCCACCAGAAGAATATCTAAATTCGTATTTGAATAATAGATTTAAGGTGGTTACACATCAGTACCGAAAGAACCAAATCGTCACCATTACAAATATCCAATTGCTTTACACAGGGATCAATTTTGGGGGCTCTGTTTTTCCTTATTTATGTAAACTACCTTCCACTTAATTTAACAGGTCGGAAGCCAGCCTTCGCGCGCAAAAAAACCGCGCCGCAACTTTTTGGTCGATTTTGTAGATAAATACTAACAATATGGTTTTTTTTCATGAATTCTATTTTATTTTTTTTTATTTTATTTTATTTGGTTAACAAACAGCGTTTATACATAACAATTACAAGATATAAACAATAAAACTATGACTAATTATACACTATCTATCTATAATGTGTACAGTACATATCTCCGTATTTATACTTTATTTATATATACATTTTTTAGCCGTGATTTAATATTATAGAAAAAGAAAAAGAACAAAAAACAAGTGAAAATGAAATTTTACATTGAGATATACAATATAGATATACAACAATATTAATTATTTATTTTGTACCAAATATTCATTAAAAAAAAAAAAAAAACCCTCTTGTTACCTAATAATTAATCTTGTTAGTCATGGACATTATATATTTATATAATATATATGTGGGGCCAGCCGAAAGGGTTAGGCGCGGATCTGTCAAATGACGCAAATGCCTATAGGCATTGGCGCCCGTCCGGTTAAGTAAAGGCATAGTAAAATAAGAAAGTATAACATCTCCATAGTACGCACCGATTTCGCACTAATACAAGCGCCCGTTGTCCGTACGCTACCACTACATAGATTTTTGGGCGCCTCGGTGCTAGCCAGTCAGGGCTGTCGCGCGACAGCTAAGTATACAAAAGTGGAATGTTTTCTGTACAGGCTGTAATGCAACCTATCAGAAATTACCTTTAAGAGTATTTACATTTACGTTACGAAATTACATTTACGAGGTAACGTTTATTGTTCATGTGCGTAGGTAAGTGTCTAGGTAAGTAGGTGCATAGATATGTAAGTGCGTAGGTAGGTAGGTAGATGCGTTTTTGTTAACTTACTAAAATGTAGGCATTTTGAACACACGCAACAAGTGATGAATGCCGTCACACAAAGTCAGCACTAACTCATATATTCTGTTACAGTACAATTTTGGGAACCGACTCATAATCTATAAACCAAAAAACATAAACGTACATAATAATTATAAACAATTGCAGATCACAACTTGTCAATTGTGTATTTGTTGTGGCAACCCTGGTGGCTCGGCGAAGCGTAGGTACTCATTTCGAAAACGAACTCGAGATGTCCTACTGATGTTATTTTACTATGGTAAAGGGCTCTCTACTAGACGATCAAGCATGCTTGTCAAACTTCGCGTCGCGGGCTGGGAGGGGATCGTAAACCGCAGAAAATATGTTTTTTTTATAAAAATATTTACCAAAAATGCCAAATTTTGTAGTTTTATACCAGGAAGTCACGTTAAGTAGACGCAATTGATTGATGAATGACGCGACTCCCTGGTATTTTTAAAAATTAGGCATTTTTGTGAATATTTAAAAAAATATATTTCCATATTTCCTGCTATTTACGATCCTCTCCCAGCCCGCGACGCGAAGCTTGACAAGCATGCTTGATCGTCTATAGAACCCTTAACAGTAATGGTAATATGTTTATAGATGATAACAATTTGATTTTGACCGGTAAACATACAAGTAGTGGTAACAGAGAAATGATATTGAATGTAAATCTAGCATTACATAATCAAACTAAATTCAGTTTGAAGCTAATTACCTTACTATTGATATTACTAAAACACAATACAGTACATGTCAGAACCAACATACAATGTTTCACGCCTCATTGTACTAGATGGCCACAAATGTGTACAAAGCGGACTTATTGTTATTCACAATGTCTTACAGTCAACCTACAGACTGATGTTATATGGGTATGTACATGTGGGTGACTGAAACTACTTACTGATGTAATAATTATTTAAAGCAAAGCAAAGCGGTAAAACAAGTTATATCAAATAGTTTCGCAAAAATGTATTCGATTATTGCATTTTTTTTAAATGGTTTGGTTGCTATATCTAGATACTTCGGCAACCATTTCTCTACATGACGAATTAGCCAATCGGTAAATTATGTTTAAAATTAATTTCACGTCCTTATCCTTAAAATTGACATTTCCTTATTTTTAACAATCTGGACGAAAGTCTGAAAAAGGTTACCAAGACCTGACAATCCGGAATAAATCCGGACTTCAGACCTATGGCAAGTAGGAATAGGTAATCTTCGTTAGGACAGCATCCCAACGCAACAATAATTAAATATTACTGTCTTCTATCATCAATGTACTGTCTTCGATCATTCAATATATATAAATATAGCCTCAAGGATCAACAAATTTCAGTTGTGTTGTATTTTTTGTAGATATCTTTTTGGAGATCTTGGCCCTCAAATCGAGGCATAATTAAATAAAAAAACCCTCCCCGGCGGGGAATCGAACCCCGGTCTCCCGCGTGACAGGCGGGGATACTGACCACTATACTACCGAGGATTGATGATCTGTCTTCCGGATACAGCTTATAATTTCCATAATATTTTAGAAGTCACAATCAAACTCAAAAAATAATTCGATGAAAGTCCGCTGAATCTAAAAATAAATCAGTACCTAAATGTCAGATTTCTAGAAAACTATTTTTCTAATGCTTGAACTCGGCCATCTAACGGAGTAGCATCAAACTACTTACGCTATGCTTCCGAGTTTGGAACCAACTTCCCGAGTACGATGAAGTTGCGGAAGCCGCCGCTAGATGGCGCCAGTGAATTTAAAAATACGTTGCGCTCAAGAACTGCGGCAATCTAGCAAATGATAACATGTAATGTATCTGCTACATACATATGTAAATGGCTTACATTTTTTCTGTACAGCGTCATGTTATGAAATACGAGTCAGCTGCTTGATATCAATTACATTTACATTAATCTTGTAGCAACTGAATACAGAAACAGATCGCTGAAGTAGTGATACAAGTTTCTGGTCTAGTGTAATAGGTATAAGTAGTGTCATAGTACGTGTGTAGTAGTACGTTCGTAGTACGTTGCAGAAAAGACTAAACAATCTCTGAATTAGACGGCTGACCTTTCATAACAATAATTGAAGGGTTATGGGGAAGAACGATCAATGTGAATTTATTTTATGAGATACTATTTTCTAGAAGGTAAATTTAGGTAAAACGTATTTTTTAGAAATTCAACTATATAGGATTTATAGACAAAATGTATTTTTCTCTCACTAAAACAAACCCTGGCTGAAAGGTCATATTTCTAGTTAGTAAATATTTAAAATGGAATTACCAAAAATGTTTAAAGATTGACGTTGATCGTTCTGCCCCGTAACCCTTCAATAAATAAATTAGCTTTTCGCATCTTGAAACCCAGTTGGATACAAAAACTAGCAGCAAATGTTCTCCTTGTGTTACTAAAACGGTACTTGTTGGGTTTAAGTTTAATAATATAGAGAGTGGACTGTAAGGAAGGTTGGTTATTTTATAGAATTATAATCATCATTGTGGAGAGGAGAAAGAATCAAAGAAATTACGCGCCGGTCGAGATGACGTACAGTGTTCTTATTTATCGTGCTGTGACTTCGTAATTATCGCGTTTGTGAGCTGGCCAGCTAAAGATTTGATGACTTCGGAGTGTGAAAATACGGCAAGAAATCGCGCGGAAAATACAAAGGTGCGTGAACATTTGATTCCTTCTCCTCTCCACAATGATAATTATAATTCTATAAAATAACCAACCTTCCTTACAGTCCACTCTCTATATTATTAAACTTAAACCCAACATTTCTCACTAATAGTACATTTTTCTACCACATTACCACCATCGCCATTCTTTTTGCCATGAAGTTCAGAATAAAATTAAAATATTGTAGCCCTACATTATATGTAAAATGAAATATATATATATATATATATATATATATATATATATATATATATATATATATATATATATATATATATATATATATATATATATATATATATATATATATATATATATATATATATATATATATATATATATATATATATATATATATATATATATATATATATATATATATATATATATATATATATATATATATATATATATATATATATATATATTTATATATTTTTTTATTAATATAATGTGATATGCCTACATCTCGCTTATTTATAGAGATAAAGCTAGGATTTTTACAGATTCGGAATCAGTGTGATTAATATACCGTGAGGTGTTAATATACTGTTATTAATATACTTCAATATCCAATATCACTACATTAAAATATCTTCAGTGTAGAAGAGTGCATAAATACCAAACAAGGAATTCTGATTGCAAAGAATACAGACTAATTTTGCATAGAGAATGGGCTCGATTGCGTTTCTTCGTGAACTAAAATCGGCAATTTAGTTCATGTGAACGAGACAGGGCAATACGCTAGAGCGGAATGTGAAATGAACGGTTGTCAATTTATCGCATTAAAAATACCCACCAGAGATTAAGCATCTGAATCTAACACCGCACGAAATGTGGTCAAATTTATTCGGACGAGTATAAGTTCGACAGGTAGTTTTTATCGACGATCGTTCGTTTCATATTCCGCTCTAACGTATTGCTCTATCTCGTTCGCTTGAACTAATTTCAGTTTTGGTACACAAAGAAACGCAATCGGGCCCATTGTTTCTGACATTGACATTGTTACATTGATAATAATATTGTTCACAACTATGGAAAAGTTAAAAAATCGCGTTATTTTTTAATATGAAATCCGCCGTGGCACTAGAGCTGCAGATACAGCTCGAGGAATAAATTATTTGTTTGGGCCACTAAAATACGCACGGTGCGTTTTAGGTTCAAACCATTGATTTTATCTATAAAATCAATGGTTCAAACCGGCCGGAAGCGCAAGTCGATAATAAAGGGGCAAATATATTATCAGACGCGTCCGTGAGCCGCGGCTTACGGACGCGATTGATAGTACGCACAGTCGTTTGGAACGCGGCTTGCGGATCTCTATTGGACGTCCGAAGCCTCAAAGTCACGTCCACGACTTGCGTCCGATAATGTGCACGGCTCAATAGACATTCATTACACAGATCGGCGTCCGTAAGCAGCGCCTAACGAACGCATCCAATCAATATGTTCGCCCCTTTAGGAATTGAAAACGATAATGGACGCACACTGCACGACAGACGGTGGCCAAATTAGAGGAGCTGCGACTGAAAACTCTCCGTCACCCACCCTACTCTCTTTGCTCCAACTGATTTCCACTTTTATCGGAATTTAGGCAACTTCTTGTTAGGAAAAAAACAATTCCGATGAGGCAGTGAAAACCGCCTTCAAATATGTCATTGATTCTCGCTCCCAGTTTTTTTAGAAAAAGAATCAATAAAATCCCATAAAATAGCTGAAGTGCGTCGATAACAATGGTACATAGTTCGATTGATTAAATATATTATTTCCAAAAAACATTTTTCGATAGGTATAGATCGGCAAGTTCATAGGTATGGATCACCCGACTTTATTCATTTATTTGCCGACACTCATTCTGTTATTTGACGATTTGAGACAAAAGTAAACTTCACTGATTGGGTGCCATAGGTAGGCGATATGTAGGAAGGAACATTGTAAATTTTACAGTATATTATGTTCTTCTTATCATTTTCATACGTCTTAAAACAAAAAAAAACCTAATGGTGGACATTATGTCGGTTATGTCAAAATTATGTCGGTAAAATGTTAATGTTTTACTGGTACAAATAAATAAATACAGTAAACAAATGATTAAAGTTGAATTAGTTATATTATAAAATAATATTTATAAGTTAATTACCTACAATAAATCATGTATAAAGGGCTCTCTAGACGATCAAGCATGTGTGTCATGCATCGCGTCTCGGGCTGGGAGGTGATCGTGAACCTCAAGAAATATGCAAATATTTTTTTTATAATTACCAAAAATGCCTAATTTTGTAGTTTTATATCAGGGAGTCACGTCATTCATCAATCAATTACGTCTAATTAACGTGATTTACGTCTAATTACAAAATTAGGCATTTTTGGTAAATATTACAAAAAAATATTTGCATTTTTCCTGCGATTTACGATCCCCTCCCTGCCCGCGACGCGAAGCTTGTCAAGCATGCTTGATCGTCTAGAAAGCCGACTTAATTCATCATTTTCAATTATTATTTAACTTATTCATACTTTTATATAGATAGAGGAAGGGGCCCAAAGCGGACACCTTAAGAGAAAGTTAATATTAGTTTTATTGGGAATGACTTACTGCAGCTTATTTTATACCTTGAGAAGTTTGCTTTGAGGATATTGAATAATGCTTGGTAAAAATTGTTAAAACGCTAAAAACAAAAAAATATATGGCAAATTACCAAACACCCACGAATGTCCACTTTGCACGAAAGTGGGGGCCTTAAACGGGAACGTGTTTTTTACGACACTAAGTCATTGCCATCAAGAACTAACCTCAAAAGTAAAAGTAAATACAACGAAATCACGAACAGATAAACTTTCAATAACGAATGAGTAGTAACAATAACACAAAATACACAAAAATAGAATAAACACAATTAAAATTCCTCGCAATTTTGTTAAAACATCCGAATAATATATATTTTTTGCACAAATTCTAAACTTGTGCTCGCAGCCAGACAGAATGACAACAGCAAGGTGGGAGGAGCGCGGGGTTTACCCACGTGGTACGAGAGCACGCCAGTTTTTTTAAATGACTGTATACACGATGCGGTGCCCGCTTTAGGCAATATGCCCGCTTTTGGTAGGCCCCATTCCCCATTCCCCTATTATACTTTTATACATCCCGGTTTATACGTGCATAGCTCCATAAAATCTAAAATAGGATTAAAATATTTGTAGTTTATTCGTCTACGCAGGAAAAATATACTATTTTGCAGAATTTCTACCACAGAGAAAGCAGGAAGTCCAAAGCGTCATCAAAATGCAGTATTAAAGAGAATAGATAATATGAGTCTTACAGACAGGAGAAATAATAATTATCAAGGCAACATACCTGCTGATATAGATAGACCAACACTCAAAATATTTTATCTCCGCAATTAATATGATGTCATCATTGTTAAAAACAAACTAATTATCCCTTATCTAACGATATAAATGACTAAAACGAATAATCATTTGGAAAAAATAAAAAACACGACTACCGGTTCAAAAAGTGTTCGCGCAGAAAAGCACGTTTCTTAGAGAATAAAGTTAATAGTTGAAACAAAATTTAATTTAAGAAAGCTCAGTTACAGACCCTTTGACGCTTGTTATCTCTATAAACCTCCAGTGCTTAAAGAGTATTGCGCATTCTGTGAGTCAGTCGACGGTCCTTGTCCAAGGCCTGTTGCGCCTTCCGCTGGGCAATTGCCCTTTAGCGGGGCTTCACGAGATCCGGGCCCATTGACTAGGCATATAACAACCCGGGAAGACGTAACGATTCTAACAATACTACACACTTCTAAATCAATTCAAGCGTTAAGAAATTACGCTGGAATAAAAAAACGGAAAACGATTTTTTATGAAATATTTGTGGTTTATGTATTTATCCATATAGATACATATATATTTTCGGAATTTTCTCAAACAGTCCTTTCATTTGATACTAAAACAATATATTTATCGTAATTATTGACATTTAGATAATTATTTATTTGACATTTGGACAATTTAGGTAATTTATGACACTCGGGATGACATAACGATTCTAACAATAACACACGCGATTCAAATCGATTCAAGCGTTTAGAAGTTATGGTGGAATAAAGAAACGGAAAACATACATACATGAACCCTGAATACATTACTCTTTTTTTGTGACAGTCGTGTAAAAAGATACTAAATACTAAAGACAAAGAATATCATTAATTTTACCTTGAAGGTATATTACAAATAGCGTACTTATTTGAATAAAAAAAAAACAAAATTTGGCTTGGACACCGTTGTACAGGTCACGCGATAAGAGCTGGCACGTTCACAGTACTCACACTAATGCAATGTCACTATACTTGACCGCGAGCGAGAGAGACGGAAAGACTTTTTATGATGCGCATCAAGTGAAAGTCACGTCGCGCGTCACGACATTGCATTAGTGTGAGTACTGTGAACGTGCCAGCTCTCGCCGCGGCACGTATACGACCAGGTTTAAACATTCTGTATTGGACTATTAACCACCAATGTTGACAAATGTTTGGAAATTAACTAATTATAGCTGTTCCAAAATTTCGTAATCAGGTTCATCTATTTATATACCGAGTTGAGTGACAATGTTATTATACACAAATAGTCCACACATTTTTATTGTTGTATTTATTAATAATTTAATTTTCATAATTAAAATCGTTTCAAGCAATAATAATAGGATGGTGTAAAGCTGCTATTATACATCGATTAAGTGTCACCTTAACTCGGCTAACGTGTCCACCTTAAGTCAACACTTGTAAGAATTCAATAAGTAGGATAAAACGACTTTATAACGAAATTATTATATACTCAACTCCTCATATATGGAATCGGAGACTATCGCGGTTATTTGACGTTATAAATAAGATAAAAAACGAATTTAGCGGGTGAATTTTGTAGCACCCGTTGTTTCCAATCAGGAGGCAGAAGGTATATATAACCTGAATTTTAATTCCAGACGAAGATATCCTCCCAAACTGGTATTCAGGTGGTGAGGCAACCCGCTGGATACCTTTTCCGGTGCCTCGCCGTAAGGCGTTGGCTCCTAATGGGCAGGTGGTGTAACTAGACAGTGGATTGTTTTTCGTCCCAAGTCTTCTGCGCTCACCTGACCGGAGACAGAACGATCTAATATCGTTAAAACTTCCTGAGGTGACGGGTTCTCCCGTTGTAGTTGACAGCTCTAGTTTCCCAGAAGCTATGATATCTTACAACAAAAAATTCACAATGTGATTTCGGCCCAACAAGGCATCTGTGTACCAAATTTAAGTCAAATATTTCGCGGCTGAAATGTGACTAGTTCGCCCCCTGGTGGACCAATTTCAACTATTTATTTATTTATTTTATTTCAAACATAATGATAAAACATATAAAAATGGTCATACCAAGTAATGGTGCGAAGTAAACAACGGCCCAAATTCACATGACCATGCTCAGCGCATATCTAACTTGGCCGAATATAGCCTGTATCTGGGTATACAACTTATCTTCTGACATGGGTGGAGAAGCCTAACTGACGTAGGTACTCATATAGATACATATACACATACACACATACATATACATACATACATACCCAAACATATAAATATAACGATCTAGATCAGTGGTTCCCAAAGTGGGGGGCGCGCCCCCCTGGGGGGGCGTGGAGAAAGTCCAGGGGGGGCGTGACACCCAAATGAAATAAATTTAAAAAAAATACAAAAATAATTTCCTCAGATTTTTCCCCCTCCATAGCAGTTACTGTCAGACGCAACGGGTGTGTGTACCGATACCTCCGTTTGGCCTTGGCGTGAGTGCGAGTGTCCCCCCACCCCTACCACGCCCACCCCCACCTCATCTTCAATCCAATGTCAATAACCTTGCAGTTTGTTCAGTGCTTGCGTTGTAACTAGTCCGTTCGCCAGTCCGTTGTGCCAACAGTGCTTTCCGTGAATTATCAGTCAGCGTGTTTGCTGTATTGTGGGTGTTCTGTAATTGCTGCGACGTTTGAATTGGAGTAATTGTTTTTGTGTTGTGTGAGTTCTGTGTGAAGCTGAATCAGAGAAGATGAACACGGCAAAGAAACGCAAGTATATTGACGATTATATTCAATATGGGTTTGTTTCCTTGCTTAAAGATAATGTTGATCACCCTCAGTGCGTTATTTGCTATGAGGTATTAAGCAATGACGCGATGAGGCCTAATCGTCTTCTGAGACATTTGTCAACCAAACATGCCTCTTCAAAGGACAAACCTAAAGAGTTTTTCGCTGCAAAATCTAAGAATTTAAAGCGCATGAAGTTAGATAGCACTGGATCTGCTGCTCAGTCATCTCTAAAAGTGCTTGAAGCTTCCTATGAATTATCTCTTATTATTGCTAAGGAAAAGAAAAGTCACACTATTGGTGAAACGCTTGTTAAACCGTGCCTTTTAAAAGCAGCCGATGTTGTCCTTGGAACTGATAGTAGGCAAAAGCTATCACAAATACCACTTTCAGACAACACCGTAAAACGCCGCATTGATGATATGGCCGAGGACATTAAAAACCAGGTGGTTGATGCAATAAAAAAATCCCCGTTTTTTGCTATCCAGCTTGACGAGAGTACAGACATAGCACAATGCTCTCATTTGATTGTATATGTTCGTTACATTGAAAATGAAAGAATGAAGGATGAACTGATGTTTTCTACTGTGCTGTTGACCACTACTAAAGCTGTAGATGTGATGGAAGCAGTATCAGACTTTTTTAAGAAACACGAACTTTCTTGGCAAAAACTTATTGGTGTATGCCCAGATGGTGCTCCTTCAATGCTGGGTTCTCGTTCAGGCTTTGTGCAGTTGGTCAAAGAGAAGAATGCTGATGTGGTTGGGATTCCTTGTTTTATTCACCGCCAAGCCTTGGCAGCAAAAACTCTTCCTAACGAACTCAATGCTGTTTTAAAGCTTTGTATTAAAGTAGTCAACTACGTTAAGAACAGTGCATTAAATACTCGACTGTTTAAAATTCTGTGTGAAGATTTAGGAAGTGATCACAAAACGCTGCTATTTCATACAGAAGTACGATGGCTATCAAAAGGCAATATGTTGGGAAGACTATTTGAACTCCGTGATGAAGTGATAACGTTTTTGGCACAGCAGAAAGAAAACGAGCTTAGTGCAGAGTTCAAAAAACCCTGTAACCAAGTGATTTTGGCCTATTTATCAGACTTTTTTGACACGTTAAATTAACCTAAACTTGAGACTGCAAGGTGCAGACTCAAATATAGTAACACATCGGGATGCCATCAAGATGTACGTTGAGAAACTACAACTTTGGATACGTAAAGTGTCAATGAACCCCAGCAACTATTCAAGTTTCAGCAAAGTAGTGTCAGTCTCAGAAGAAGTATGTTTTGAGGACGTTTTTGAAGGACCGCTTTTGAAAAACTTGATAATTGACCATTTGAAGAACCTCAAGGAGGAGTTCAGCAGGTACTTTCCTAACTTATCAGAGGAGTTTTACAAACTATCAACCGACCCGTTCAACATGGACATACGGTTGCTGCCAGAAGAGTTGCAAGAGGAGGGAATAGAAATAAAAAATGACTCTGCTGCAAGATACGATTTTGACAAAATGGACAAGCCCTCATTTTGGTTAAAGTACTTAAAAGTTTACCCCAGTGTTTCAGAGAAAGCTGTTCGGATGTACTTGCCTTTTTCAACAACATACATGTGCGAAAAAGCGTTTTCAACTCTTGTGGCGATCAAAACCAAGTACCGCAACAAACTTGATGTCGAAAGTGACCTACGCTGTGCTTTGTCTGAAACTCAACCCAGGATCTGTCAACTTATCCAGAACATGCAAGCGCACCCATCTCACTAAATTACATTTTATGTTTTGTTTTTGTAAGTAGGTAGGCCTATTGTTTCACCTTCCTTAAATTGAAAATGTATCTGTGTTACAATGTTAAATTTTGTATCAGTAACTATATTCGTTTTTCATGTAATACTTGTTTTAATTTTCACCATACGTACAATTAAATACTGATATGTGTAGGGGGGCGTGGGGGGTCTCCAAATAACCAGAGGGGGGCGGGGTACAAAAAAGTTTGGGAACCCCTGAATTCTAGATATATTATAGTATTATTCTTTTGCATTGTATTACGATATAATACATTTTGTTTAATATCATATATCATATTATATAGTATAATAGTAAAGTTATGCAGGCATATTATTTTTTTAAGATATGACTTGCAGAAGTTCGTTCTCTGTCCTTGAACGACCTATGTCGTCAAGAAGCCATTTTTTCTAATAAAATGGTATTTTCTATTTCTTGTATTTTATCATCAAGACGGTTGAATACGAACTACAACCTTTTCAGCTCTTGCCATAAACAAAATATTGCCTGCATGCCAATTTCAGCGTTTGGGCGCTTATGCTATCGCGGAGGAATACACACAGACAGACAGACAGATAGATACACAGGCAGACTTTGATCTGTAAATGGTCTTAATCGTCTCAGGGGGCTCAAAATGGATATTTCCGTCTTCATCTATATTCAAAATAGAGCGTTCACAATACTTTCCCTCCTCGGTGGTTGGTAGACCGGGAAAGTAAAATGAGGCCGTAAACTGAACAGACTACCAGATCACTACTAACAGATTGAATCCGCGAATTAATGTCGTTATCACATGATTACAATTTTAATAGATCATTGCAATGAGATGGCGAATCAGTAATTAGTTTGATTACAATTTTAATAGATCATTGCAATGAGATGGCGAATCAGTAATTAGTTTTACGTAAGAAAAGTCGTCTCGGAAAACATGACTAATAATGAAGCATTATCCATTTTGAAATGGCGTCATTAGTCCAACGAGGAGACTTTTTATTAATAGAGGCTATTCAGCGCTTTCACCGCCGTTCTTCATACTAAAAGTAACTTGACATTTGCGAACTCGTTATTGGGAGTCATTACTTTAGTTAGTAGGAGGACGTATCGGTTGTGACTTTCGTTTTAAAACGCCGCAGGAAATCCGCTATTGAAGACACTTTTGAGTTTGATAAATTTCAATGAGAATATTTTAACTAATCCAAACTGGATTTTAGTAAACAATTGTAAAAGCTCTATCGATTTGTTTTTGTTATATCCTTGCTGAGTTAAGCATTTGTCACATTATGAGCCGATATCTCCATAAGTCCAACGCCAACCACCGTATCTATACCCACTCGGATAGCAAGGCAGCTCTTATTTTATTTTTATTTTTCGGAAAACTTACAGCGTTTTATACTTAATGCTAACACATATTATACAAATCTAAGGCCAATTAAAAGTTTTCACAATTAAACTAAATCTTTTGTTACAGCGCAATGAGCTATGAAAAAAATGCAGGTAAGGGGAAAGGGATAGGGAAGCCACATTATGAGTTATGTAGATGTATTTAAGATATATGATGTTATATAACATACATACATATATACATACATACACGTGCACAAATAATAAATTAATATAAATAATACGATAGGGTAATAATAAAATGTAAAAGTATAGTTGATATAAATATATATAATATACATCACAATGTATTTATAATGTTAATATACATATGAACTTTTATAGAAAATATACTGGCTAGAAAGCATTGTTATATTGTAGCGACCATTACGACAGCCTACGTATTTAACGGAAGAAGAAACACCAATCAAACCCGAAGGCTGTTTATCGTATTTCTAATTTCTTCGAAACAAGTATTTGAAGATAAATTAAAAATATCCAAACATTGACAGTTTAGGTTATATGATCGAAGTGCTCTATAAAAATACATAATTTGACCATAATTCGTATTGACTCTCGGTAGATAAAATAAATCTCTTATGGCACAAGCCTCGAATACTATTAATTCAAAGCTAGTGCAAAACAGCGTATCACTGCTGAATTCCCTGGGCGAAAAAACAGGGTAATTCTAAGATGGGTTCCCGGCCATGCAGGAATCGAGGGAAGTGAAAAAGCCGACGAACTTGCTAAGACGGGAGCAAAGGGAACGTTATACGGTCCTGAACCTTGCTGTGGCGTACCAAAAAGCCCTGCAAACCTAATGCTCAAACAAATATTCTTAGAACAATCCGTCAACCACTGGAACAACGCGTCAGGGTTGAACCAATCCAAAGCGCGAATCAAGGCTTACGACGCTAAGACGGGCCCGTGAGGCCTTATCGCTAAATAGGAACAATCTACGCATACTGGTGAGGGCGCTCACGGGCATTGTGGCCTTAACAAACACATGTACAACCTCAAGCTCTGAGACACAAAAATGTGCATGTTCTGCCAAGGGACCGAGGAAACTCCCCTGCACCTCATGTGCGAGTGTGGCCCGCTGATGCGTAAAAGATACACCCACCTGGGTGGTCATTACCTCCAACCTGGGGAGCTAAAACAATCTGGCGCCAAAAGCCTGTTGCGGTTCTTAAATGACACGAGGCTTAGCGCAGAACTATAGTAGGTGGCGAAAACAATAGATCAGAAATGGACGCAGTGTTACTAGGCTCATAAAGACCTTAGAAAAGCCCCACAAAACAAATTAATTAATTAAGTAGATATCTTTTTTTATTCAGCAACGTAAAATTCTTAGAATACAGAATATTAGAATACTCGTGCATACCAACGACCAAACTTTTGAGGGCATATAAAAAAACTGAATAACTTCGTTCACGAGATTTATTGTATAGGTGCAAATGGGACAAATTTAAAAAAAAAATCAGTTTACTGTATTAACGATTAAAACTGACAAATAGTTAAGTTGTTTTAGGAATTAGGAAGAGGAATTACTAATAAGCATGTAAGAAGTATCGCCGACTAAAATCATCCACTTATGCCTACGAGATGCCACTGCAATGAAACTTACAAGAAAACTAAGCAATTTGATCTCCGGAACATGGACAGAACGATCCGGAGCATGATTTTACAATAATAGCAATAAACAACGCAAATTCGTTTTTTGGCGGTCTCATATATAACTCAAAGATTTAACATGCTTAAAATTATTTTCTAAATAAAATAAAAATTAAAGAAATGAAAAATGTTATTTATTATTTTTTTAAATTATGCATTCGAGAAAATCAAAAGTTTACATTTGAGAAAACGGCTGTCGTGCTTATTTCAATTATTATTGTTCGTGTATTCGATGTGAATCTTATTTCATCAAGCAATTTTATTAATGTATTTATTTTATTAGATCACAAAAAATTACTAAGTTATATTTACATTAAACATAGTTTGTGTCGCTCCTAACTAGGCAGAGCCTGTTCTAAGGAGAATATTAATACGCTGTTCCAAATGATTATAAAAATAAATACTGTCCAAGACAAAATGTTTGAATTAAATTAGGTTAAAAAATAAACTTTTAGTAAGTATACCATAACATTTTCACAACTATAAATAAGTAATAATAAATAATGATTAGTAATAGGAAATAATAAATAATAATTAGTAATAGGTAATAATAAATTATACATAGAATTATTACGAATATAATAAATACCTTAGTAAAATAAATATAAATATGTATGTAGAAAAAAAAAAGCACGAGACGGAAATAACCTCACAGTTTAATACTAGCCTATTAACAGAAATTAAAAATGCCGGTCAACAAATGCATTGAATTCCAGTGAAATGCACTGACATCAATACAGCCATTGTTCCACATCGAGCAGCGCTGAATTAGCACGAACTTTAACTACTTTGTCAAATCAGTTACATTGAACAACATTTTTACTCGGAATATTTTGGATTGCGTCATTTTTCGGCCTTTATAAGGCGGCGAAAATAGCACCAGGGTATCATTTCTCGAATGATCACTCCCCCCAAGACAGCGTTGGAATCAACCCGGTACTACTCTCACGAGTTGGGTCAACGGGTCCAATTATTTTGGGTACATCTTCCTTCCTTCCTCATATCGAGACGAGCAAGCATCAGTCTGAACTCCTACAGACTCGAGCCGTGTCGAGTACGAGATACTCTGAGCACAAATTATAATCCTTATCCATGCACCCTCGTAACTTCAGGCAGATAGCCACCGCATTCGCGTCAATCCCTGACATATTCGGGAAGCGTTAACAAACTGGCAATATCACTATAAATTCTTTCTGATACAATAAATACCTTCTGATATACTTTCAATCGACTTTCAATACGAAGATAACCCGCAAGTTGACACCACCTCCTCACATCAAACAACTTGGAGTCTAGTGAGGGGTGGCCCATCACATATACTTCACGTCATATTAGTTGATAGTAATGTCTGTAGAAAGTTACATAATACATAATTCACTTTTATCTCGCTGATTTGTCGATTAGTATCTACAATTTACCATTCAGTACACAGACGATTATGAATATCGAACATGTTTCGATATGGTATGGTGCTAACCTACTTACTCTGGCCGATCTGTATGTTTTGCGTTAGGCAACTTTCACCGTCTGGCCAGAGAGATAATAAAGGATAGACAAAGTGTGTGAAGTTTGAAGACTACCAGCCCACGGCGATAAGATTGTATTGTTGTCACTTTCTCGGAAATATCCGCACTCATAAAACAACAACCGTGTATGGCATATGAAATAAGACATTCGCAAGGTACCTACCGTACAAGGGACGAGTAACTTTTTTTAGATTATTTAGAATATTATTTTAAGTATAACATTGTAGACTATCGCCTTTGTTTGACATTAAAAATATGATACAAACGAATTTACTGCATAAAATTTGTAGCACCGGTTTTGGCGATGTGGCAATCGCCGTTGTCCAGAGTAAACATATTTATAAACAATATTATTTTTCTAATAATTTAAAAAACTCGATATATTCAAAAAAATAAATATACATAATTTAAAATAATTTTATTCATGTCTTCAATATCACAAATTAATAAAAAAAAATTCATAAAAAAATATATATTAATAAATAATAAACTTAATGGAATTCAATTAAATATTATTAAAAAATACTCTTTAATATTTCCTACCCTGTCTACCCTGGACAAATGCAGATGCAAATTTGCCGAAAGAAGGGCTGTTACAAATTATACGCGGTAAATTTGTTTTCATCCTATTTATAATGGGGGAGTGAATCGGTGGTAAGATGAACGCTCACATGTGGCAAGACAACTGTCCTAAACCTACCACAGCCGGTCGTTAGTCCGGAATCCACTGCTCACCCCTGAAGTGTAAAAAATAGTATTATGATGGACCCGACTACGGTCGGTGAATTCCATGGCAGCTCAGTTTGTATTTTATTTAGTGAATAGTCAATATATTAACAACTGGAAAAATATATCCAATTATGTAGGTAGGTGAAAAAGGAATAATTCAAAAATGCGTCATTTTTCAGTTATGTATGTATGCTAGGAAAATTAATTGGGATAAGCAAAATGTGTCTTCAAATAAGGTTTCATTTATTAATATTAAGGTTAAATATTAATACACATTTATACAATATAAGTATTATGACAGTATTTATGACATTATATGTTTTTATTTTGTATTCTAGGTTTTTATTACAGTTTTTAGGAATGCGACTGTGTCTTTTATTTTATTATTTGAATATTTTTATATGCTTTCATTTAAAGATATTTTTTTTCGTTTTTATTTTTTTATTATTCTGTATGCAACTACTGTATTTTTTGCAATTATGATATTTTAAATACTATCTATTTGAACATATTTTTATGAAATGTTAGCTTTAAGACAGTTAGCTGACATCAAATAAGGATCACTGGTAATAGTTTTGGCATATCATGTTATCAGTTTTTTGCTACCGGATTTTTGTTTATGACATTTTGTCTATTTTACTGTAGATTATGGTGAAATACAAATTAAATTAAATTAAATTTTACATGTCATTAGCATCTATTACAGATTTAATTCCATGTGGCATAGATAAAGCCAATATTGTACACAAAAAATCCGTTTTGGTAGTGGAACCAAAAAACAAACTGATTTTATCACTATTAGTGATAGAATCAGTTTGTTTTTTTGTTGAGTAGTCTCATTTTCAAAGCTTTTTTTTATATATTTTTTGGTTACAGATTGGCATCTTAGTGTAGTTATATTACGATCTTCTAAGATTTTTATTTTTTTTTTTATATATTTTTTGTTATATCATTGTCATTCAGGAACTGTCTCGGATCGCAAGAATAAGAAATCCATTGAAAATAACCAGGTCATTCTGATTTGAAAAAAATACTTTTAAAATATCTATAAAATATACAAACATAGAAGTACTAACAAAAATATCTATAAATAATATTTCTAATAATATCATCTATAATGTAAGTTGTGAGCTCGCCTTAACACAGGTTTGCCGAGCAAGGCGGGCTCGGCTGCTCTTTGCTTAGCACAATTGAAAGGTAATCATTTGCGTTTAATGTATGAGCTATGTAACCAGGGCTCAGACAGATGTGTATATAGCTTTAAAATCATACAACGGCATTGTCTAAATTGTCATTTCATTTTCTGTTGTGCTCGTGCATTTGAATGTAAATAATAAATAAAATTAAAAAAATAAATAAATAAAATGCTTGTGCCAACTAATTCGCAAACCACTACCTATATCTTCCGGACTAACGATCGCAAATTAATGAGATCATTACAAACCATACTTGGAATGGTGATTGGCATCACAATTAAATGGCTTTCAGCCCGATAAGCCACGGAATAAATTCATATTTATTGCTCTTGGCCATAATTTAATTGCTGATACAATATCAATAAAACAATGGGCAATGGGCAAAATGTATCGGCGCTGGGCCGATCTCGCCAATAACAATAACGTATGGACCATTGGAAAGATCTATTTATCTAGAATAATTATAACTACACAACTTACCTCAATTATGAGCCGTTTCAGAGTTTTAAAATTCGCAATCCTTTTTAAATATGGCTAATTACACGAAAACCCCCATACCAATTATTTATTGAAAATATATTATTTGCAGTGAAGATCCATAAAATATAGTATATTATGATGTACGGTCACTAGGCATAACATGTTGGATAACTGATCTTAGCATATTACATACGCCAGTAAACAGAGTTACAATGAAATCATGAGACACATTACAGAGTTCAAGCAACATATCCCAGTATTTCCCCTCCATATACTGCTGACAAACTCGAGCATACTTATGAATACATATATAATTTGTACTCACACAGCGTATGTACTATATCGTTTCGGGTATTCTGCGACGGTTTTCGTTTGCACAGAACAAGCTATTAAAATACAGTGCCTGGATGTGTGCCCAAGGGGATATCAGGTAATTAGCCATATTTAATAGGATATTACTCGTAAACGGCTCATAATCGAGATCAGTAGTAATATATCATTATCACAGGTCATAATCTATTATACATAGTTTCAAGCATCGCTCTGAAGGTGCCGCAATGTAAGACCCGATCTATACAGTTATTCAAGCCCCCGAGACGACATTCTAACTACACGCGCAATTCAATGCTTAACCGATTGCCACGTACGTATAATGATAAATTCACAGGGCTTGACATTTATAGTAGAAACAAAATTAGCTTCCAATCGGCAGTACGAACCGCCCTTGAAGCAGCAGCGACAACTGCTAGTAATTATTGATTTGTAATATATATGTATAAATATAATATAACTTATAACTATATATATATTCCCATTTACTTATTTTGAATTTATGTTGTATAAGTATGATTTATATGTCTGCGGTTAACTCTACAACTTTTGCGGTCGTTTGACATTTTTTTTTGTTGGTGGGGACGAGTCCTTGCCGTTTGGACTTGGACGATGAGTTTTCCCGGCAAAGTTATGTACATTGGCCGTCTACAAACGTGTCGGGAGAACTGTCGTCTGTTTCCGCGCGGTATGGATCCGTTTTCTCTCAACTGATAAATATTTACGGATGTATTTTTTGTTTCATAATTTAGTTTGTAAATATTTTTCAAATCATTGCGAACGGCGTTAGTTATAATCGGCATAAGAATATGTTTTTTTTTAGAATTATGTATCTAATTATAAGTTCATGCTGTTACTTACCTAATTAATAAAATAAATAAAATTATTAAATGTTCTACATAAAGAGATCTTTCTATTAATATATGATTTACATCTATTGGAAAAGTGGGCTCAAAATGCCTATTTCCTAGCTCCAGCATAAGAATATGATCAACACGTGAATCAATTGAAAACATCGACTTCCGCGTTTGTTATTTCTGGGTTATCACTAGAATTTTAATAATATAATTTATTACGTTTGAAAATTTAGCCCAAGTATCCGCGGCTTAACGAGCACGTTCGGACCTAAACTTTCACCTTTTCTAAATGTTTGAACGGCCAAATCCGCGCGGAATAAACGATTCGTTATCTTACCAATCGATCGTGATCGCTCCAATAAAATTAAATTGTAGTTTGTGGACGGATTTCTTTGAATGGCAATGACGATTGTCATTTGTCAATGAGCGCGATCCAAAAAACGAATCTATGATTGGATATATAGTAAGAGAATGGGCATTTTCGGCCCACCCTTCAATTTCTTCTATACCGGAAGGTATGGGGATGATTAGGATACCAGTAACGCGCACTATTAGTTCATTTTAGAGAAAACTAAAGTATGCCACGTTATTAATAATGTTCGGTCACCGAGGCGGGCAGCTCGACTCGGAAGGAAACACCGCAATGTTGCTTGGTCGTTCGTTTATTCAGGACTGTCGTCGCGCCAGTGAAAGCGCGGCGGGCTACACGATTATTATGACTGGCAATAGCAATGCCAGTCATACTGCTATCAACATTGTTACCTACATGAAATGGCGGGAAATTACAAATTCGATTACTATCTACTTCTAAACTTAGAAGTCGTGTACGCCACACTCCAATGGGTAAAAATTATATACCAATGGAAATATATTTTTATGTAGGACAATTATTATTAAAGCGACTCATCTCAATTATGAGCCGATTCGGAGTTATATCCTCCTAAATATGGCTAATTACCCGATATCACAATGCTAGTTTTTTGTGCATTCAATATATTTTATCATCGGTTGCTTTGCAAACCTCCGTTTGTGCGTAACGCGCGGTAGCCTTCCCTCCTCCACCTTGTTAAGTCTCTGCGTGGATGTTTGCGCGCAAGCAACGAGCCTATTTAGGGCACCTAACCCGTCTCTGTGAGTACAAACTATATATTATTAAGAATTCTCGAGTTCATCAGTCGCATATGGAGGGGAATTTTTATTTATTTCAAACCAGTTGATAGGAGTTCCTACACTTGGTTAAGTCAAAGGTAATGAAAATAACAAGTATAATATTTAAATAAATACCTATTAAGGTATAACATATGAACGTCAGTATTGCAAGGTATGAACGTTGAACATCCAAGCGCAGATTTTCTATGTAGAGGAAACAACATTTTCCAATATTTTCAATCAAAATTCTTAAGTAATTTCGTAAAATTTTCTATCTAATTTTCTATATAATCCTAGGTACTAAATAATCAAATAAATATTGGATAATTTCCCAAATTATCATACGGGAAGATATTTTAAAGAAAAAACACAAATACAAACAAATCAATAATAATAATTATTGTCAATAGCCAATAGTTTGAAGAAGAAAAAAAAAACGTAATTGTAAAATAGTCAATAATAGAAAGAATAAGGAATAATAATAGTCAAGTAGGTCAATAGAGCTGCGAAAAATTGATGTTGTCGAAATCCTCAATGAATGGGATGTGTTGCTTGAACTCTGTAATGTGTCATGATTCCATTGCCGCTCAGTTTACTGACGTATGTTATATGCTAAGGTCAGCTGTGCAGCATGGTGTGCCTAGTGACAATAGTGACAATTGACAACAGTGGATCATTGTGTAATTCGCCATATTTAAGAAAATTTCGAGCTTCAAAACTCTAAAACAGCTCATAATTGAAATGGGTTATATTAGTTACAAATATTATACATAAATAGATCTTTAAAATGGTAAATACTTTATTATTATTGAAGAGATTAGAAGGCGGGCCCAGCGGTGATGAATTTTTGCCAATTGCCCTTTGGAGGGAGTAAATTAAAAACACAGCAACGCGATTAACAAGACGGTAAAGTTCTCGCCGGGATTCAGTCCGCCGCAGTTCAGCTAACAAAAGATAACTTACCATAATCAGGAGATCTCCGTTTCCTCCGCATGGATACTCTGCGCAGCGTGCTCATGGCAAGCGATTCCAATTCTTTACAGCTATTGAAGTCCTGCGCAATCTGCTCCCTAGCGTATTTGATGATCGGATCAGCCGTCTGCTCGGAGAACATCTTCACGAAATCAAAGCCTCGATGGCTCATCGTACTCGCCGCTAATTCCTCCCCCAGCCGTTGAAACCTCTCTTTAAACATCGCTTGTATCTCGTCATTTAAAATATCGAACGTCAAGCTGCTAGGGCCGTAGTGGCTTCTTCGTTCGTCCTCAGTGTCGCGATCACTGCTCGTTATCTCCATGACAAAAGTAGAATCGTCACTAACGCTCTCGTCTGTATGCATTTTCAACGGACTGATCCCGCCGCCCAGGACGCCAGGATTAAGGCACTCTACAGTGGAAGAATTCACGATGCTATAAAAACTACCCTCACACGTATTCACCGCACTCAAAACGTTTTCCTCCTTATCACTACATATGGCGAGTTCATCAATTTTAGTATTAGTCCTATCGTCAGCTGCGATTTCGTTAACGTTTTCGTTATCGCTTCTGAAGCCTCCGACCGCCTCGTCGCTCTCTTTGTCGAATTTGCGACTGAGGTCGAGCAGGAGTATCTCGGCCGATGGATGAGTATGCGCCCTGCGTATGTTGCTCTTTCTGTTTCTCGTCTTGGCCGAGCCTTCTGACAGCGACCGTTTCGATTCATTGTCGCCGGTAGACGGAGATAACGATTTCTTCCTAGAATTTCGCCGCTTGTTTGAACGTTTCGTTTTCGACGTCAAGTCTCTCGGGGCGTTTTGCATCTTGCATCACTTTTGAGAATACTGGGTCATAGCGGTGGCGATTAGTTTTCTGGCGCTCTCCGAACCTGTAATAAAACAAAAGAACCGTAAATGATAGAGTCGCTGTCAAGAATAGAATAGGGATGTTGAATAATAAAGAATAATCTAGAACCTCGGTCGGCAACAGATGGACCGCGGTCCGGTAAATAACTTAACCTATATATGCAATTTAATGATCATTATCATCTAAAATAAGCAGTCTTAAATAAAAACCCTGTAAATGATTCCCTTTTTAAAATATCGTAAATTTAGGATGTTATTCTAACTGGCTCAAGAACGCAGGTGTAATTTCTCGAATTTATTTTTAAAAATGAAGCGATGTATGGATGCGGTTAAAGCAAGAGATGTATGTATGGATCGTTGGAAGTTGTACGCTGTCCTCTCTGCCTACCTCTCTGGGAAACAGGCGTGATGGTAATATGTGTGGTATGGATGTTTTTTTTAAAGAATTCATACCTATTGTGTTTTATATTAAATTAAACTTATATAATTAGGTACTTAAACGAGTCAAAATAATAATTTTAAACTAGTAAGTGTTATGAGTTTTTTTCCTGGACCTCGATAAAAAATTTCAGCAGTATCCGGACCCCACTTGAAATTACTTGCCGACCCCTGATCTAGAACATTGATGAAAGTATTATCAAATTTATTATATACCAGAACAGGTGTGTAGAATTCAATTCGAAAAATTCTTCCTACTGTGAAGGTGATTAGAAACACTGGTAATATAAAATTCAACACGTGTAGCTATCACCTCTATGTAGATAAAACGCAGCTTTGGCATGCAACAGATCCTCTTGAGCCGAACTTAGTTGCAATTAATATCGACGCTGACCTCGGTATTATATTTCACATTAATCTACGATTTGAATCGCAGCTGAATAAGAGATTGGATGGTGTACCTCTGATATCAAATTGTTGTATAAATTCCGCGTCTCCAATCGCGTCTGGATCAGAGAGGGCGTTCGTCAAAGTGAACACGATACAATTTACAATATTCTGCATTTTAACATACAAAACATGGACCTTAATTATACTCGATTTAAGGGATTGACAACACGGTGCCTTCATATTAAAACCAGAGAGAGGAATGGCAGAAGTAAACGACAATCGTATCATAATAATCACATCAGAAAACTTCACAATTAACAAGTTTACCAGGTCTCTACTAGAATATTGTATTAAGTTCTTTTCTCATTTAATATTTTGAGTTTTAAATTTAGATATGTATAACGAGGCGGTGAAATCCGAATGAACATTATAATTTAATAATCGTATAGAAGTTGATGAATGGTTAAGGCAGCAGACAAAAAGATTGCCACAGACAAATTTGACGAAGACAACCAAGCGGAAGATTAAAATTATGCGATTCAATCAGGAATAATTAGTGAAGCAGGAAAAAACAGAAATGTTATATCAAAGATTTTAAAACTTAAATCAATCGATCAAACAACTCCTAACGATAAAAATGATAAAATCTAATCAGATTACCTAATTTCATTGGAATGTCCTTCAAACGACGCACGAACTCTAACAATTGTAATCATGACGCTAACCATGTAGAAATCACAATCCAACACACGCAACACATCAAAGAGGCACACTACTCGGCTATATAGACCAGAACGTCAAACGACACCGTCGATTACAACGATCGAAGTGAGCGACGGCACCTAATCGAGTGAGGGCTAGCGGCGGATGCACTCGGTGGAAATGGGCAATGCGAACTTGAACCGCTAAAGCGCATGCGAGACAGCTTTAAGGTTAACAAATTCCCACGAAACTATTATGATTGTGTATCGAGACAATGGAGTAATGGGACCGGCAGGCGACGAAGATCCAGTCTCACCTCATCTGATATATACAGTTACATAATGCGACGCTTCCTCGAGTAACCTCCACGTTGAAGCGCTTCATCAGACAGATACCGTAGCGTTTGGAGGCGGTAATAATGTTATAATTGACCTTGAAAAATCGCCTTTTGTCACCTCGGTGGATCGACTTCCGTAGTCAAGCGTTATTATTCGATCTTTTCTTGTTTCTTTTTTTTTATTTTTGTAATGCTCTTTGGCGTGGAAGGTTGCTTCGAAACTGACATTGGTGATTACAATGCTTTTTTTCTATGTTTATCATATCAAAGTTTAGAAAATAACGAAAACTTCGTACAATAAATTGACAATAAATACCAATTCTACCGAAAGTTGCAGAATTTGAACATGATATCTGCCAAAAAAATACTTTTCCTAGTTAAACTTTAAATAATTAGTTGAACGAGTTATTATTATTACTGATAATAATATTTTGTCCGTTTCTGTGATCGTATTTAATAAAATTTCTTTTCCCTGTATTAATTCTATTTCATAATATACCAAATATATCACAAATGTATTGACGTGCATTCCATGTCAGGACACAGACAGATTAGCTAGCTGTTCGATCTCGATGCAAATAGAATAGAATATCCTAGCTGGACAAATGTCTGTTTTAAATATAAAACATGCAGTATTTCTAACCCATAATTTGATAGCCAATTACAGTTTATTTAAGTATTACTAATCGCTAAGATGCTCCAGAAAGTTGTAATTGAGGTCGAAAACTTTGTAATGAGGTAAGTCAAATAATTAATAAATTGGCAGTTGAAATTGCGCTCTGCAATCGAAAGGTGTGTTGTGTTTATATGCGGATTGTTCCTATTATTTAGCATATGTTATGTATAATATACTAGATGTTGCACGAGGCTTCGCTTCGGGTAAAGTTTCGAATCGATTTGTTAATTTAAGTAGGGTGGCGTTTAATTGCCTTTTTAGATGCTACCTTTAGTTATATAGTGCAAGACGTTCCCCCTTAGACGCACGCTACCTATATCGTAGACGTACGCGTTTTGTTCCTCGACACCCGCGCCGCCTTTCGCTGAACGCTGACCTTGCTGGGCCAGCAGCCGTCGCCGCCGCCTGCTAGGTATTTCGGGGTGCTTGCACGCGTTACTAATTTCATGATATCTCTATAACTATACCACCTAAAAACTTACGGTAAATGACTAATTTTATATTTATTAACATGTCTTCATGTCTTTATATGTCTTCAACAAACACTGCTTACTTATTTTTCTTATTTTTTTTGGACATAAAACCAGTTATTGTACCTTAAATATGAAACTTTGATATATGCTTTTGGTTATTTATTTTTATTCACCATGTCTTTCGTTTATTATCTTTCACAGGCAGACATCCAAACTATCATGCCCGACATACGACCCATTAAAAGAACGCATAGGATATACAGGATAAGCCTTTCGTGTGTGAAACATCAATAAATGATCCCCTTGATAGGCCTTTCGCGCTCGAAAATGACCCCTTCGAAACCACTACTGAAGCCGGCCAGTAGTAGTATGGTCGCAGTCCGCTGGCAGACAGCCGACCGTTTCCGGTGTGATAGCTGCCGCAAAGAATACTGGTGCGCTATTCTCTCGCATACTGTTCAATTTATTGCTCTCTCTCATTTACGAGCAAAGGGTATGTGGAGACAACTTATTTGCATCTGAGGGCATATCTAGTTAATATATCGATGGTGTGAAAGGACATGAGGAGCCAGGGATAATGAGGAGAAGGACAAACTTGTAAGCCAGGGATCCGATAGCCCCCCAATTAGGCAGGAGCTGATAATACCATTATATACACGAGGACCGCACAGCAAGACTAAACCAGAGATTGGGTTGAAGAAAGGTGAAGGGGAACAAATTCAAGGCAAGCAAGGTCTGATGTTAAGGAATTAGACTAAGTAGATACTTCTTGAAACTTTCCAGAATCATTTTACGGAAAACGGCGGGACTACTAACGGCGGGACTACTAACAGGGCACTGCCGGCTCAACAAATATCGTCATGCTCGTGGGTTAGTGAAAGACGCCCATGCAGAAGCTGTGGAGCGGTAGAGGCATCAGTAGAGCCCGTGATGTGCGCGAATTCAGCGTTAGCTACCAGGAGAGAAAAAGTAATGGCGAAAATGAGGTAGCTATGGCCGATGTGTGCAGCTTCCGACAGCCGTGGGCTCTGCAACTAGTCTCTCGGGTAGACTGGTTGCAGGAACTGTAAGTTCGGAGTACTGACCTGTTATGGAAGTACGCTACAATGGTCCTTAACGAATGACTAAGTGCGGGTGGTCGGACGACTGGCCACTCCCCCCGCTTATAATCAACATCATCAGCTCTGAACGACACATTACAATTAACTTAGGATATATTTGCATCTCCTCAAATCCAAAATGCCAGACTACAATTGTACGAATTCAACATTTCATACATTAAAACTGAGCTTCATCGCATTGAAAGTTATACAAAGCTTTTTCAGCTGTCGGTTTTATATTAGGTTGGTATTTAAACGTATTACGTCGGTATTTGAAAGTATTATTACGTTGGTATTTGAAAGTATTGATTTTATTTTTTAAAAACGGAAACGATTACATACTCTAGCGATCGTAATGTCTTATTGCCCATTTAGGCTGCCAATTTCAGGCGATTCATTCGATTTGATAGATCGTGGATCTATTAGATTCACTCGTGATCAATTTTTTTTTTTTTTTCAATTTCAATTTATTTCCAAAAAATCTTAACAGATTGTAGAAACTTAATATTTAGGTACATTTAAATTACAGTATATTAGTTCGTTTTTACAATATTTAAATTTATCACCACGTACATACAGTTACTTCTTTATTGCTTTTAGTATATTAGGGTCAGTAATTAATACAGTATATTGGTTCGTTTTTACAATATTTAAATTTATCACCACGTACATACAGTTACTTCTTTATTGCTTTTAGGGCATCCAAATCATTTTTAAGATTTATTTACTAAAACCACAAATTAAAATAATTGATAAAAATAATCAAGAAATTAAAATCAGAAAAAGTCAGAATAATTAAAAAATACTACTTAAAATTGTCAAAAAAATGACCAAAAAATTTGAAAAATTATTTAAAATTAACAAACTCATCGATCGAGTAAAAAGTTTTGTCTAATAAGAATTCTTTAAGTAACTTTTTGAATAAGCTTTCCACTTGAATAGTTTTTAAACTTTCTGGTAGCCTAAAGCGTTACTTTTAACACTAAATTAGTGTTAAAAGTAACGCTTTAGATAAGTGCTTTGGTTCTTCCTCAATAACGATTTTACAATCAAGACAAACATGTACTCGATTAGACTTTCAATATTGAACAGGTGAATGATTTTAAGGTCCGTGTAAGGTAATTTGCTTCCTTGCAATAATTTCGATAAGGATCTCCCCTTAAATAAATCTATAATACATAAATCTAAATAAATAAATATTTCAAAACTTCCGACTAACAACATTTTGAAACAGACGCGTATGAATATCTCGCTATATTTATCGATTGATGTCTATTAGCCATCTAAAATACAGTGCGGTATTTACAACATACGATAAAAATCGGTTGTCACCCAAGACTTTCCCGGTAAATGTAACCAAAGACTTATGGAAGGGTTTTGAGCGGGATATCCCTTCGGGAAGGAGGTTGATCTGCTTGAAAAGAATAGTCGGTAAGGTGCCCGGATAGTGAGAATGCAACGCATTAAACACGTTAATTCAATCGTTTACGAAAATATATTGACCAGCGAAAATTAAATGTGATTTCGGTTCAACAAGGCATCTGTGTGTCAAAATTCAAGTCTATAAGTCCAATATTTCGAGATTGAATAGGACTAGTGGTGGTCCGATTTCAATCTAAACTTTTCAACAATTGCTATGGTGAAATGATGCCTGCATGCCGAATTTCAGCTCAATTGGATTAAGCGTTTCGGTGCTTTTGTGGAGGAATACACACAGGCAGACTTATATCTGGAAACGGTCTTAATCGTCTCAGGGGGGCTCAAAATGAATATCTCCGGCTTCATACCAAAAAAAACAATGCGCGTTAAATTACTTTCCCTCCTAGTCGGTTGGTGCGGTCTTACTGAAAAATGTTAGTGTCGCTGAGTTGGTATCATAGTATTAAATCATATTTATTTTACCAGTAGTAGGAGATCGGCATCTAATATCCAATAATAATACGGGTATTTACACATATAATTCTGGTACCACTGTTCCATATTTCGTTGATTACAGTTATTTTCTACTACGTTTCTCTTTATGGATATTACAATAAATGAGAACAAAATTGTCGATCTAGTTAGTACCAATGTGTGTATGTTAAAATTAAGCCCTTTCATTTTCAAATTACTAAAATTATGTGTACTTTCATCGATCGTGTACCTACCTAACTTAAGACGAGAGTTCAGCGCGCTGCAATAGCCATCAAATTATTTAAATTGTAAAGCAAATAAGTCCTCTCTAGAAAGACATGCAGACTGACAAGACTGTTTTGTTTTCATTTGTGCGTCTGCCCAAATCATGGTAAGTAAGACTCAGCGTAGTGTGTGGGTGTTGTTTTTCTTATTTGCCATAGTGCAAGTTCACGGATTACATAACAAATACGTCACACCTACTTTGATTTCAGCAACGTTTTTGACCGCACCGATAATGACACTATTCCATTAATTTCTATATTCATAGAAAAATACGAATGACAAATCACAGTGCCCCACTAAGTTTATGGGTGGGTTTAGTGGCATACGACAATCTCATACAACCAACCCTATTATGAAGTGTTTATATGTATAAAACTCAATCGGGCCCAATGTTACCACTGTATACCAATTCCTGATGATCGAAGCTGCCAAGCATCAATAACAAAAATTACCCGATCAAAGATAAATAGATATATAGTTTATTTCCATATTTTTACACATAGTTAAGTATAGGTTTTAATTTTAAAAACAGATACATGAAGTAAAATTACATTTCTTATTAACAATATTAATTAGTTCATAATCAGATGAATCGTCATGAATAACTATATAAAGTACATCGATTACAATTACGACCAATACCAACTTTATCGTTTTTCCGGAATATTCATTTTTAAAAAATAAAAAATGGCATTTTAGCAAGGGTTTGAGTGAGAGAAAGATATTTTCTTGGTATATTTGAGTTTATAAAAAAATATATTTGAGTCTCTAAAATATATACAGATATTAGAGTATTACTATACCTACCTACCTACTAGTCTTGTGTTTCATAGATTACGAAAACGCCTTTGATCGCATTAGACATGACATTCTTATAGAGCGCTTGAATGATGCCGGCTTAGATGACAAAGACCTCAGAATCATCAGAAACTTGTACTGGAACCAAAAGGCCACTATAAGAGTACAAAACTCAGAAACCGAACAAAAATGACATTTGCCGCGATGTTCGACAGGGATGCATTCTGTCGCCCTTATTCTTCAACCTATACTCTGAAGCCACAATAACAGTAGCTTTAGAAGGCCTGGAGATTGGTGTCAAGATAAATGGTTAAGTTATTAACAACCTGAGACACGCAGACGACACCGTTCTGCTAGCCTCAAAAGAACAAGACTTACAACTCGTATTAGACAGAGTACATGAATGCAGTCAGAGACAGAGTACATGAATGTCTCGAAGACCAATTTTTTTGTCGTATCAAAAAACAAAGACCTAACCCCCAGAATCAAACTTTCAGGTTCGGATTTAGAGCGAGCCCGACAGTATAAATACCTCGGTGCGTGGGTAAACGAAAAATGGAAATGCGAACAAGAAATTCGTACCCGGATTGAAATCGCCGAGCATCCTTTAAGAAAATGGAAAAGGTGATATGCGGCCGGAAACTTGACATCAAGCTCCGAATACGAATTCTCCATTGCTATGTGTGGCCTGTGGTATTTTATGGTAGCGAAGCTTGGAACCTGAAAGCTGACACCCAGAAGCGTCTTGAAGCATTTGAGATGTGGTGCTACCGGGGAATGCTCCGCATTAGCTGGATCCAGAAAGTTCCCAATGTTAGAATAATAAGCAAAGGAAAGTGGCGTACCTGGGCCACGTGCTGAGACATCAGCGATACCAACTGCTTCAGCTCATTATTATGGGGAAAGCTTGCGGTAAACGATGGGCTGGAAGAAGAAAAAAATCTGTTGTGTCACCCCAAGACTTTCCTGACTAGTATCCGGGGAGGTGCGAAAAAGCGCAGCAGCTAACTATTACAGATTTATTATTAGAAAATAAGTTTGCTTTGCTGTTGAAAAAGTAGTTTACAAATATGTATGGCAGGTACCCCAAATATGTATGGCAGGTACCCCAACCGTAGATCGTACAGACCCCAAAATCAACTGGACTATTCACACTGACCATACCTATCGATTGGAGAAAGAAATTTTGAAAGCGGGGACAATATGTAATCAAGGTTCCCCAAATTTGTATGGCAGGTACCCAAACGTTGGTCGTAAGTACCCCAAAAACTAATAGGTTCTTCCGATGGTTAACAGAAGCTTCTATGCCAAATTTTAACTTAGACAGATTAAGCGTCTGGGCGCTATCGCGGAAACAATTTTTTCGCCGGGAACCCCAAATTTGTATGGGAGGTACCACAACCGTAGGGCGTAGGGACTCCAAAAACTAATGGGTTCCTCCGACGGTTAACAGAAGCTTATATACCAAATTTCAGCTCAATCCGATTAAGCGTCTGGGCGCTATCGTGGAAGAATACATACATACAGACATACAGACATACAGACATACAGACAGACAGAGATCGGTCTGGAAATAGTCTCAATCGTCTCAGGGAGTCTCAAAATATATATTCCCATCTTCATCTCAAAATTTTTTTTTAGCGCGATCACAATACTTTCCTTTCCGATAGGTCGTCAGGAAAGTAAAAGTCTTGACTCTGCAACATCCGAGAGTGGACAAACATCTCAAGCGTGGAAGAACTATTTCGCTTGGCCTTAAACAGGGAAAAATTCACAGAGCTGACAGTAAACCTCCTCTAGGAGAGGCACTTTAAGAAGAAGATACCTACCAAAAATATACGTGTTTAAAAAAAATACATTTGAATTAAAATATACCTCAGAAAAAAAGTTAAAACGTGGAAAAATCATTGGCCTTGATCAGTTTCTCCTCAGCGTCAACCGGAGTATCATATTTCTAATATTATGACTCATTTTATTTGACAACCTCGTCCAATATGAAAACAAAAAAATCCCTGTCACTAACCTCAGCTCTCGATCAGCATAAGATGCATAATCCAGCATTAGTTAACCGGTTAAAATCACAACAATGGCCGATGTTCGAAACGACATCCATAATCGCCAACAGTAAACTTCCTGTTACTGAGTGATGGCTGGTCAAACTACTGTTATAACAGACGTAGTACGAACATTTGCAATCTCTTGTACAGAATGTTCCCAAGTGTGGTTAATTCACGACTGTCATGGGGACGTGGGAGTTAATAAGCCCTTGCTGGGTTGGCCACGAAGACCCATTCTGTTCAGGGTTGGTCACACTCACGGGTCAACACCTATCCGACGACCTCCACGCATGAAGTGTGAGCGCGAGTACAGGTAGAATATTGATTTTGAAAAACAGGTTCGCCATCAGGAGTGAGCAACGAAGGACATTTCGGCATGCAGATGTAACATTTTCGTAAGTAGAAAATAAGTGGTCGGCTGTAAGATAGTTAGCTTACAAAGAGCATTGATAGGATATGCACTGATTTAAGGTTGCGACACGTCATTTAAACCAGAAAAAGCACGGGAATTTTAAAATCAAATAGTCTTTGAAAATATTCAAAACTATAGAATACTTATAAATATTTTGAAACTATAGAAAAATGAAATAATTTGAAAATCATTTTAAAATCAAATAGTCTTTGAAAATATTCAAAACTATAGAATACTTAAAAAAAAATTGAAACCATAGAAAATTAAAATAATTTGAAAATCATTTTAAAATCTAATAGTTTTTGAAAATATTCAAAACTAAAGAATACTTTGAAAAATTTTGAAACCATAGAAAAATAAAATAATTTGAAAATCATTTTAAAATCAAATGGTCTTTGAAAATATTCAAAACTACAGAATACTTTGAAACATTTTGAAACCATAGAAAAATAAAATAATTTGAAAATCATTTTAAAATCAAATAGGCTTTGAAAATGTTCAATATCATAGATATTCAATAGTACCTATAGAGAGAGTTTTAAAAAAAATGAAACTTGAGATTTTTTATTTTTCTTTTATTTTAACTTCATCTCATACATTGTTCACCTTGATCGATCAGTAGAAAATTTACATCTCATCATTGCGTCACATCACAAAAATAACAATTTTCAATCACATTAATTTTCAATCGCTACGTTACATTATTTAAAATATTAAATTTAAAATTATTCGGAAGAATTAGAGTTCGGAAGACCACCACGGGGCCGCGAAACCACCGCGGGGCTTCTTCCGCCCTACTACGGTATCACAGGAAGACTCGATGGCCGCATTAAGTGCGACACACAAGTCCTCTGCGGTACTACTAGAAGGCGATGGAGAGGCCTCAAGATTCTCGCAGAGGACTTCACCAAACCGGTCCCAGTTAATGTCGCCGGTTCGGTATCGCCACTCGGATTGTGGCGTGGGGGGAACGCGACGGCCGATGCCAAATGTCACCAGTCTGCGGTCCGAAGAAGAAAGGTGCTCGTGAACTTTCCAATTGTTCATCCAACGGGCGAATCCCGGGGAGCACAGAGTGAAATCCACAAAACTCCTCTTCAAGACTGTTTAAAAGTGGCATTCATTAATTTATTTCTTTATTAATTTTAATTATATATTTGAAGTTGTTCAAAAATATATAATCACATTAAGCCGCGAAATCTATCTGTACCTTCTTTCCGTCGGAAGTAGTTTATTTATAAAGGTAACTGCTTTTTGAAATAATGAAAATTTTGGTGTAGCTATTTATACCTATAATAATTAGGTACTGTTTTTTTTATCCTTCTCGACATACATTTTATCCTCGTACTGATGAGAATAACAATGTTATAATTGTTTTAAGCATTATCCATTTTTATTTCTTTACTCGGAATCATAAAGTATCTGCTATCCTGATAGTGGAAGCGGTTCGTCTCATATTTTGAAAGAATACCTACTGTAAATTGTGATAAAAGCAAATCCTTTTGCACACGTGTGTTCATTAGACCAAAATAGTCGATTTGACCTGCCGCTCCGACATATTTGGCCCAGCGGACTCAACATGGCGGCAATTTTCCAAGATGGCCGCTAATAAACCAAAATGATTATTGTCGTGCTGATTTTAAAGACCCAAGGGTCGTTTTCGGTTATTTTGGCGTCGTACATTTCAAATATGATGCTGAAAATATAAACATAAATAAATATAAATAAATAATTCCTTACAAACACGGTAGAATGTGTACAATCATTTATATATAGTGTAGTATAGTGTAGTATAAAACGGCCACGGTACATTTATTTTGACCAGTTCTGATGATGATACCAAGTACAAAACTTTAAGTTTTCTGGCCAAAAGTACAAATATGTTCAAATCGGTTCAAAATACGTTCAAAGTATGCGATTTACTCATACATACGTGCGTCGCCGCTGCCGGTAAGCGTAAATTACCTACATTTGTGTAACGGCATAGGCTCAGCACCCTCTTAACAAGATGTTTAGAGGAAATTCGCGGAACTCTTAGAGTCCTCGCGAAACCCCTAGGTTCCGCGGAACCTAGTTTGGGAACCAATAAAAGAATAGAATAGAATATAATAGATGATCTAAACAATGATCTAAACATCGATAAATACACATTGCAATACAGATTGTCTTTTATATCTAAGGGGTTCTCTAGATTCTAGAGAGCCCATGATCAAGCATGCTTGATCGTCTAGAGCAGTGTTTCCCAATTAGTGGTACGCGTACCCCCAGGGGTAAGTAAAGTTGAATCAAGGGGTACACGTGAAAATCTCTTGACTAAAATAATTGAATCAGTAAAAAACCATTACGCAAACATCAATTGCTTACATATATTTTGCACGACGTACCTTTGCGAAATCGGATTTTCGGACATTTCAAACGTAAAAACTAAACATAGTCACAGCGTTCAACTCGAAAACGAGTTGAGACTGAAGCTGACCATAAAGCAACCAGATTTTTCAGAGTTGTGGATAGAAAAACGTACACATTTATCACATTTAACCCATTTTCACCGTCATTAGAACTGTATTTTGATGGTAATAAATATTTTAAAAAATGATTTCATTTTTATTTGGCATTCTTGCAATGAGGGGTACGCGAGTTTGAGGTCTTTCTTCAAGTGGTACGCAGGAAAAACTAATTGGGAATCACTATTCTAGAGTCTAGACGATCAAGCATGCTTGTCAAGCATCGCGTCGCGGGCTGGGTGGGAATTGTAAACCGCAGAAAATATGCAAATATTTTTTTTTTATATTTACCAAAAATGCCTTATTTTGTAGTTTATACCAGGGAGTCACGTTAAGGCGCTGATATACGATTTTAATCTGATAATTACGTCTAAACGAGTACTGCTTAGGATTCGAAAAAAATATATGTTAAACAAGAACATTTACCTAATATTCTAATCTGTGAATATTTTAGATTTTGTTCATATTACATAGTGTAATTAATTTGGGAAATGAGGTCTAACCGAACACAAAAACGAGAATTAAGCAAATACTATCTAGTGTATTATTATGAAACCTGCACCATTTTAAAGATAATTTAATTATCTATCTTCTTATCTGTGATTTTTTTCGAAAAGTCAAAGAATAATATCCGATTTTGCTTATTCGAACAAAATTGGTGCGCGAGTTATAAAGTGGGCCTCGCCGACGACGAGAGTCAGTATGACCGCGACCACTGTCACGGGTGGATGCTGACGCTGCGCTCCGAACGAAATAAATTACGTTAATTAAAAACAAAATGGCCAGAAACTCAAAATTTTTAAAACTTGCTTAAAAAAACAGAGTATATTAGAGAAAAATAGATTATTAAGGTAGTAGTAGTAGTAGTAGATGGAGTGGGGGGCTTGTTTCCAGCCCTTGATGTCACCTAGATCTGTAAGGTCTTTTGTAACTACCCACTGTGTGGTTAGGTCAATTGTCAGCTAGTAGCCCGGTACTTCTTACCAGACTAAGTAGGTCACTGACCTTCAAGTTGGGCAGATCGCTGGGTTCGAGAAAGGCTCGTCCCAGTAAACTGTGTCTTTTGGCGGCGAGCCCTGGACAGCGGCCAACAATGTGTATGCTGTCTTCAGGTTCCTCGCCACATATTCGGCAATCCTTGCTCTCAGTCAAGCCAAGGTTGAATAGATGAGCTCTAAGGGTCGTGTGTCCGGTGAGGAGACCGATAGTGGTTCTAAGGTTCTTCTTGCTCATGTCAAGTAGGGCCTTGGTTTTCTTCTGTAGTGGTTGCTCCATCATGGCTTTTGCCTGGCGACATCCCTGACTCTGTTTCCAGGAAGCCCGATGTTCCTGCTCCAAGCAGTCCCTGATGATTTTCTTACCTGTAGCGAAGGGGACCCCTACAGCTGGCTCCACTGGGCAATCCAGTGTGCCCAGTTTTGCCAGTCTATCGGCCTCTTCGTTTCCGGGTATGCCTTGGTGACCCGGTATCCATATTAGGGTGATTTTGTTGGATTTTCCCAATTTGTTGAGCTCCTGCATGCAGTCCCAGACCACAGAAGATTCTGTGGTGGCTTTAGCCAGAGCGTCCAGTGCTGCTCTGCTGTCAGAGCAGATGAGGATTTGTCTGTTTTTTACCTCAAGTCGACTTTGTAGTTTTATGCATTCCAATATGGCAAGTACCTCGGCTTGGAAAACCGTAGCGTATTGTCCAAGGGGGATGCTGATTCTGTGGTTGGTTTTGGGTCCGTTATTAAGGTAAGTAACGTGTATTAGTGTATTATTACGTGTATATTATTACCATTTGTCTACTCTGATGCTCTTTGCCTGACGTCAAATTGGGGTGACCACACGAATAGGATTCGTGCAACAATTTAACTAATTAACACATAAAATAAATTACTTCTTTTATTTTATAAACTGACGTGATTACTGTTTTTATTTTAGGCGAATACGAACAACACTAATTCTGAACATGTAAATTCACAGACGAGGTGAGTAAACAGTGTAGGTAAACAAAACTACATCAAAAGGTAATGCTCACAGGTAAATGCATACCTAATGTAATATTTTGATTTTAGTGTAATTCGAACAATAATTATTAGTCCCCTTTCAAATGTACAAATATAGGCTCCCGTGTGCTCCTTCAGTATGCAAGTGTGGAAGTAGTCTTAATCTCTTCGTTTGACCATGTAGAAACATAATTTTGATGGTGGCACTCTCAAAAATGGTGCGTTTGGGCGCTGCGGGCCAAAAACAAAATGGCCGCCATCAAAAACACGTTTTCCTATTTATATCAGTAACCGTTGAAGATACGAAAAAATGTTTTTTACAAAAAATGTAGCTACACAAATTATACATAGAAAAGGTCCTTACAACTTTCTTTGTATAACTAACCGTTGTCTCAAAAAAAATACTTTTGTAAAAAGAATAATCAAAATTATAAATTTTAGGGTTTTGCAAGTGAATAATCATATGTACGTCAATGAACGAGAAGCCTACTACACATTTTCCAACTTGGGCTGGCTATAACAGCCTCTTGATAGATCAGCAGAAGCCTGTGTCAAGAGTTACCATGCTACCTATGATCCCAGAGTTACCAACTAATCAATCAGTGCAGCTTACTGTGATGAAACAACTGGAGAAACTAAATAGTTCAGTCCACTATACAAGTCCCGATGTAGAAGCCACTAAGAAAAAGGTAGTTGTCACAGTTGACATGGCTCTTTACAAACCAATAAAACAGCTGGAAATGGCTGTAAATGAATATAAGGAGGGATGGCTTCTGAAGCCTGGTGAGCTACATATCATAATTGCTCAGCTCCGGACAATAGGAGAGCTCATTAAAGGTTCAGGTATACCTGAATTGTGGGTTGAATGTGGATTATATTCAGCAGCAACAATGAAACAAATCCTAGACGGTAAACACATCAGAAGAGGAATTGAAGCTCATATATCTACTGCCTCTACACTAACTAACCTACTCTTAGAAGAATTTCAAAAAGAATTTCCAGGGCAGCTAGACTGTTTGAAGCCTCATCTCCAAGAACTAGTAGAAACATTAACAACTAGTGATAAAAAAGAGCTGAAAAGGGTAAATTCCACAATAGTTTCTTCCCTACAAGAAAGAAAGATTATTCAAAATATTGAAAACTTTTCAGCAACAAAAAAGCAAAAGCATCCTGTTTTCAAACTAGCTTGCACGTATATGGATATGGTGCAAGTAATGATGAATTTCATAAGAGCTGTAAGAACATCTGATTGGAAACTGTATTTAGCATCCGTCCACGAGTTTGTTAAATACTTCTTTACATTTAATAGACTTAACTATGCTAGAATGATCACCTTATATCTTTCAGAGATGGAAAACTTGGAATCAACAGATCCAGAAATCTGGAAACAGTTTATGGAAGGTAATTGGGTAGTGAACAGAAGTAAAGTACCATTTTGTTCTCTAAGTGCGGATGAGGCTCTGGAACACCAAAATCGAAAACTAAAGGTACATGGAGGACTTGTGGGTATAACACTCAATGAGAATGCTCGAAATCGATTCTTCCTTGCTAATTCGGAACTAACTAGAATTGCATGTGAAACTGAGAAAATGATTGGATTAAAAAGTACAGAACGAAGTCAACATCACGAAGTGTCAGTAAAACTCCAACAGTGCCAGGGCGATAATGTGCTTACACTAATGGAAGCATTTAAAAACTCAACAAATCCCTTCCAATATAAAAGTGATGACCTCATTCATATCCTCACTCAGCGAGTCTTTCCTCAAGAAGTAAAAGTGTCTTTAGACAGTGTTGCCGAAGTTGGTAAAGATCTCCATAATATTTTCTTAGATCAACGAATTCGTTCAAACACAATTACGTTCTGGGCTCCCATGAAAAAGAATGTCATAAAAACGTGTAAATCAGTAGCTAAGAAGATTAAAATTACCATCAAAGACAAAACCGTTGCCATTAAGACAGACTTATCTCTCATTTCAAGATTGTTGATAGCTTCCAGAAGCAGACCTGACATAGATTTGAGGCACAATTTAAGCAACTACGAGTTTTCAGCACTACCAAAGTCGTTGTTTGCAATTGACGGGAGTATGCACCATTGTCTGGCTAAGTACAAACTTACAGATGCTCTAGAATCAATCCAAGAGAAACCTGCTGAAGATAACGAAGATGATAATACGTCTACAGCTCATGATGTTCCAGTACATAATGACGAGCTACATGGAAAAGCTGTAATAGTAGATGGCATGGCACTTCTTCATACCTACCACAAACCTACAACAGTGAAGACATGTAATGACCTCGGTGTGAAATTCAGCCAATGGATCGGACAAAAATTCAATAACTATAGTGAGGTACATATAGTTTTTGACTCGTACAAAGAAAACTCATTGAAGAAAGCGATGCGAGACATACGGCAAAAAGGCTCTGATCCAATCCAATACAAAGTCAGGCCAGAAACAAAAATTGAAAGCATACCAATGCACAAACTATTGGCCCATGATAAGACGAAAGACGAACTAACCGAGTTCCTTTCCAATCAAATACTCAAATTCGGTGAGACCAACAACAAGAAGTTCGTACTCAGTTGGAGGGACAAGGCAGCGTCATCACATGGGGATGATGTATCCTGTCTTTCAAGCACGCAAGAGGAGGCCGACACAAAGATTATATTACATGCAGCTTATTTAGCACAGAAAGGAATTAAAACTACTCACGTGTTCTCCCCTGATACTGACGTCCTTATTCTAGCACTAAGGCGATATCCACAACTTTCTAAAGATTTTGCTTTCTATCTTGGACATGGTATGAAAAGGTTTGTTCAGATAGGGTCAATTTACAGAGCACTTGGACCTCTGAAAGCCTCTGCACTCCCTGGACTACATGCACTTTTAGGAGCTGATGTAACAGGGTCATTTGCTGGCAAAGGAAAAATAAAGTGGTGGAAAGCTTTTAATTCAGCAAGTGACACGATGATAGAAGCTTTGGCTAAATTGCGGACAACACTGTTACTCACTGAAGATGTGAGGGCTAACTTGGAAGCACTCATTTGTCAGCTATACATCCCCAAAACATCATTGACAGACATAGGAGCAGTGCGATGGTTCTTGTTTACTAAAAAACAACATCAAGATGAGAACCTTCCTCCAACAAAATCAGCACTAAATCCAGCATTGCTACGGGCTCACCTTCAATGTTTTGAGTGGATTCAGGACCTAATTCAGCATCCTAATAACCCGTCACCCTCAGATTTTGGATGGCAGAAAATAGGTAGTGCATACGAGCCTGTTGCTTGTACCAACCCCTGTGCACCAAAGCTTATCTTGGAGCTTTGCCGCTGCTCATGCTCAAAAAGACGTTGCTGTCCTCCATGTACGTGTCAGTCAAATGGACTCCGGTGTACTGAAATGTGCAAGTGCGAAGGTGATCCTGACCATTGCGACAATACGGGAGAATGCGAGGAAGACAATGATGAAGATCTAGGTTTAAGTGAAATTGGCATTGACAGTGATATTGATTGTATTTGAAAATTTAACAAATGTAATATCGTATTTCTTCAACAGTATTGTTATTACAAATTAGAGCTTTTCAAGAAATGTCTCTTTCCTCTTTCCAATTCCTACATAAAAAAAAATATAAAAATGGTATATTTGTTAATTTATTAAAGTTTAATACAGTTATTATTGTAATAAATCAGGAAACATATAGAAAAATTCAAAAACTTTAAATATGTGCTTGCAAAACCCTAAAACTTCGATTTTTTCATTTCTTAATATTTCTTTTTACAAAAGTAATTTTTTTGAGAAAACGGTTAGTTATACAAAGATAGTTGTAAGGACCTTTTCTATGCACAATCTGTCAGGCTACATTTTTTATTCAACAACATTTTTCGTATCTTCAACGGTTACTGATATAAATAGGAAAACATGTTTTTGATGGCGGCCATTTTGTTTTTGGCCCGCAGCGCCCAAACGCACCATTTTTGAGAGTGCCACCATCAAAATTATGTTTCTCCATGGTCAAACGAAGAGATTAAGACTACTTCCATACTTGCATACTGAAGGAGCACACGGATGTACATTTGATAGGCGACTATATGTTTTATCAGAACTTTAAAGTTTTATCAGAACTGTCGGAATCAGAATATTATTTTGAAATCAAATATCAAACTTGAATATTGAATTTGAAAATCGATTTATGGCCAATTTCTATATGAAACATGCAAGTAAAAGTACAAATATAAGTTGAACCATCGGTTTAATAAAATCATTCATAAAGCGACAAAATTTAATACGGGTTTTCATAGTAAGACGTAAATTATACTTTGGTTGGAGGGGGTTGATTTTGTTGCAAAAAGATAATTGTGGTTTTTAGCCAAAAATTTATTAGTAATAATAATAAACCTACTTACAACATAGTTACGCGCATCCCTGACTCACTGACTGCCTTTGTAACGCTGTAGGTAAAGACAGTATTTTTTTTAATTTGTCAGTTTTTAAACTTGAAATGCTACTTCGAATTTCGAACTTGAAATTGTGCTTTGAATTTCGAACTTGAGATTCTACTACGAATTTCAAACTTGAAATTCTACTTCGAATTTCGAACTTGACATTTTACTTCGAATTTCGAACTTGACATTTTACTTCGAATTTCGAACTTGACATTCTAAAACTAATTTCGAACTTGAAATTCTACTTCGAATTTCGAACTTGACATTTTACTTCGAATTTCTAACTTGACATTCTACTTCGAATTACGAACTTAACATTCAAGTTCGAATTTCGAACTTGACATTTTGACATTTGAAATTCGGAATTTCGGTTAAATTTCGATAATTTCGGAATTCGAATTAAAATTTCGAAATTTTGGACTTAGCTAAGGATTCAATTATAGCATTCATGGTTTGCTCGATATTCAAACTCAGCACTCGTAGAAAAACGATCCTTACTTTGTTTTTGCAGAAATAACTATACCAAATATCATTGTTTATCTATGTGTAGATCTGAAGTGAACGAAACAACAATTGCTGAGGAGGAAGCCTTGCATATTGGTACAGAAAATGAGAAGTTATTCTCTGACAGGTAAAAGCATAATTATTATTACTGTGACATCAGCATAACTTGCGCATAGCTTTCTGTTGTACCTATAATATGTTTTGTTTGTAGAAAACCGACAATGTCAATTACAGAATTCTTATTAGGTGTATTTTCTTTTACGAGAGAATGGAGAAGTAGTCAATGGAATGCGAATATTGAATATAACAAAGTTTTTTAAAGAGCTTCAACAAATATCTTCACATGGGAGTATAGACTGTGGTTTGAAATAATATCTGAACGTAAATTTAAACTTTCGAATTTAAAACTAAAATGTAAGATATGTAACGAAACCTTTGTCATTTGTTGCAATAACCCTGAAACTGGCATAAATATTAACACAGTTGCGGGCGCAATAGCAATAGGTTGTGGCCATTCACAGCTAAATGAATTATTAGCCGTAATGGACTTGCCCCAAATATCATATACAATATTTTAAAAAAGATTGGAAACTATAAACAAAGTTTGGGAGAAAGAAACAACCCAGTCGATGAATGAAGCCGCTGAAGAACAACGTAGATTGGCTTTTGATGATGGTAAAGTTACTGACAACGGCATACCATTTATTGACGTTATAGCCGATGGCTGCTGGGGAAAAAGGTCTTAAAGGCTTTATACACTATATTTCTAAACATATACATTGTCTTTCGTCATTTTCTCTTCAACTGTCAATTCTGTTCCAGGTGCAGAAATGGCTGGGAGCCGGACTGGACCCTCTCGACTGGGGATATGAATATCCACCTCACAAGGCCTCAGTCCCAAAATGATGACCAGAGACGCAGCGCCACAACACCTTTTGCCGATTCAGCAACTATACCTTGATTACGAAGCGTGTCTTCGTCTTTATTGACTTCATTCAAAATCGGCATTTTTCGTTTCTTGTTTTTTTTCGCTCATCCCTTTTCTATTTGCGCCCCTGTATAGCACTAACTATATAAGAGGGGTCTCTAATGATCATATTCCTCGTATGCCTAGGATCGACTAGTTCATTATCCTATGTTTTTTATTACCTTTATCCTATGTTTTTTTTGCTAATTGCGGGCGTTTTTGTTTACGTAATTACGTAATTCTTGTTTACCAAATTTTCTAACAATAAGAAAATGATTACAATATAAATCCGATTATTATTTCACATTACGTACTTTTATTTATTTAATACCTTAGAATCTTGAACGTACACTATTTTCGTACGTATGGTCACTCTACAAGCTGCTATCGGCGCCCGCGGCGTTTCCAGTTCTCTTATCACGCGTTGGCTCCGCCCAATCGCCCGAAGCCGTTGGCAATAGTCGTCGCCTTAATTAGACGTAATTGATTGATGAATTACGTGACTCCCTGGTAAAAAACTACAAAATTAGGCATTTATGGTAAATAATTTTAAAAATATTTGCATGTTTCCTGCGTTTTACGATTCCCTCCCAGCCCGCGACGCGATGCTTGACAAGCATGTTTGATTGTCTAGAGAGCCCCTAACAATTTTGGCATTCAAAAACTTCTTGTGATTGATAAAATGCATTATATATCAGAAAAGTCTTTAACCTGCTTATAAACACATTGGAAGTTGGAACTTCCTTAACGACCTCTCTTCCGATAACACACCGAAATAAAAAAAAGGAATAATGTCAACATCACGCGTTCATCGTCAGTGTGCAAGACTAATAAAAAATAACAGCATTTATTACGAAACGCTATAATTTGAGCGAGAAAAGTTATAAATAATAAGACCTTGGTGTGAAATAGTTTTTAATAGATTTAAAAAACGAAGCCTTGACCTGACGTCACAACAACATAATAAAACGAAGAGTTAGAATAAAAGTGCTCCTTGGAAGCTATCAACAAATAGCCTTGGGTCGGCCCAACTCACGGTTCAGCTCCCATCAGGTAGCCTCCTGAAAGATGGACTTAACCTGGAAGTTTTTTTAAATAACTTTGTTAGTTTACATTGAAGAATGTATTTTATTTTGTTCATTATCACTAAAAAGAGTTCTAAACAAAACTGTATCATTACTTTTTTCCAATATGTTTTTGGATTCTCGAACTAGCAGAAAAGGGAGGTGTATGTAGACTTTTGTCGCTCACTGTATATAGATAAACTACGAAACCCACGGGATAGCATGTTACTAACGATTGTTTCCTCGATTTCCTTTTCACTTCTAATTTTTTGTGCTGGGTCTCGATGCAAATTACGCGGTGCAGTCACACGCATGGCTAACATACGATTCTCATGAGAAATGTGTGTTTTCTCGCAGCTATTACGTAATTAATACCTGACGCGTTGTGAACTTACTTGATCATACATACTTGGCTCCTGTTAACCCAATGCGAACTGTGAAGTTAGAGGGCCAACGTATGTAGTTACAACGTCAACCACAGTTATAATTTTCTTAATTTGGTCAAAAATTAGGTCGTAACACGAAATTGATGGCTATAACATGAGGTTAACCTGTTTTTAATAGGACGATATAGGTAAACCCGAAAAACATCATTTCTTGCATCACGTTTGCAGCCATATAACCAATTATATATGTTTATTTTTATATATGTTTCGTTAGATCAAAGTCTAAAGTGCATTTAAATTAGTCTTGTTTTGTAAGGGGCTCTCTAGACGATCAATCATGCTTGTCAAGCATCGCGTCGCGGGCTGGGAAGGGATCGTAAACCGCAGGAAATATGAAAATGTTTTTTTTTTAATATTTAAAAAAAATGCCTAATTTTGTAGTTTATACCAGGGAGTTACGTTAATTAGAAGTAATTGATTGATGAATGACGTGACTCCCTGGTATACAACTACAAAATTAAGCATTATTGGTAAATATTAAAAAAATGCATATTTCCTGCGGTTTACGATCCCCTCCCAGCCCGCGACGCGATGCTTGACAAGCATGATTGATTGTCTAGAGAGCTCCTAAGACTCCTAAAAATCAGCAAAAATTTAGAAACATGCTTTTACTGGTATCATCACTCACTTACCCATTCAAAACATTTACTTTTCTTCAAGGATATATAATATATACTAGCTGTTGCCCGCGGCTTCGCTTCGCGTGGAGTTTCGAATCGAGTGGTTAATTTAAACAGATTGACGTAAATTTGCCTTTTCAGACATTACCTATAGGTAAATAGTTCAATCATTTAAATAATGTTTTTTCGTTTCACACGTTTTTCTCTAAGACTGACGACAGTTGAAGCAAAGTATAGCCCGTGTTGCCCGCATTTTCTTTTGCTTTGAATTTAAGAATGCGTTCTTTAACATTCTGGGAATAACTACCTGACTTACCGAGTGATCGACCGACTGACTGTAATATTATAGAAAGCTCAGTTGGTTGTGGGAAAAAACAGAGAATGTCATTATTTTTCAATCGTAATGAAAAGCTTTAATATAATTTAATATAATTTTCGATGGCTTGAGGGGTTTCGATTTTCCATACGACAGAACTTCACCCGTTTCGTTCCTCCCATGGGGGTTAAATTTTAAGAAACCCCTTTTTTGTGCTTCCGTTCACTATCAAATAAAGTCCTGTGGAAAATGTCGACTTTCAAGAATGATTAAATTATCAACGACAGTAGTATAAATATGCCGATCCTGGGATAACCGGTTTTTTTAAGAGAAATTATTATGAACCGGTGATTGCGAAGTCGCGATATACAAACGCCAACCCACTAGGACAACTAAGGGGAACCGCCCTCCCCCAAACTCCCTTAAAAGCCCTATTTTGTTACTAAAATAACTCACCTCTCCATCCTCATTAAACTATCCAAGAGCACTCTCCAAAATGCTAACCTACTGTAACACCTACTAAACATTTTTTCACTTTCTTACAGTATTGTCTCCTATTACAACCAACTTAAAAGTGTACTATACATGAATTCTAACCTACTGGAGCACAGATTAAATATTTATTTCACTTTCTATCAGTGCCATCTTTCGACGCCCTCCACGTGGCTAAGTATAAGAATAAAAAAAATTGTTAGCCTACAGGGGCACCTATTAAATATTTTTCACTTTCTTTGACGTCTCTTAATATGGACACACATTTAACGACTTTTAACTTCTTTCACTGTCGTCTCCAAATGCATCAGAGCTCCGAAAATACTAGACCAATAGTGATAAGAATTTATTTTTAACTGCTTTCAGTACTGTCTCACAATGCACCCACTCTAATAGTAGGTACTATACCACTAATGCCAACCTTTTATCCACTAAAAGTTTTTTTCGGAAAAGCAATCTAGCACTTTCTATGAAAAATACGATTAAAAATTATTTTCATAGTTCATGAGTTTGTACAGGGTGGACCAAGAATTAATCAACATTTAAATTGAACTTTCCGCGCAATTACAAGCGTTGTGGGGCGCGTGGGCTTTTTTTTTTGCGCGGGGACTTAAGGGCTTCCTAGACGATCAAGCATGCTCGCGTCGCGGGCTGGGAAGGAATCGTAAACCGCAGGAAAAATGCAAATATTTTTTAAAAATATTTACCAAAAATGCCTAATTTTGTAGTTTATACCAGGGATTAACATTAATTAGACGTAATTGATTGATGAATGACTTGACTCCCTGGTATAAACTATAAAATTAGGCATTTTTGGTAAATATTTTTAAAAAATATTTGCATTTTTCCTGCGGTTTGCGATCCCCTCCCAGCCCGCGACGCGATGCTTGTTAAGCATGCTTGATCGTCTAGGGAGCCCTTTACAGGTAGCTAATTTCTCGGAAATTTAGTTGCAATGAATCGCTTTACGGGGCCGCAGCGCGCGTTTTGCTTAAAACAATTTTATCTAAACAATAATTCGCTCATTACTGTGAGGCGCTTATTTCGCGTTGAATACGTTTTGCATAACTTGAATTAGTGTCCAAGTGTTACTTTAATTAAAAAAATGGGTAAAAGGATTTGAAAAGACGAGATTGACACTAATAAATGTAAAGCAAACCGGCGGCCCACGGACTTATCGTAGTGAAGAGAACGTGCAGAAAGTTGCCGCTTCAGTTCGACGTGATCCAGATTTATCGACGCGCAAGCGTTCGGCCGAATTAGGAATATCTAGAACATCTTTACGCCGTATTTTGAAATCTGATTTGATATTAATTCCCCACAAGATTCAGATAGTGCAGAAATTAAAGCCTAATGATTTAAATTCACGAACTTTATATGCCGAAGCAATGTTGGATCGTTTCAGTATTTTTGACAACATCTTGTTTTTGAACAAAGCGCAGTTTCACCTGAACGGGCACGTTAACAAACAGAATCGCAGGTATTGGAGCCGTGAAAATCCTAATGCTAAACATGAAAAGCCCCTTCATTCACCTAACTCTAAGGTAACTGTATGGACAGTAATTTCCACAAAAGGGGCCGTTGGCCCTTATTTTTTGAAGTTTCTCGCGGCCGCAAGGTCACTGTTAACTTTACTAAGTAAAAAAAAAGGTTACGGGAGTTTCTGGCACCACAGCTACTGGAATTTGCTAACTACAACCAAACTCGTTGTTTCAACATGACAGAACCACTTGTCACACGTCTAACGAGGTCCTGACGGTAGTTAAAGAGAAGTTTCCGGAAATCTGATTTCTAGGAGAGGCGACATCCCGGGGCTACCGAGGAGTCCGGACTTGTGCCCAGCAGATTTCTTTTCGTGGGGTTATTTGAAGAGTCGTTTTTATAAGGACCCCTCCTATTTACATTTTATATCAATAACATAAATACCTGTTTTACATTTTGTAACTTTTTGCTGACGACATGAAAATGACGCACCTGTTAATTCCTTTGACGACTGTCAATTGGTCCAGGATGATCTAGATAGACTATCTCTTTATTGCGCCTCGAATCGCTTATTCCTGAATGCTGATAAATGTGCTACCGTTAGTTTTACGCGGAAAAACAATATTCTACCATTTATTTATACTGTCAACGGTTTCTCTATAACCAAGAAAAATGCAATTCGGGATCTAGGTGTTCTTTTAGACAGTAAGTTATTATATAACTCCCACATAGATAACATTACGAAAAAAGCATATAGTATGTTAGGATTCGTACTTCGAACTTCAAAACATTTCGCAGTTTAACATTCTCTCTTACTCTTGTACTACGTTTTTCTCCGCAGTCGCCTCGAATATGCTTCTCAAATATGGTCTCCTAGCTATAATGTTGCACGTAAAGAAAATTGAACGTATTCAAAATGTGTTCCTGAAACATTTGAATTATCGCTCCTTCTTTTCCTTTCCCAATTACAACGAAGCAGCTACCTTTCATGAGCTTCAATCCTTAAAATTGTTGTTTTTCCATAAATTATTGACAAGTTACATTGATTGTTCTGATCTTCTTGGAATGGTATCTTTCCGTGTACCATCGCGACTCACTCGCCAAACAGAGTTATTCCACCTTCCGCAGGTTAGCACTAATTATGCACAAAACTGTTTCATGTATAGGGTATGTAAAATTTGTAATACGCAGCTTGGCGAAATTGACGTATTCAAAACGTTATCATTCGCTCTTAAAAAATCAATTATTAATTATTAAAAATCAATCAAATATTAATCAATTATTAGCAAACATATAAATCATACTTTTACAACATAAATTCAAAATAAGTAAACGGGAATACATATATAAGTTATATTATATTTATACATACATATTACAAATCAATAATTACTGGCAGTTGTCGCTGCTGCTTCAAGGGCGGTTCGTACTGCCGATTTGAAGTTAATTTTGTTTCTATTATAAATGTCAAGCCCTGTGAATTTATCATTATACATACGTGGCAATCGGTTAAGCATTGAATTGCGCGTGTAGTTAGAATGTCGTCTCGGGGGCTCGAATAGCTGTATAGATCGGGTTATACGTTGCGGGCACCTTCAGAGCGATGTTCGAAACTATGTATGGGCTATCCAGCGTCCCATTGACGATGTCATGTAGCGCAGTCATATCCGCAGCAGTTCGCCGATCCTCAAGTGACAGCATATTAAAATGCTGTAGCCTATCACGGTAATAGTCAAATGGGAGATGTTCGCGTCGGGCTTTGCACCGGACGAAACGTCTTTGAATCTCCTCCAGTTGGGCTTTGTGCACGTTATATTGCGGAGACCAAATGGGAGACGCAAATTCAAGAATGCTGCGGACATAGCTGTTGTATAGTGTTAGTGCGGCCTTGGTGCCCGAGAAGGTCTTAGTCATCCTTAACACAAACCCTAGCATTCTGTACGCCCTCTCTGCTGCTTGTCGACAGTGACTATCGCCTAGAAGTTTGCTGTCAAGGTATACACCAAGGTCGCGAACGCAAGTGCTTTCTGGTATGGTATCACCAACGGCATTGATATAATAATCCCAACTGATTTTCTTTATATTCCTCGTGAATGACATTTTGTGACACTTTGAGGCATTTATATCAATGTCATTAGTGATGCAATAAGCCGAAAGTCGATTTAAATCCGACTGCATGTTGATGCAGTTTTCAGTACTTCTAATGGATGAGTATACTTTCATGTCATCTGCGTAGAGAATGTACTCGGACCAGCGGAAACACGTACCAATATCACCTATATATGCGTTAAAGAGCAGTAGACCGAGATGCGATCCTTGGGGTAAACCGGATGGGACAGAAGTGAAGTTAGAACGATGACCGCTCACGACAACAGCCTGACTACGATTGTGAACGTAGGAAGCAAACCACCTTAGGAGATCTCCGTGAATGCCTAGACACTCGAGTTTCCGGACAAGTATACTATGATTGACGCGGTCAAACGCCTTTGTAAAATCAGTGTACACCACGTCAACCTGCACTCTTTTATCCACGTTAACGGCTAGGTAATCAGTGAATTCACCCAAGTTGGTCAGCACTGAACGTCGCTGCAGAAAACCGTGCTGTTGATTAGGGAGACTTCCTGCGATGACGGGATATACCTGGTCGTATACAATCTTCTCGAAGAGCTTACTGAGCACAGGGAGAATAGAGATGGGCCTGTAGTTCTCGATAGAAGACCGAGACCCCTTCTTGTGAACAGGAACCACAAGCGCTTCCTTCCATCTTTCAGGAAAAATGCCGCTTCGGATAGACATAGAGAATAACTCCGCAATTGGATAGGATAGGGAATTTGAGCATTTTTTAATGAATACTGCAGGTATCATATCACTACCCGTGCCTTTATTACAGTCAAGAGCTTGTATGTATTTTTTAACAAGTTCAGTAGTGATATGAATTGAACTAATATCCCAAAGTGTGTGGCTGATTGTTGTAGGTGGTATCGCGGAGTAACATCCAGACCCATCAATAATTGTTGGGTTATGAGATACATATATGGAATTGAAATGGCACGAAAAACCTTCGCAGATTTCCCGTTCGTCTGTTATTGTGTCACCGTTTAAGTTCATGCAACTAGGAATGGGTTGATTTTTACGCACACTCTTTAGATACGACCAGAATTTCTTTGGATCCTTGTGTATGCTGTTCTTCAAAAAAAATGTTACTGTTGTGTTTAAATTATGAATGTTTAAGTGGAAACATGTAAAAAGCTTTATTTTTTTACTTAATAATTTGTGTACCAAATTTATTGTAACAGCTGTATGTTTCCTTAAAAATAATAAAAACAAAAAGTAAAAAAATAAATACATTAATAAGATCGTCATCACAAAATAAGTTATTGACATAAAAAGCCTCCTCTTCCTGCGGCCCACGCCGCCGCTGAGCCCAAGGCAAACTGCCATGTCCGGCGCCGCCACCGCGGCGGGCGACGACGCCAATGCCGCGGCCGGCTCGAAGTGCGTCTTCTCGATGGAGAGAATGCTGCTGCTCCTAAGCCTGCGGCCCCTGCCGCTGCTGGCTGCCGCGGCGCTGGCGTCGGCACCCAAGGCGGTGGCGCCGCCCACGCTGGATATGGCGGTTTGCCCCGGGCCCAGCGGCGGCGGGGGCCGCAGGAAGAGGCGCCGAAGCATTCTCTCCACCGAGAAGACGCACTTCGAGCCGGCCGCGGCGCTGGCGTCGGCGCCCGCGGTGGTGGCGGGACCCGCGGTGGTGGCGGGACCCGCGGTGGTGGCGAGACCCGCGCCGGACATGGCAATTGCTCCGGGCCCAGCAACGGCGGGGGCCGCAGGAAGAGGCGCAGCAGCATTCTTTCCATCGACAAGACGCACTTCGAGCACTTCGAATCAGTCCATCTACAAAACACGTACTTAATCAAGCTGCTCAGCAATATCTAGGGCCTGGCGGCGGTGGCGTCGGCGCCCGCACCGGACATGGCGGTTTGCCTTGGGCTCAGCGGCGGCGGGCGTCGCAGGAAGAGGCGCAGCAGCGTTCTCTCTACCAAGAAGACGCACTTCGAGGCTCGAAGTGCGTCTTCTTGGTGGAGAGAAAGTCAGCGGCGGGGGCCGCAGGTTTAGGAGCAGCAGCATTCTCTCCATCGAGCCGGACAACGCGGTGGTGTCGGCGCCCGCGCTGGAGATGGCGGTTTGCCTTGGGCTCAGCGGCGGCGGGCGTCGCAGGAAGAGGCGCAGCAGCGTTCTCTCCACCAAGAAGACGCGCTTCGAGGCTCGAAGTGCGTCTTTTTGGTGGAGAGAAAGCCAGCGGCGGGGGCCGCAGGCTTAGGAGCAGCATTTTCTCCCTATCGAGCCGGACAACGCAGTGGTGTTGGCGCCCGCGCTGGAGATGGCGGTTTGACTTGGGCTCAGCGGCGGCGGGCGTCGCAGGAAGAGGCGCAGCAGCATTCTCTTTACCAAGAAAACGCACTTTGAGCCGGCCGCGGCGGTGGCGACGGCACCCGAGGCGGTGAAGGCGCCCGCGCTGCATATGGCGGTTTGCCCCGGGCCCAGCGGCGGCGGGGGCCGCATGAAGCGGCGCAGCAGCATTCTCTCCACCGAGAAGATGCACTTCGAGCACTTCGAATCAGTCTATCTACACAACACGTACTTCATCAAGCTGTTTTCCTGCCATCTGGAAGAAATCTCTGGTAACCCCAATTCCAAAAGGTGGTGACAAACATGATATTATGCAGTACAGGCCTATCTCTAAGCTGAGTCTATTTGGTAAGATTTTCGAAAAAATAATTACTACGTCGTTAACCACTCAAATACAGCACGTTGTATCAACGGAACAGCATGGATTTTTTCGTGGTAGAAGTGTTAACACAAATCTTATCGAATACACGGACTTTTTGTTGAATGCCCTTGATTCCGGATTCCAGGTTGATGCCGTGTATACCGATTTTTCTAAGGCTTTTGACAAAATTAGTCATTCTATCCTTATACAAAAACTTTCGGAATTCGGTGTACACGGCGACCTGCTAAGATGGATCCAGTCCTATATAAACAATCGTAGTCAAGCCGTCGTCCTTAACCCATTAAAGCCGCCCATAGATCGGCTCGTACGATTTTGATGAAATTTTGATACGTGTGTCCGGGGGCCCATGAAGTTGACAGCAAAAAAAAAATTTTTGTTACCTGACAACATACTTGATTTATGACATGGGTATTTAAATACCCGACAGACATTGGTGTGTTAGTTTTGATGACTGGTATAAATCACCTACACTTGGGTTGATTGCCATATAATAATAAAGAAGAAGAAGAAGTAGTAACTGCTTTCACTTTGACATATCTGTTAACTAATACCGTGTGCATCTTAAGATTATTATTTGTATAAAGAACAACCTGACAGCGTTGATTCGTAGATTCAGAATGATTAGTCGAAAAAAAGGTCTTTCTGCTACCGAGCTGCAAACTATTTTGGATAATGGGTCTGATGGAGATCATCTGATGTACACGATAACATGTGATGTAGAAGATAACTTTGGCCAATACGCAGACGCCGTTAATATCGTCATAACACCACCCGATGCGGTCGATTCAGTTAGTGACAATGAAGAATTAGACAATTTTCGATTGTTGCACCATGAACTGGAGATGCCTCGTGAGATTGCCGGACAATTCGAAGTCGAATGTAAGTACGATGATACGAACGAACATATGCCATCGGGCTGTGGTGATGATGATACGGATGTCGTAAATAACCCAACATTGAACAAGAAGAACAAGATGGTACGCCAGTGGCTGCAACATCTAGTGGTCGTGGCCGTAAATCAACACCGAAATCAATGAAGGCACCGAAGCGATCCCTAATCGATGAAGCAATAAAACGAAAATGGTCTCGGTTCCAAAATTATCAATTCGATAAGATTCCATTCGATGATACGGCCACTTCATACAAAGCGTTGTATCAACGTATTGGTGCCATGAATCCTGTGCAAATTTGGGAAATATTCATCGACGAGGAAGTGTTGAACCTGTTGGTCAACTCCACCAACCAATATGCTGCGGCCAACAATTGTATATCATTCATTACATCAATTGGAGAAATGACAACATTTTTGGGCGTGTTGTATATAACCGTTACCACACCTTGCCGCAAACACATGGTTATTGTCATCATCCGGGTAGAACAACAATTATAATCATCCAGGTAGAACGTCAACTTCCGGGGCCCAACTGGTAGGGCACAACGTTAGGATCGTATAGATCATTTTATCGGAAAACTAAATAAACGTCGCCGTTGTCCGCAATGCGGTGGGAAAACTGAATATGGTTGGTTACTTGAAGTGCCAGGTTAACTTGCAACCCGCTCCTTGCTTCCTGGATTACCACAACGATATTGCATCAGATAATATGAAGATTGCTAAGGCTAAATAAAATATTTCTTCATGTTTCCTCAAGAAAATAAAAACAATTCAAATTTAAATGAGCTTTTATTCACTCCAAAACATTGTTTTCCATATTGCAAAAAATAGATGTTTTTGGTATACACCATGGACTGTTGGGTATTTAAAGTACCCTTTTCATTAGATCTGATTTGACAGCCAGGTGTATTGACATATCGCTGTTGGTTTTTCTCCATTACATAGAGGACACCTAAAGCTATCTGGTAAGGGTGAGCGTTTTTTGTTTTTCCCATTTCCCTATATTTGGCAGCATTTTTCCTGGGCACTTCCAGTCAAAAAAAAAGCGCGACATTTACCTGTAAAACAACAAAGGTAAACCGCTGAAAATTATACTGTTCTATTGTTCTATTGTGGCGTAGCTAGATGGTGGACTGTTTTGTCCCAAGTTTTCTACGCTCACTGCAGGTCGATAGAACGACTAATCGTTAAAACTTCCTGTGATGTCGGGCTCGCCCGCTGTAGTTGTTCTATTATTCATTTTTAGGTCCATTCTGTGCCTTTACAACAACAAACAAAATGAAGCGATATCTCTCACCTATTCCACGCTAGATTTTTGTAGGAGTCAACACTTTTTTGGGTATTTAAATACCTAGTAGGCTGGAATGGGTTAAAGGTTACCGCTCTTCGTTTCTTTATGTTCCGTCAGGAATTCCTCAGGGATCCCACCTTGGCCCTTTTCTATTTACCTTATATTTAAATGATATTGGACTGTGTTTTAATAAGTCGCATCACTTGCTTTATGCAGATGATACAAAAATATTCAAAATTGTTAAAGGTCTTGGTGATTGTGAAGATTTGCAACAGGATTTATTAAGCTTTGAGAACTATTGTAAGGATAATCAACTAATTTTAAATACGGATAAATGTAACGTCATAACATTCACCCGAAAGCATCATCCAATTATTTATGATTACAAAATATCCAGTAATAACTTAACTCGAGTTACCAACATTCGTGATATAGGCATTACCCTGGATTCCAAACTGCACTTTAACCTTAACATTGATAAGATAGTAGCTAAGGCTTTTAAACAACTCGGACTGATTCTGAGCATAAGTAAACCTTTTACCAGAGGCAACCCCATTAAAATACTCTACAATGCATTTGATCGTAGTGTCCTAGAATTTGGAAGTGTAGTTTGGAGTCCCCAGTATGCTGTTCACGTAGATAGGATTGAGAGGGTACAAAAGAAATGTTTAAAATCATTAGACTTTCGGACAGGTAGCCTCTGCACCGACTACGCAGAGAGAGTAACAACACACGAAATGCATTTTCTGTATTCAAGACGAAAATTCTTAGACAGCATTTTCTTATATAAAATTATTCATAACCACATCAACTCTGGACCCCTTTTGGAAAAGGGCCGGCTCGAAGTGGAGCATTCTCTCCACTTCGAGCCGGCCGCGGCGGTGGCGTCGGACATCGCGGCGGTGGCAACGCCCGCGCCGGACATGGCGGTTTGTCCAGGGCCCAGTAGCGGCGGGGGACGCAAACTTAGGAGCAGCAGCATTCTCTTCACCAAAAAGACGCACACGCATACATATATACATACATATATACATACATATATACACATATATATATATATATATATATATATATATATATATATATATATATATATATATATATATATATATATATATATATATATATATATATATATATATATATATATATATATATATATATATATATATATATATATATATATATATGTACACATACACACATACACACACTCTTACATACACACATACACACCCTCTCACATACACACATACGCACATACACACATACACACATACACACATACACACATACATACACACATACATACATACATACATACATACATACATACATAGAATACATTAAAGGAAGATACATACATTAAAGGAAGCCATCAAAGCAGCACCGTCACTGTTCTTGGAAGTTTACAACGCATGCCTTAAGGAGGGAACTGTACCTCTGAAATGGAAGCAACAGAGATTAGTACTTCTCCCTAAGGGTAAGCAACCACCAGTTGATCCATCAGCCTACCGTCCGCTCTGCATGTTGGATACGGCAGGCAAAATACTAGAAAGTATAATTCATAGGAGGATAGAAGCGATAGTAGACCCGCAGCTTTCAAGCAACCAATATGGCTTCCGGAAGGGTCGCTCCACCCTGGATGCGATTGACCTTGTCGTCAACACAGCCAAAGAAGCGATCGCAGGGACCAGATGGAAGAGAGGTACGAAAAATTACTGCCTGGTGGCAACGCTGGATATAAAGAATGCGTTTAACTCCGCCAACTGGGACTGCATTATGAGTTCTCTCACCGCAATGAATGTACCAGGATATCTACGAAGGATGGTAGCAAGCTACTTCACTGATAGGGTCCTGAAATACGACACGGAGACGGGCCCGAAAGAATACAGGGTCACAGGGGGGGTGCCTCAGGGCTCGGTTCTGGGCCCACTTCTATGGAATGTCATGTACGACGGGCTACTGAGACTAGTACTACCAAGGGAAGTCAAACTCACGGCATATGCAGATGACGTGGCTCTGGTGATCGTCGCAAAACATCTCGAAGAGATAAATCTGGCTTTTGATACCACCTTTGAGATAATCAGTCAGTGGATGGACACAGTTGGCCTGAAGCTGGCAGAACACAAGACTGAGGCAGTTCTCATTACCAGTAGGAAACAGCTAGAAACCATCACACTACGAGTTGGAGCCCATGAAATCACATCTCAGCCGTTTATTCGCTACTTAGGAGTGATGATCGATGCCCGACTCAATTTCAAGCAGCAGGCAGAGCATGTGGGTGCGAAAGCATCGGTGGTTAGAGCGGCTTTATCGCGATTGATGCCCAACATAGGCGGCCCAAAGCAGACTAGAAGGACACTCCTATCGTCAGTGGTCACGTCAGTGCTCACATATGGCATCTCCATATGGGGTGATACCCTTAGAATACAGGAGTCACGGAGAAAAGTCGCGCCAGTATATCGATTGAGTGCTCTGAGAGTAGCCAGCGCCTTCCGCACAGTATCTGAGGACGCAGTGTGCGTTATCTCTGGGATGCTGCCTATTGAAATACTCGCTGAAGAGCGAAAAGCCCTCTACCGGCGAAAAGGATCAAACACCAGGAGCCCCGAAGAACTGAAAACTGAAGAACGGCGGAAAAGCATACGCCGATGGCAAACTATGTGGGACACCTCAGCAAATGGTAGGTGGACGCACCGTCTTATTCCGGAAGTAGATGTCTGGTTGAGCCGAGAGTATGGAGAGATGAATTACTACCTGACCCAGATGATATCGGGGCACGGGTGCTTCCGAGAATACCTCTTCAAATTCAAACACGATACTTCTCCAGAGTGCCCGTCTTGTCCTGGAGCCAATGAAGATGCTGAGCACGTGTTCTTCATGTGCCCCCGTTTCGAATCATCACGCAGTACTTGGGAAACTGCTCTTACACAGAAAATCCGGCCGGAATCCTTAATGAGAGCAATGCTTTCGTCAAAGGATGCCTGGGAGACGACAAACTCATTCGTGACGGAAGTACTGCAAGAACTTCGTCGCCTAGAAAGAGACCGAGCTCAGAACCAGGAGCACTAAATAAAAGAAAGAGTGGCTTGAACCGCCAGAAGAAGCAATAGCAAGACCCTCCCTCCGCGAAGTAATGCCTAACGGCGGGGCCGCGGAGGAAACAGAGGCAGAGACCAGAGGATGAGGTTTTTAGTCGGTAGGGGAAATTAATCCGAGTCCGACATACCCAGGCAGAATACTGTCCTGATGATACGTAAAAGTATTTTTCTCCAAACCTCTGAAAAAAAAAAAAAAAAAAAAAAAAAAAAAAAAAACATACATACATAGATACATACATACATTCATACATACATACGTACGTACGTACGTACATCGCTTACTTTGGCATCAGTGTATATTGTAAGTTGTTTAGTGTATGCTTAAAACAACATACTAGTGTACGTTTAACGCACATGAGATTTTTCTCTACAAAGTTTTTTTAATTAAATGAAAAATTGATTCAAATTACTCGTTTCAATGATGAAAGTTCGAGGACCAAAAAATTATACGTTTTCTATTAGATCATCTTCGATTTCATAAACAGCTGCTTTATAATCAACTGCATTCTTTTGCGACGGTGCAGTATGTTCTTTGCACCCGAAAAAGCCACTCCCAACCACAACCTCTTTTGGTATAAAACGTTATTTGTCAACGTGTAAATGCGAGCGGAGTCGCTGGCAGAATTACACTCAGAAACTTGCAATTTACATATTTTTCTAATGTGGATATACACACATTTAACCATCAAATTGCCTATTAAGTTTTTTAACAATGTAAAAATGTACATTTTATAAGCGGAAGATCAGTGGGATGCACGATCTTGCAATCGAGGCCAAGTTGCTTTATCAATTTAAAATGCCCGAGATTTACAATTTTTCATAATGTAGAAATCTCGATGTTAAAAGCGGTCACGATAAAAGCATAGCAATGCGATGAAATATATAAATATAAAATGTAAATATGTGCCAGTAAAATAGGGTAACAAAATATTTGACATTTTAAAACGTCAGAATTATTAGGTTAAATGTTACATAAAGAAAAGGAACAATAAAATATATATATTTATTTATTTTTATTTATTTATTTATCCTATTTTTTATAGTTACATAAAAAAGATTGCGTTCATTTTTAACACTGTTTTAAAAGAATACATATGATGAAAATCGCGAAAGGGCAATAACTTGTCAGGATTACATCACCCCACTAGGTATACGCCTGTGTTGGGGTGATGGATACAAATTTCTGTGGTATTATTTGCTGAGCCTGTACGCCTTGCCTGCTGTCCTTCCGTCTCATAAAAAACAATACGTAATTTAATTTAGCATAATATAATATAAATAATATAATATAACATATTACAATATAATATAATATCATATATTATAACATATAAAATAATGTATCATATTTATATATAATATAGTATAATATAATAAAATATAACATATTATAATCTGTATATCTGTATATCCATAATTTACATCTGTATATCCTATAATTTGTGGTTAAAAATAAAATATTTGAATATATCATACTTTCGCATTCATCCCTAGTATAATTTGAGAGCCAATGAGACACCCGTCTCTTGAACTGGTTGTCGGTTATGTTTAAAATCTGTCCTGTGTACGAGTTAAATATATTATAGAGTTTAGGTCCGAGATATGCGTAGTGTCGTTGTCCGTATACAGTCCTCATTTTTGGTTGAATCTGTTTGCCTTTGTGTCTAGTGTTGTGTTTGTGCTCTGGTTTGTCTTTATCCGTGTTCCTCATGAGGTCCCTCCGATAGCGCACCAGAACAGCGCGTATGTATAGTTGGCGTACGTCAATATTATTCAATTTTTTATAAAAACTATTCAAATATTGATAATAATTCAACTATTTTGAATTATATTAAATATGGCATATACTACATTTAAACATGATAGATTTAACTAGAGATGCATACGTTTAACTAACCGTATTCTTGATAATGAAATCGATTCTTGTTAAAGGGTCTAAGTCACATTTTTGATGATATGACTTATGAATGCCGTTTGGTTGCAAAAGCTATTATTCATCACATAACTCGAACTATTTCAAAAGGCACAAGTCCAAAGTTATAGTTATTGAAATAGGTGTTTATTACGTTGAGGGATCCAATTCCATGGAAAAGGCGTTCTTACTATGAAATGCACGAAAGACTCAAACTTTTTAGCGGTGGTTCGAATATTGTAAGAAAACTGCTACTTAGATAGAGAATACAGGCAAATATATAAGGGGAACAACAAGCATTTTGGCATGATTTATCACCAGTTTTTTTTTTGTTGGATTCGACGATTCTTTTGCACATGCAGTCGGGACTTTCGAACTATATGCTGGAAATCATATAGCAACCAGAAGAATTTATGCCAGAGAATATCCATAAGGGTTTGTGTGAAGCATAGCCGTGAGGAAAACTGATTAAACACTACAACTATTTAATTTTTTTTTAAGATTTTTAAAAATTTACGACAGACTGTCCCTAAAATGATTATAATAATTTAGATTGCAATATTTATACCTAAAATAATATTTCTGTTCCAAAATGTTGTTGTTTTTAGAAACAAAAACTCAACAAAGGAAACCAAAAACAATACAGATTTAATCCGAAGTCCTTTATGTCTATAACACAACGTAATAAAAACATGTTTTTTTTAATGAGGTTGTTTTTTATGATTTTCTCAGAACCGTGTGTGTTTTGGGCTTGAACTTAAACATGGAGCGATTTTTTAAAAATATTGTTAATAACAAACCTAAGAAATATTGAGAATCTTCCTCTCGGTAGCGCTTGACCTTACACCTGCCTGCCAATCAAACCTTTTCCGACTATCCATTAACAAAATAATTAGGACATCAAACCAACATTAGAGTCAGAAGAAGATACCACAGCCACATTCAACATGCCATAAATGAATAAGTATAAACAAACTTCCTTGAAAAATCGAGATAACAAAAAACGCGAAGCAACCTTGTTTCTTATCTTATATGGACGTTAGGCCGATGCAGAAGTGGGAGGAGACCACCATATTATTATTCAACTCTTGGAAGAAAGCCAAACATTGCAGCGCCGTGGAACCAGGGTTGCCAACCGTCGCGTATTGACCGGGACCATATGACCTGCTCGTTATCTTTGGTCGGCTCAACTCACGGTTCAATCCCCATCCTGTAGCCTCATCGAAGTGTCGAACCTAATAAGGACTATATTTCCCCTGTCACAGCTTGTGGTTCAAATCCACTGGGGATGGTCTTCGGGCGCTGCTGGGCATGGCGTCGATCAATCGACTGTGCACTCGGGCTAAAATAACGGGGGGGGGGGTGGAAATGATCTTATACGTTTCCTAAGAGCGGGGGTGGTTGTTGACCTGATGTCAGCTACTCTTGAAACGACCCGTCAGCCATCCGATACCGTGTGGGCAAAGTGCGCTACAATCCGAGATTAATTCGAACTAAATTACCGCTAACATCAGGTAGAGGCCGCGATGGACTTCGAACCCGCGACTATGAACGGAGAAATCCGATCAAATCTGGTAGTCAGATCGCAACACTGCCCGCTGGGTTCATTTACCAGCGCCACGCGGTAAGGCCTTGTACTCTCGCGGGCACTTTGGTCGAGCTAGATGGTGGACTGTCTAGTCCCCGTCAAGTCTCTGCGGTCACCCGTTCACCCCAAGGTTGAAGGAACAGTTATATATCGTTATACCTTTTTGGGGTGACGGGTTCGCCGTAGTAGATGACAACTCCAAACTGACCGCGACAGTCCCGGAATTTAACTCATTGCCATGGCTTCTCTAATGTGAACCTCAACCACGACGTAAATTGTCACGGAATTTTCTGCCGTATTTTTATCAAGCTTTTATTAGCTTCGCTTGTAACACTGTTGGAATCTTACAATTCAATTATTACCTACTTCTAATTGCCGTATCGATTTGAAACTTTGTACACCTTTGCAATTCTGGTTACAATACAATAATATGGTACCAACGAGCGTGTATGATTATGGAAGTGGAAGACAGTCATAAGGACTTCTGAATATCAATACATTTATTGGTGAGCTTGATGATTGGTTTAATGCCAACAATATATATCTAAATATGTCTAAAACGGATATTTTAAATTTTATGACAATAAATCATCTCTAAAAATTAACTACCCAGTTGGAGTTGTGAAATCAGTTAAATTCGTTGGACTACTCTTCCATGAAAAGATATCCTGGAATGTAGATACATATAGAGTTACACTTTTTAATAAATAGTCTGATAAATTGAAGGCGATGAAAAAGATTGATATTGTTAAGTCATACATCCGGGTGTATCTGCTTAAAATCAACATATATGCGCATAACGACATTTTTAAATAATCTGAAAACAACATCGTACTTACCAATGTAAATTAATGTACTATTTTTTATTGCCAAATATTATATTATATCTATTTTGTTAATTGGAATAATTTTAGAGTAATTTACTGTATAGCATCCATTGTTAAATTGAGTAATTAAGACTGATTTAATTATTAGGATTAATTTAACTTATTTAGTTGTAATAGAAATATATACTTAGTATTCCGTATTTTTTAAAAATACTAAAAATAGGACCATCATGTACAACATTGACACAGTTATAGGTGTCAATGCTGGCGCCGAGAACTGACACCTTGTTTACACGAAGTCAGTCACTCGTAGGTATTTCTTCAGGGTGTACGCACGTTATTGAAGTCAGTTGGGAAAAGTGCGTTGCTTTCGCTAGTTAAAATATTTTCAATCGACGCGACGCTATGTACAACGAAGCGCCAGCGACTGACCGGCGTATACACGTCGTCAGTACCGCTAGCGCGTGTGGTGGGGGGAATTGAAGTCAGCACTGACGCGACTGCGCTGTACTGACTTGAAATCAATTTACATGATGACAGTACCGGCAGTGGCGGTTCCGTCATACAAGCCGAAAAGCCCGGCTTGCCTTATATCTTAAAAATCTTCTTAAAAAGGTCGCTAAACAAATATACGAATTTGCGAGCACCTATTGCTATCTAGCGGGCACAGATCGTTCCACGCGACGAAACAGCTTATTGACAAAGCGACAATTCGCTGCAATCTAACTGAGTTCAGTTCGGCTAGTCATCTCGCTCGCACACATGGGCTTGTAACGGGACTTTCAAAATCAGTGGTCCTCTCATATTAACCTGTGACAAATTACGCAAAACAATATATGTATCTATAAGACTTTGTATTGACGTTTAAGCCAGGCTTGCGTTATGGAAGTAGAATGCGAACGTGTATCGTATTTAGTACCTTTTCTTTTGAACAAGTAACAGAGCACATTTTTTATTGTATAATTTCAATTGATTTGTGGTTTTTATTGTCTGATGGAGGAAGAAATTGTCCCTTGTGAGTGAGTTCTGGACTTGATTTCACTAGCTCAAGCAAATAAAACGACATTTCTTAAAGCCACCGAAGCCACTGTAGCATGCCTTCAGTGTGCTTTATTGAATCTACGACACAGCAGTACAATTCAAACTGAAGATTGAAGAGTAAAGAGGTACCACTTTTTTATTACTATAAAAAGCGTAAAAAACACAAAAAGGTATGTCGGGCTTGCCCCATTCACCAACCCTGGGCACGCACTGAGTACCGGTCAGCGATCAGCGCTAACTGAAGTCAGTAACTGACTAAATATAGGTAAATGCATGTATTATGTTTTTTAACCTATTTGATCACTTGTTAGTATAAGTGCGCAGACAAGATTTTTTAAATCGGACGCTGCTGCATCGTGACGTCTTCCACTTTCCGTAAAGCGGTCCCCTCTCACCTCTCCCACCCTCCGTATGAAAATATCGGAATCGCGCAAAATAGTCAAAAAATGCCTTTTTCCAAATTAGTCATGTGTTTGAAGTGTTATGAAGGAATTAGAAGATTTTGCTCGAAAACAAGACTTGAGATTTTAGTCTTAGACTTTCGAAAACAGGACGCTATTTTCATACAATTACATACATTTTTTTCTACCGCCAGAGCTCTCTCCATCATCCTACCCCCCCCCCCCCCCCCACCCGCAAACATATTGTCCCCTTTACACTAGCAGATAGTTGGCAACCCTACGTGGATCCAGTGAGTATGCGTATTTGTACTAAGTACTGCATGTATGTACATATATACCTATATATGAGGTGAGGACGAGTCTAAACGACTGCCTTTTGAATCGGTCGTTTTTGTCGTTGCATAACCGACTCAGGACTGAAGGAAATCTATCATTATAAAAACTAATACTCGAAAAACCACTACAAAAATTTGCACTGAATACAAGACGATTAATGAGGTTATCGTGATGATAAAAGATTAGGTTGTTAACTATTACTTACTATTTACCTATTACTTACTATTACCTATTACCTACTATATATTTACTTGTCATTTGCAATAAAAAATGGATTTTGTGTGATAACCGTATGCTTTCATCACAGTGGTTAAATGAAGCACCTAGACAATGAAGAAGAAGAAGAACCCCAGAAAAAGCACCTAGACAATGTACAAAACGAGGGATCGGTAAAAAGATCACGGTGACGCTCTAGTGGTCCTGTGCCGGGTTTATGTATTATAGCTTTTTGCGGTCTGACACTACAGATAACGCGAATGTGTACTATCAAGAAGGCAATTAATAATAGAGAAGAGCCTGGTCAAACGCTCTTCGCCACTGCTTCTACACGGCAACATACGACCACACACTTGACAACAAACAATCGCATCGTTGCAGGAGTGCGACTGGAGACATTTCGTCAACCATCCTACTCGCCAGACCTAGCTTCAACATATGACAATTAAAAACTCGAAAAAGCTTCAAAGCATGAAATGATTTTGTCCATGATTCTGTGATTCAGTCGACGAGCCTTGTTAAAGGCACGTCACGTCTTCCAACAGGTAACTGCCCTTTAGCGGGGCTTCACGTGATCCGGGCCCATTGACCCGACTTTCTGTGTGTGACATCGCATGGCTGCGTGCCCTGCAACAAATAACTCTTGAGCTGACCACGAGTTCTACAGCAGAGGCATTAACCAACACTGCATAAATAATAGGGGTCAATGTTTGGATTAATTAAACATATATTTTATAGGAACGATCTCCCAGCAAACATACGAAACTCGCCTTCTTTACCATCGTTTGTGACTCACCTTAAGGATCACTACCTTTCTAAGAAGTAACCAGTTCTTCCCTTTCTCTCCTCTTCCTCCCCCAATTTCCCCTCCTCGGGCATTGTTAGTTTTAAATTCTTCCACTTGTCTGTATGTTATGCAGACAGTCTGTATGTTATGTAATAAAATTTATTTTCACAATGCGCGCATGTACCACTGAGTTTAGGTTAGTTGTAAGACATTGGCAATAAGCTCGCCTTTTTGTGGGATAATTAAGTGCAAATAAAGTGTCTATTATTATTATTATATTTTCGATAGATTGATCTTAAATTTCCTTTGTGAAACAGGACCTCGATAGGCAAAAACCTAATATTCACCCAATGCCGTTACAGAGTTCAGTGCTTTGCTCTTGGAATCCGAAAATTGAAGCTCCGACGACCTTGTTGGTTATCCCGATTGTGATCTTCCTTGATAATATTTTCTTTAAAAAAATTATTCAAAAAGAGAAAAACGGTGAAGGTACGATAACATACAATCAATTCACATAAAACCTTCATAAATCATTACAGATAACGCCGTATGACATTGCGAAATATGGACAAGCTCCGTACATACATAGGTAGTTATATATAAACCTATATACACTCTATTGCTATTACTCATTCAAGCTATTTGAAAGCCGTTGACGGAAAACATATAAAATTTACGGTTATATTGTGAAGATAATGGGAAATCATTATATGTAACGAGTTATTGTCGTATATCCAGTAATTGCTATGCTTATATGCATAATACGATTATATGAATTTACATATAAATACGTACATAATGCAGTTTACGAAGTATATTTTCAATGATAATTTTGCACTCGACTTTTCTTCCAATGATTTGTACATCAATTAAACCTACTTTTACATTTCTGATTGGCTTGAAATATGTGTATAAGCTTCGGGCATTTTAAGGAGTGATTCTATACATCAAACTGAACAAGAAAAAAGATTTTTTTCGATTTAGGAGATTCTTGTTTACAGGCTTCTGCACGAACTAGCGGCTAAGTTAAAAAACGTTAAAGACGGTTTTCAACTCAGTTTTCAACTCAACTCGTGTAAAATAAACTCTTAGGAAAAAATAATACCTTTTCCAACAAAAAAAAAACACTTTCCCAGTTCAGTTTGATATACAGAAATACCCCTTGAAAAAATGCTAGACCGAATCAAACAACCCCCCCCCCCCCCTTCATATACAGATTGATCGAATGTTGTACCAATGGAGTTATTTTTCTAAGACAGACTGAAAAGAAATTGTGGAAAACTTTTGCAAATGATTGCAGAATTAGCGAGCTGTCATTGGAGAATTATTCCGATCTATCACTTTATGGTTGTGGATAGAGCTGATGTGTAAACTTAGTGACAATAACTTAGCTAAGGGAGCGTACATATTCAACAGAACACATGACAGTTAGAAGAATTCAATAGATATCCTATGTCACGAAGAAGTTATTCCCTTTTACACGACTGCATAACTGTTCATGTATGTATGTTTCAAGGTTCATGTGTGTATGTTTTCCGTTTCTGTGTTCCACCATAACATCTAAAAGCTTGAACCGATTTAGAAGTGTGTGGTATTGTTAGACTCGTTATGCCATTTCAAGTGTCATAGGGTACCTACCTAAACGGTCCAAATGTCAAATAAATATTTATCTTAATGTCCATAATTTAATATAAACACAAATTGTTTAGTATCAAATTAAAGGTCTGATTGAGTACATCGTCTATAAGCACTGGATGTTTATGGAGAAAACGGGCGTCAACGCGCGGTCGTAAAGGAGATTCCGTAAACTGTATTGTATTCAATGAAGAACTTTATAGTTTAAAAAACAGGCTGTACAACGCAAACAAATTGCCTCTTTTTTTATTTATTTATCCTATTTTTTATAGTTACATAAAAAAGATTGCGTTCATTTTTTAAACACATTTTAAAAGAATACATATGAAGAAAATCGCGAAAGGGCATTAACTTGTCAGGATTACATCACCCCACTAGGTATACGCCTGTGTTGGGGTGATGGATACAAAGTTCTGTGGTATTATTTGCTGAGCCTGTACGCCTTGCCTGCTGTCCTTCTTCCGTCTTAAAAAAAACAATACGTAATATAATTTAGCATAATATAATATAACATATTACAATATAATATAATATCATATGTTATAACATATAAAATAATGTAGCATATTTATATATAATATAGTATAACATAATAAAATATAACATATTATAATCTGTATATCTGTATATCCATAATTTACATCTATATATCCTATAATTTGTGGTTAGAAATAAAATATTTATAAATACGTTTTGCAATGGCAGTTGTGTTTTCTAATTGTTTTGAACCGAAATCAGAATGATACTGAACTAGTATAGAATAGAATAGAATAACTTTATTGTGCTATAAAAACATAACTTAATGAATATTACGCTGGTTTTATAAAAAACACAATTTATGCACAAATGGCGGACTTATCGCTATGGCGTATCTTACAGTCAACCATTTCAGTACAAGCTGACGAAATCGTTCAACGTTTTGGGTGACGGGTGGCTGTTTTTGTGATTAATCGTCCGAAGAAGAGTGCCACATGCTAATTCTTGACCATCAACACAATGCGGTATCTTAAAAAAAATAAAACACCTGTGGGTCAGAGTGAAAATTTCAGGTCCTTTTCACTGGTGTAGATTTGTAACTTGTGAAAATATTATAGTTATAAATCACCAGAGTAAAACAGTCAAATGTACTGCACGGTGGTGCATTACTTTCGACAATTTGAACGGTGGTGAACGGTTTCGTGCAGCTTGGGCCACAAGATCCATTTTGTTCTCGGATCGGCTCAACTCACGATTCAGCTCCTATTCAGAAGCCTCCTCGAGTGGAAGGCTACCCCGGGTAAGACTCGCGTGTCTCAGGCCTCAGAGCTGGTGGACCGGTTTCTCCCGGCGGGATTGCATCCCGGCGCCACTGGACGGTTTGCGCACCGGTCGGCGAAGCCAATCGGTTGTGCATTCTGACTAATTGCTGAAGGGGTCTGGAGACTATGGAAATACACTGTTTCCTAAGCAGCGGGGGTGGATGTTCACCTGTTGTCATGCCACTCTTGAAATGACCTTGGTCCACTCGACCCCTTGTGGCACTAGAACGCACTAGAATGGCAAAGAACGCCCAGGTCCGCGATAAATTCAAACTGAATTACCGCTGTAATTCAGCAGGTAGAGGTTGCGTAAGCGACTTCGGACCCGTACCCAGTCGGGAGGACGGAGGTATCTTGAAGGTTAATTCCAGACGGAGATATCCTGCCATAACTGGTAGTTAGGGGGTGAGGATGCGCGCTGCTTACCTTTCCCGGTGCCTGCCCTAAGGCGGTGGTCTCTAACGGGTTGCTGGTGAACTAGACAGTAGATTGTCTTGTCTCCAAGTCTTCTACGCTCATCCCACGGCTGAAAGAACGATGTATATCGTTATACCAGCCTGGGGTGACGGGTTCGCCCATTGTAGTCGACACCGCCATCCTGTCAAATGTACTGGTGACTTGGTGAAGATGTAATGGTGGTGAAAGAATTGTGACTTCTAACTTTTAAGAACAGGTACCCTAGTATCAAGCTTTAATTAGTAACTCATAATAGTTTCGATCAACCGTTTGTATTTACAGTTCTTATTAAGCTAAGTCATTAGGCCGACTATGCAACGACAATTTCTTTTCCTCGGAAACCGCGTAGTGTACACATATTGAGTGCCTATTTAATCCACACGGCCGCCTCGCACTACACCTAGCTGGGCACTCCTCCACTTTCGCCTTACCTTTCATTCCAATCTCCTCTGAGATGAAAGCGAGTCTGCCGAGGGAATTGTAAGTACAAAATGTCCGTTGTAAGATACATAGTGACTAGTGGTACGTGGGATTGAGTCCGACGAATTTCCTTCTGGGTATGTGCTGATATATACAGCGATAGTATATACAAATACTCAAAAATCCTCCTTAAGAGGCCTATTACAAAATAGCGTAGGTATTCTTTTAAAATGAGTTTAAAAAATGAACGCATTTTTTTTTGGATGTAACTATAAAAGATAGGATAAATAAATAAAAAAATAAATAAATAACTATTCAACCCTGGGAGAAAACCGCGGCACTGAGCGCTCTTCTCTTGCGCAAGCAAATATATACACAATTTCTAATTGTTTTTTGCAGTGTTTTCTCCTTTCTAATGACAATAATTTATATTATGTCGTATTGCTAAAAGAGTGAACTTTAATATAGTATAAGTATTATATAAGAATCTTATTTTATTTCTGAGAAAATTAGAATGATACAGGAAGTTTTTTTTTAAATTTTGTGTAATTGTAAGTAATGTATACCTTGGATATGTGGTCAAAAAACGAAAAAATAAGGCCGCTATGGTCAACAAGAATACATGACGGACATAAAAAAAAATAGTATACGGTTTTCGTTGTAGTGATATTACTGTATTAAGGAGCTCAAAGTTTGCCTTCCGAGCGTTTTACGAATAACGACTTTCGGAAAATGGGCTGAATAAGTAAATAATATTCGTTATATCTAAAATTAAAGGCCGCTATGGTCAACATCAAGAAATGGTCCAGGTAATTCAGTAATTAAAGTTTGTAGAAATCTCTTCATTTCTTGGAATTAGAACGCCAAAAATCCACTTTTCTTGCCTTTCTGGAAAAAATATGTGATAGGGCTCTTAAAATCGACTCGCTAAAATACAAATCTATACTAATATTATAAAGAGGTAAAGTTTGTGAGGTTGTAGGAAGTAATCTCTGGATCTACTAAACCGATTTTGAAAATTCTTTTACCAATAGAAAGCCACGTTATTTGTGAGTGTCATATATTTATCAGAAAAATTAAAAGAATTTTTCGTGGTAGTTGGATTTGCAAAGTAAGTCGGAGAAAAAACGGTCGAATGAAAACGTTTCTTACGAACGCTGCTTTAACGATGAGAGATATATGATTGAGTTCTAGAGAAAAGTTGTAGAGCTTGGTAATGCCTACAAAAAAGTCAGCGACAGCATATGTCTAAATTTTCTCTAAAAGTCACAAAAAGTAGTTTCTAATATTAAAAAAATAAATATCGTTAGGTCATGTTTATTGGTCATATTATCAACAATTGTGAATTCATATCAAAATAAGTAAATTTATCGTCTCAAGTGTTTAAAACAAAAGACTTTTCCCTTTTACTGCATATAATTTCCCTTTTACTGCATAAATGGTTAAAGAGATAAGACACTCACAAATAAGACACTCACAAGAAGATACTCACAAATAAAGGTAATATAGTCAAATTGGCATGCAAATACATATGCAGTAAAAATATAACCCTTCTTTTGGCAGTCAGGAAATAAATTATAGCACTCAGTACTAACCGAACCACACTCATAATTTCATCACAAGTAAAAAGTTTTACCGCCCAACGAAGTGGGCACGGGTCAGCTAGTAATGAATAAAAATAATCAGGACAATATAAAATCAACATAAGTCAAAATACTACAAAAAATTGTAAAAAAAAAAATTGATAATAATAATATTAAAATTGGAATAGGTTATGCCGGAGTTGAAAATTAGAATAGGTTGAGTTTTTTTTATTGTTTATTCAGAGAGCAACGAAAAACTGTAATAATCTTTAAATTTTAATTGAGTTTTGTGTTTTAATAAATACATGTATGTTTGACGAGTTATTATTTAGACAGCTATTTATGTTAGGTGCGGATGAGGGGGGCCTTTCAGTTTCGAGGTTAAAAGCGTTGGTGGACAAGAATTTATATGGCAGTTCCATACTAGAGAGATGCGAAGCAAACTAAACGGCCGATTCACTCGTTGAATATCTAAGATCGCGATTTATTCGTCTACTCTCCTCCCTCGTCTGCTTTTAAATGGGGATGTCGCATTTCTCGACCTCACAATGGAGTTAACTACCAAGGTACATCATCTACAAAACGTCTGCATTCGATAAACTTATGCCCTTAGGAAATTTTACCACATAATGGTGTTTAATAAGAAGCTTCACTGGATGACGACCCGGGAGAAACAAGATATGAGAATTCTCCACTTGCTCTTCGGGATGTTCGTTGGCATCGCACCTGACCATCTCACTAGCAAGCTATCTCCACAGAAGTGACTTCATCTCATTCTCTTTCACTGTGCATGCAACACGTTTCTGGAATTCTATGCCGAGACATGTAAGAAACACGACGAGTATAACATGCTTCAGCAATGTTTTGAATCTTCCACGTAACCTCATCTTCCCTTCCAATTGCCCTCTTTAAATCATTTGCGTAATTAAAGGCTGGTGTTTATTTTGGTGTGGCACATGAGCCAAATGTATATATATATATATTGATTTTCGTGTATTCTGTTTTTTTTATTTTATTTTTGCAGTTATCAATGTTGTTATTTATATAATTATGTGATTATCTGTTGTCCATATTATTATAATAAAATACCACATTTTTAGTTTAGGCATTGGTTATATATGGTATTGGATTGTGCAACTCCATATGGAGAGGGGCAACCCTTGTGTGCTGGCGAAATGCATGTGGCACTGATAGCATTGACGGCTAAACTAATAGCAATTTATAAAGCCATCAATAATAACATGATAAATGTTTTTTTTATAAAGGACTGATTGATTATAAAAACCAAATAATTTAACCAATGATAACAATAAGAACATTCAATTATTAGTGAAATATATCGCTTTTTTTATACATGCGCTGGCTATATCACATAATAATGAGACACAGAATGCCATCTCTTAGTCTATCATAACGACAAAGTGCGTAATTATTATGTATTGAAACCTGTGTACAAAATAAAAAATAATATTAAAATAATAAGAGCTATGATTTAAAAATTCGTTTGTTATTATATAATTATATTATATCATATAGGCGTGTTCAGAGCGCCATCTACAAGGCGCCGCCATACTGTTATACCAAGCACGTCACCATCTTCTTCTTCTTCTTATATATATATAAAAATGAATCGCCGTGCTTTAGTCTCGCAAGATCTCGAAAATGACTCGACCGATTTTAATTATTATTTTTTTGTTTTGTTTGTCTTGATTCAGGGGTGGTTTACAATAAAAAAATATTTAGGAAAAATTAAAATAAACAACTGAAAATCGAAAAAAACGAAATTGGTCATTTTGGGAAATGGGCCACTTTCAATAGATGGCGTTCGCGGCGATCCTATTGTTTGACAGCTGCGCCATCCATAACTCCGTTCATTCATTCCGTCATAATCTATTCACTCCGTGCAATTGTGTAAAATTTAAAAAAGTAAAAAGTCGAAAGTCGAGAAAGGCAAAAAAGTCAAAAGAGTCGAAAAAGTCAAAAAGGTTAAAAACGTCGAAAAAGTAAAAAAAGTGCAAAAAGTCTAAAAAGTCAAAAAAGTAAAAAAAAGTCGAAAAAGTCAAAAAAGTCCGAGAAGTCGAAAAATGCAAGAAAGTCAAAAAAGTCGAAAAGGTCAAAAAATCCGAAAAAGTCGGAAAAGTCGACAAAGCATTTATATTTCATCATGTAAATTAAATACGATTAATTTATTTTTATTACAAACGACTTTCATTTAATCACCAAACGAAACTCAAACCGTACATGATATTATAGATTTCAATGAATTGGATTTGGAAGGTTGATTAGGATCAATAAACGCTTATGAAGAGTTACAATCAAATGAATTTTAGGTGGTACGAAGTTCACCGGGTCATCTAGTCTAGTATTGAATAAAATAAACATTTTTTGTAGCTATGAGTGTCTTCTATACTTTGGGTTTCGTAGTAAATTACTGGTTTCCAAATCGGAGTACGGTGTTGAGCAATCTAATACGCTATATAATCAATCGTTTAGGTTAACTAAAGAATAGTGCAAAGAAAACATGTAAGTAAGAAGCTCGCCAATAAAGCGTATTATATTATTATTATTACTGAGCCATTTCGTAGATTTGACGATGCGCCCCTGTATAACTTTTTAAAAATCTACGTTTAAATATGTCCGTGTATGTATAGTCAACCTTACAGATACATGTAATTGATAACTGTGCGAAAGTTTTTATACTCTTGCAAGTGGGAAGTCACACATGACTGATTTTTTTATGCGGTAACCAGTTAACCTTGCACTGAGCGACCTTTGACTCCCCTCAGCTCCCCTCAAATTTAGTCCACATCGCATGTCAGCGTATCCATTCGAAAGTTCGCAAGCTCAAACACAATGGTCGACTGGGTCAGTTCATTGCCGCTTGGCTGCAACGGATCGCGTAGGACTTCAAGGCAATGCGTTCACCCACACCACACGGTTCGACGACACGTTCCGATCGATCATACTGATCGACTGGACCGAACGCGCCCGATGAAGACCGAGGCCGGTCTGATCAGACAATATATTATAGATCCCTTCTATTTCGAGCGTCAAATAAAAGACCTTGTTAGCCTTACTGCTAATATTAAACAAAAGTTGTTGACAACCCAATTCGGCGCGTATGTGGCTTACGTCTTTTCACTTTCATAGATAGTAATTAAGATTGCCAACTTCAAGGAGTGAAAAGAAACATGTCTCAGACTCATGAACGTTCTTTTTAATTCACACTTGACCGAAAGTTAAATTTTCCGTAATCGTTTTTTTTTTGTAATTTCTATTTTTGTATATTACTTATATTCTATTTTTGTATATTATTAACCGATTTTCTTGTCATTTCTTGTGTGGTTATTATTGCCACACTTCACACTTCGCGATCCGGAAAATGATCGTAAAACTGCCATACCTGCTGCATAAATAAAAGTCAAATATGCATCACCATGATCGAATAGGAATGGCGGTACGGTCCGTTACTTGGCGATGTGGGTATAAGCCGATAACCTTAATGACACTTTGTAATAGCACGAGGTTTGCTTAAGACTGTCGCGTCGTCGAGTGCTTCGAGTGTTCTCAGCGCCCATACTGAGTGGGTGGGCACTTGATTCTGTTACTTTTTTCGGCAAGAGAAGAAGTCGATCGGTGGAGGTAATCTATACACGGCAGATCACGCCCTGCCTACGCGTAATCGCTGAGCCGTAACGGTGAGTGTTGGTTCAATTAGTAAGAAGTTAAAATGCGCAAGCCGACAATTTGTTTCCACCTGCGCATTGTCTACTGGATGTGTGAAGTAACCGCTATGTAATCGATGTTTCATTCAGTATTTTTTTTTGCTTTCCTATCATATTGTACTCCTACAGAGAATTGACGAGATGGGTCTTTAATGAACGGAATATTTTTGCAATCTATCATACACACGTATGTTAATACTAAGCCAAATAAAATGTTATATTTTTCTGAAAATATATCCATATTTTTTTACTACCAATTATTGCACTACATTACATAGTTCTTCTTTATATAACTTCTTCTAGTTCTTCATCTTTTAGAACCTTCGAAAGTTTTGTTATAATGTTGATTTCTCGATTAATTTTCAGGTACACTTTGGTTTATTTATGAAAATCTTTATCTTAGGACATATTTCGTGAATATTAGATTTAAGGCTGATTTACATTGAATCAGATACTGACAGAAACTCAAAACAAGTCGGCGCTAACCCGTTACTGTCATCGTGTAAATTAAGTTCAAGTCAGTACCTACAGCAGCGCTGTCGCATCGGTGCTGACTTCAATCTTCCCCACCACAAACCCCAGCGGTATTAACCACGTTTAAACGCCGAAGTCAGTAGTTGGTCAGTCGCTGGTACTGCGTTGTAGGCTGATGTCGCATCGTATGGAGAATTTTAACTAGCGAAAATGAAGCATTTTTAACGACTGACTTCAATAACGTGCGTACACCCTAAAGAAATACCTACGGCTGTTTGACTGAGTGAGTGTAAACGGTATGAGTCAGTTCTTGGCGCCAGCACTGACGCCGATAACTGATTCAATGTAAATGTACACGTGTGTTTTATTTGCTTAGTGAATTGAAAAAGTTCCTAAATACCCTTAGTACATCCGCACAATCAGGATGGGCATAATTATATTATAGAAATTTTCTACACAATATTTTAATCTCTTGAATAGTAAATGGATACAGTACAAAAAAAATCGGTTGTGTCACCCCAAGACTTTCCTGATCCGGGGAGGTGCGAAAAAACAGCGACATTTTTTACTCTAGTACCCCAAATTTGTATGGCAGGTACCCCAAACGTTGGTCGTAAGTACCCCAAAAACTAATAGGTTCTTCCGATGGTTAACAGAAGCTTCTATGCCAAATTTTAACTTAGACAGATTAAGCGTCTGGGCGCTATCGCGGAAACAATTTTTTCGCCGGGAACCCCAAATTTGTATGGGAGGTACCACAACCGTAGGGCGTAGGGACTCCAAAAACTAATGGGTTCCTCCGACGGTTAACAGAAGCTTATATACCAAATTTCAGCTCAATCCGATTAAGCGTCTGGGCGCTATCGTGGAAGAATACATACATACAGACATACAGACATACAGACATACAGACATACAGACATACATACAGACAGAGATCGGTCTGGAAATAGTCTCAATCGTCTCAGGGAGTCTCAAAATATATATTCCCATCTTCATCTCAAAATTTTTTTTTAGCGCGATCACAATAGGTACTTTCCTTTCCGATAGGTCGTCAGGAAAGTAAAATAAATCACGCGCTATCGCGACAGATGCACTTGAATAGGATGGAGGTTAGCATTATACGTGTATACATGGGACGGCCCTACGCCCTACAAGGGAAGTCAATCTTCAATCATCAACCGTCAGTCGCCAATCATCCAGAACCAATCGTCAGGGAAGTAATCGGAGTTTATCCGAGTTCCAGTTCAGTCAAGTTCGCTCATCAATCAAGCATTTAATACAAGATCATTCAATACATTCATGCAAGCATCCGAACCAAGAGCATCTACGGTCGCCAGCGCGTGTTACTGGTCAGACGTATAACCAACCATTATGTCGCATCCAGGGAGACCATACAAAGTAACGGAGAACCCCGATTACCTAATGATGATTACCTAATATATTGAGAGAGAAAATGTTATTTTAATAATGTCTTGAAGAGGGCAACGAAAATGCCGTTCATAATATTCCCGCTCACGCCTATAGTACCGACATAAGCGTAGTCCAGAATTAGAAGTCCTATAGTTTGTTTAATTGTTGCTGGAATGCATTTATGTTACATTCGAAGGCTATGGAAGTATACGTTAAAAAATACGACGAATAAATTTAATTGTTTGTGCCTGCCATGAAAGAAATTCGTCCATGAACCATAGGAGACGTTGAACCATATGTGTAACATGCTACCCGTTCGAATAAAGCTCTCTTCAAAAAAACATTAGTGGTCAAAAGAAGCTGGTCCCAAACAGTATCAATTCGCGGCGCACTTACAGGTTTAGTATTTTGTTCCGGCGGCCCAAGGACGTATCCGTTGTGGGGCACAGGAGACGCGTCTCCCCGATTTTTTTAGTAAAAAATAAGGTCTAGAAAATTTGACAATCGGGGAGAATCCGTCACCTTTCTGCTTGTTACAACCGGGGTTAATGGGCCCATGATGAGGTGGCCACGATGACCCATGTGTTCAGGGTCGGTCACACTCACGGGTCAACACCCATCCGATGTCCTCAACGCATGGGGTGCGAGCCTGGGTAGGACACTGGGTCAACCAGTCTCCCCTGGGAATCAAACCTCTGGCGCTCCTGGACGGTCTGCGCACCGAGCGGCGCAAGCCAATCGACTGTGCTCTCCGACTAACAATCGGGGGAGTCTGGGAACTGTATTGTTTCCTATAGAGCGAGGGTGGTTGTCTACCTTACGGCGACTGCTCTTGAAATGACCATTGGCCATCCGATCCCGATTCAGAGTCGGGCAAAGGACGCCTTGGTCCGCGACAGATTCGGTTCACACCGTTTCACCGCTTCGTAAGGGAGAGGACCGCGCAAGCGACCTCGAACTCGGAACCAATCGAGAGACCGGAGAAATCTGGTCACAATTGGAAGCAAGGGCGCGAGAGTCGGCCCGCCAGGTAACTCTGGCTATCTCGCGGTAAGGCGTTGGCTTCTTGCGGGTTGTGACGTAGCTGGACGTTGGATTTGTTCTGTCCAAAGTCTTCTACGTTCACTGCAGGGCGATAGAACGAGAAAATCGTTAAAACGTCCTGTGGTGACAGGCTCGCCCGTTGTAGTTGACACCGCAAGTTGCTTGTTACAACCGTCGTTGTCCAGGGTAGACTGAACTGCTGCCAGTTTTGTTTCGCTGTCGTTCTCTGGGTAGATGGCATACTGCTACTGTTACTGCGCAGATTATATCGGTGGTGGAACCGCTGTATTGCCTTTCGCGTCTTTGCACTCAGCGATGGGCTTTAATACATTTTAAGAAGACGGTTTCACGTTGCAGAGCTTGAAGCCTTGCTCTCTTTGAAGTCCGCTGGGTTGTTATTATTCTATGGCTTCCCGAATCATGTGGGGAAAGTAAAATTGTTCTTTGTATGGTACAATGTGATTTAGAAACTGCACCTAATGGCTCATTCCGCTATCCAAGATGTGTTTGCGTTTATTTTTCTCGCTGAACGTTTTCAACCGCATTGATGTGTTTTATGGGTCGAGTAGCTATGGGTCCGATTCGTTGGTGCATTCGATTTTATACACACCCGGGGCACAGTATACAGTATACAGACGCACCACAGTTGGCACGGATGACGCCTGTGGCACAATGTCTAGTAATCGTATTACGATTTGTATTAGCCCTTAGTACTCGTGACGTCTCGTCGCTCGATTTCAATTTTGTTCTAAGAGAAGATACTGTCTATATACTGTTTCCGGGGTTTGCAGTGGTATTAGGTATAGGTACCACATACAGACCTCAGATAACGAGCTATATTTCGAGTCGGTTTGAACATCATTCCCATATCTTTGTTTAGCATCTTACTTATTCGATCTGTCACGCCCTCGACGCACAGTAAGAATGCCCTTAATATGCTCTTATTCTGTGTTTCAACTTTGGTATTCAAGGGTATTTCAAAATGTACCCCTTTAGCAGAAACTTAATGTGACTATTTTATTGATGGAATATGGCAACCTAAAAATCGGCTACCCAGTACCCTGAAGATATACGAATTAATATGTAGTATTGCAGGTTCATATCTGCTAGTAATTTTGGCGCATTCCTTTCTATTTCCGTTTTGTATTAATGTTTTAAAGTATATTCTCGTAATAATGTACTGATTTGTAAAACTCTACATATCAATAAACGATTTTTTATTACTATTTTTTTTTTCTTTTGGGCACGAATGATCAAATGATTGTTTTAATTTTTCAATATGCTAATAATAATTTCATTGACGAAAGGATATATGCCATTTTTATATACATAGTACTGAGCAAGCACGCAAAAAATTAAATGTTATCCTCAGAACAGTTAGGTGACGTTGCCAGTAGACTAGATGTGATGTATTCATTTTCTATTATTGATTCAATGTTTAAAATATTTTTGTGCATAATTTCTAAGCTAAATTTGTTTACTGACATTATATTTGCATTACTAAATAAAAAAATAAATAAATACTCTCTCCCGCAATGAAACCGAAGATTTCTATCTTCGGAGGAATCAGCATAAGTTATTCTTAACTTATGCGGATTCCTCAAATCATACCGAGTCAGATAAGCAAGCAAAAAGTGGGTCACTTCGATAGTAAGAAATCGTGGCATCGTTAAAATAGCGAATGTAAACACCGCTTTCGATGGGCGTGTCTGTCAGTCCGTCTGTCCCAGTGCTAAACAATGAAATGACAGTCACTTGAATATAGAGACGCGGCGACAGCGAAAATCAAAGAAACATTGATCATCGCGATACGAGACAAAAGCAACATTTACCTGTGCTTGAAGCAGCGGTTCGGACAATGAAGAGTTGAGAAACAGTTCATGATTCATGGCCTAATGAATCATGACGTTGACATTATTATCAGACGGTTGGAGAAATATCCTAGCCCATACACAATGCGCAATATGAGGCCCGCGTTGATATTTCCTGCGTCTCCACATGTTGTCGCTCTATATGTGAGATATCGTACATGCCAACAAGCTCCAACTTTTCAGGACATGGAAAAAACTGAATAACTTTGTTCAGGAGATGTTTTTTTTAGTTAAGTGAATAGGGCAAAATTTAAAAAAAATAGTGTGCTGTACCAACGATTAAAACTATCAAATAGTTGTTTGCGAGGAATCACTACTAAGCACATAAGAGGTATCAACGTTAAAATCATCAACTCATGCCTACGAGATGCCTTTGCAATGAGAATTACAAAAAAACTTGAGCCCTCTGGACATGGACAGAACGATCCGGAGCGTGATTTTACATCAATAACAATAAAAAAAGCAAATTAGATTTTTTGACGCGCCACGATGTCACGTAATAGATCGACAATATACTATATTATCCCAATTGGTTCTAAGTATTTAGACCAGTCAATTTGTACATAAAAAGACTAAAATAGCAATAATTCATTAGTTATAATTTATTCATATGTTGTTAAGACAAGTACCAGTAATGTGAATTCAAGTTTGCAGCGTCGAAAGACCCTTTTGTAACTGCGGAATGCGTGAAAAACTGCATAATTTTCGGTCTTTTTTATTTTTTTACCTTATAACTCGTTAAGTATCCATTCTAGGGAAAAAGTTAGAAACATGCCTTTTTTTAAAGTAGATTAAATTTACAATAATTTGAGCCCAGTTTGGGGAGCTCTATCTAGGGAACTATTCAGCGTATATAGCTGCGGGTGAGCTCAAATTGTTGCAAATTTATTCTACTTTAAAAAGGATAAGAATAACTTTTTATCTAGGACACAACCTGATGAGTTATAAGCGCAAAAAATAAAAGTCCGAAAATGTTGCAGTTTTTTCACGTATTTCGCACTTAGCACAGGTCTTTGGAAGCTGCAAATTTGGATTACTGGTACTAGTTCTAAAAAACATTTTAAAAAATGAACCACATGAATTATTGCGATTACAGCGTTTAAAATGACTAGCCTATTTGTCTTGGATGTCGTTTAGGACGCCGAGTTGTTATATCATTTATATTTTTGAATGAATAAAATTATTATTATTATTATTATTATTATTATCATTCAATGATTGATATCATGTTGATTTGAATAGACATAAGATATTAACGGTGTCCGAAGAGTTGCAATTTGTTACATTTCCTATACGCTTGGAATATACGTTATCTTTGTTGTAAGTAATTATTTTCTTGTTTACTACAAAAATCTACGAAAAACTAGCTTTCCTTTCCACTAACCCAATTTTCAATACATACCAACTAGCGAATGCAATTTTGCAGCAAAATCTTCAATCTTGGTATTTGCAAGATTTAAAAGTCTAATCTCTTAAGATCTCGGTATTTTGCGAGATCTTGCAGATTTTAGAATATTATTTTATATAATTTATGAGTATTTTAATTACTTGTATTGCAACTTGGAACAGTTATAAACGCAAAATAATAAAATATATATTTTTAAACAATTTATTTAAAAAAATAGGAAATACTTTGATAGTAACTTGTTAAAAAATTAAGACGTCTAGAGCTGCATCAGCTAATCGACTTCGGATGCTGCGTGTCATATATCGAGCGGCAGAAAATGCCCTTCCTGCCTCTACACTTGTTTTTACTACCGATAACAGGCATTGGTAGGCAAACTGCTGTCGTCCTTTTAGGCAAACTGCTGTCGTCCTTTTGGACCAGCCTGACTCAAAGATATTAATTTCTTTTCTGATAAGTTTATCCATGGACGAACCAGTTGCATGTGAAGGTCGTTATAGTGGGCCGGTTTTCAATACCATCTCTAATTCCTCGTCAAAAGAGAGGTGTGTTTGCGGCTTCTAAAGATAGAGGCAAATTATCATCATCATCGCTTTAGTTTGCTGGGTCTACTGTAACAACGGCATCTGCAAATAAAGACCGACGAGCAAGTCCACTATTCGTATGAGAAAAATGGACATTTCGATTCGTTCGATCAGCTTCTTTATCTTTCTCTTGATTTTGGTGGAAATCTCGCACATCTTGCGAAATCGCGCGTGATTTTGCGTGCAAGATTAATCATGCAAAATCAGTGCGAGATCTTGGTATTTCGAGATCTCGGTATACCGAGATTGCATGCCCTAATACCAACCATACTTGCTACATTTTGAAGCTTTCCATTTTTGGTGTCAAAACTATTTTTTAAACAAAAATATGATATACGCAGTTGAAAACAAATGCACAAAATAGTAACAGAAGCTAAGGAAATAAATACCATTACTCTGTTCATAAGTAGAACGACAAAAATAAATACATCTTAAGCTCAGTTTTTTTAAAATTTCCATGCCTAACTATTAACCGCGATTTCACCCGGCGCCTAAGTAATTTAATACTCAATCAGCAAGAAAGTGAATGAGATGAGTTTTTTCAAGTGGGCGTTCCGGGCAATATTCAAATCATCCGCGATTATGTGCAATTAATAACGACTATGTTATTAACCCGTTGAGTATGATACGACCAGATCTGGTCGCGCGTTTTTTTCACTTCTTTGACGTTCTCATATTTATTCATAATTATCTAATTGTTTTACAAAATGATATTTCAATATTCTATATTCGAAATTTCAATGCAATCATTGTGCAGTTGTTCATTTTATGATTGGTGTAGTAGTTTCGTAGTTATAGTACTTTAAGTCGATGTCGCCGAAAATCCTGCAAAAGACACAGATGCATCCATGAAAATACCCATTTACTCCAAGGGTTAAAGGAAAAAGTATGCCAGTATCGGATTTCGCTAATTATTACAAATCGCCACGAGAAAGACAGCAAATCTGGGACGTTTCTTGAGAGACTGTAATCTTCTACGGACCCGAAGCGAGAATTAAACTCAGTATATTATTGAAGGATTACGAGAAAGAACGATCAATTCCAACTGTTTAAAATTTTTGGTTATTCAATTTCCAAAATTCACTAACTTAAAAAATGATGTCTTAGCAAGGGTTTAGAAAATAAAAAAATATTTTGTCTGTATAACATATTTGAGTTTCTAAAAAAACATATTTTACTTAAATTCCACCTCAGAAAACAAAAGAAAACTATGATATAAGAATTGTTAATACAATATTCTTTAATATTATTTATATTGTTAAGATATAATTCTTTTATATTAATGTTATACAATACAACGTACACGTTGACTCTCCGGTGGACGCTGAGGAGGAACTGTGATGAGAAATATTGATCAAGGCCAATTGTTTGTCCACGTTTTCGCTTTTTCCGGTGGTATTATTTAAGTAGAATGTATATTTTTTTAAACTCACATATACATTATACTTAAACATATACATTCTACCTTCTACATATACATTCTACCTGTTATCCATCGCTGGTCATAGCAGCGACTTTTTTTCGTACTACTTATCCATGGAAGCTGCACGACTCTGTATAATGCTTTACCAAATAATGTTAGAACAGCCCCCAGCATCTCTTCGTTCAAGGCCAGGCTCCAGGAGCGTATAATCCTAAAACCATAAATTAACCAACCCCCTTCTTCCCCCCTCCTTTTCGCTTTCTTTTCCTTCCTTCCTTTTCTCTGCGTATTTACTTAATTTTAGTAATTTGTTTTCCTTTTATTTTATAATCTTTTTCTTTCTCGTTTTCTGTTTTTTTAATACTTTAATTTTTATTAATCTTTTGTATACCCAACATAACAAATATATTATAAACTTAAGCTATAGGTTAGCTGATAGACATTGCCGGAAGGCAATAAATTCGCTTTTTTTCATTTTGAAATAAAGAGTTTTTTATTATTATTATTTTTATTAAATAATACCAACGTAAGAAGCGAAAACGAGGGGAAACGAAAACGTACCACTGTTCCTCCTCAGCGTCAACCGGAGGATCGAGGTACCCCACCTCTGGCCTTGACGGGAAAGAACGATTAATGTCCTTCGTCACCCGTGGACATTGACCGTTCTTTTATGTCACACGTTTTCTTCTCTTTTCATTCAAGTGCGCATTATAAATTGCGCATTTCTAAGGTTAGCTGTAAGATATTGCTTTTAGGCAATAAGCTCGCCGTTTTGTTAAAGCAAATAAACCGTTTAATTATTATTATAAATCTTTCTTTCAAAAATCGATTCATGCTTCGATTCGTTTCGGAACATGCCACAAGATGGCATTAGTAACTCATTTTCACAAATAAATGGCATTGATCCTTCTCCCCTTAACCCTTCAATTATTATAACAATTATATATCACCTTTTTGCAAGTACCACAAGAGGCTATTTTTAAATGGGAAGTATATATGTACATTAGTAAAAAATATATCAAAACTATGCCATAATATCTTTATTACTCGTATCAGCGTTATTTTATCTTAAAGTGCCGGCACGTTTAATTTATTGTTATGAATCATCACCAAAATATTTTACAATGAAAAGATGACAAAAACGCAGAAACTAGACCAAAGAAACGTTGGGAAGTTTCGGCTTATGTATTCGTTGATAGCTTTCATTGGAATAGAATTGTAAACCGAAATTGACTACTTTCACCTGTCTAAGATGTGACAAAAGCAGACGAACGAACGATTTCGTAAGATTAAAAGGCAGCTTTGTCGATGAAGATTAATATTCACTATTGTATACAGTATATTTGTTTTGTGACTTTTGTTAATCATCGATCTCAAATGCCGGAGGGGAGGGGCGCCAATGTCAAGTTTTGCCCCGGCTCGGAAAAAAACGTATATCCGCGGCTGGCTGCAATAACCGTATAGCATTTATTTACAATCGTTCGGTTAAAATTATCGTCCTTTGCACTCGTCGTAGGTTAGTAGTACGATAACAGTCATACGGTTCGCTAACCGATTATTAAACCATAGCGCGTGCCTCCGATTTCCAAAATGGGCGGATGACAGTGACTCGATACGCGTTACGCGACTATTATTATAAGAGCGACTTCCTATAAGAGCCATCGGTAACGTTATTCACTATACCTAACTTAATGTCGATGAACTCGTAATGTCGATCAACTACCTAACTTAATGTCTTCAACACGACTGATTATATAGGGTATTAAATTGCTTTATGCCATAGTACGTTTCAGCAACCCTTCTACCTGAAGCCTGAATGAAGCCTTCTCATTGAAGGCTGTACACCAAATTGAAAATTCTTATATAAAATATTTACATAAAATCGAAGACTATCGCGGTTGTTGACATTATAAATAGGATAGATACGAATTTACCGCGTGAAATTTGTAGCACCCGACGTTTCGGTGTCGTTGCAGGTTGTCCTGTCAATGTGTTGTTTTGCGGGTAGGCTGCCAATTGCATACCGCTGGTAGGTCGCATACGCCCCCCCCCCCTCCACAACCGTTATAACCTACGCAATGGCGGCAGCGGTATGCGGCCTACCCGCAAAACACCAAATTGACTGCTGCTACAAATTGTCGGGTGCTACAAATTTCACGCGGTAAATTCGTTTTCTATCCTATTTATAACCGACATTAATTGTTGCATTCTAATCTGGCTTATATCCGCGTTTATACGGGAACGACAGGACATTATACGTAAGCAGACGTATGACCAATGACCACATTACGGCTGCGTAACGGCACATACGGTACAGTCAATTGTTTGTAAGCGTTGATCGCCAATGCAGTTTGTGATTTCAAAGAAAAAAGAAGATAGGACCAGTGACTGCGGCTTTGCGAATTCTATTGCAATAAGAGCTCGGCCATATCCCACGAGGAAGTACATCGGCATGACACCAGGAATAAAACCCTGTATCTCCAACCGTTCGTAGCACGTACTGCCAAGTTCCAGGCGACTAGTCGATACTTAGGCCTTAAACTTTTCAATAAATTGCCCGAAAGATTAAAAGCAATTAAAAACATCGATATTTTCAAGAGATCCATCCGAGTCTATCTGCTTAAAATCAACATGTATGCCCATAACGACTTCTTAAAATATTTTGAAAATACATAGCATCGTATCTACCCATTTAATCTAATACATATTATTTACCGTTAATTGTTTTGTTGTAAACTGTTATCATATAGTCTATGTTTTTGTAAATTGGAAAGTGTAAAACTATATATTGTATATCATCTCTTGTCTAAATTGAGTAACTAGTTTAAGATTAATTACTGTCATTCCTACACAATTGTATGGTTGTATTGGATATAAATACCTTTTACTTTACTTTACTTTACTTTTGTTGCCACCAACAGGTATTTTCATAGTAGGTCTTATACAAGGAAATCTAAAGGATGCGATCGTTGACATTTGATCCTGTCCACGTCTGGTCTCTTGATCCTTCTTTTCTTCTTCTTTTGGTGCTGTATCCGCCACCATCACTGTTTCCCAACATGACGATGCTAACTGAACCTTCTTTATATACAGAGTGTTTAATTAGTGAAATCCTTAAAGTGGGTGAATCAGTAGGAGCAAATAAGCAACTTTTGATATAAATTTTTGGACAAAACAAATGTTAAAAAATCTTCTCGATAAAAAAATCTATTTTGTTTTATTCTACATTTAAAAACTTGTATAATAAATGGAAGCTTGCCAAGCGTTGAGCGCGCTGCGCCATCTATCAAAAGGTAAAATGTCGCGAATAAACATATTCGCGATATTTTACCCACCGCTACATGGCACAACGTGCTCAATTCTTTGTATACTACTTTTCAAAACATAGCATTTTTCGAATTTTCAAAAACATATTTCTTTTTATTGTTTTTTCAAAAAAAATATACCAAAAGTTGCTTATTTGCTCGTATAGATAAACTCACTTCAAGGATGTCGTTAATTAAAAACTCACTGTGTATACTGGGGTGTTGCAAATTTATAAAAAACAATCCAGATGTCTAAATTACGAAATGATGAGCAAACAAGATGTACGAGAAGTAATCACCTCATCAATCGTACATACATTAATAAGGACTAATTTGAGCAATTGATGTAACAGACAACATTCACGAACACTTTAAAAAATGGTTAAAAGACAATGTTATTATAATGTAATTAATTTTTGACCGACATTGGAAATCCAACAAGATCATGCCTATGCTATTATTTAATTAATATTTTTGGTAGGCTCTTTTTTTATATTTTTAAATGATCCGACAAATCGAAGAAATTTTCATGTTAGATAAAATTTCATTCATAGATATAGTTTTACAATTTTAAAGATACTGATACTGCTGTTATTTATATGAGGCATACATTTTTCATTATTTTATATGAGGCAAACATCTAATTTCTTGGATAATTCAAATATTTTATAGATTATATTATGGAATTTTTATTTTTTTTTCTTGAACTATTTTAATATTATTTTTATTACACTTAGATTATTTTTAATTGTTATGTTTATTATTTCTTAGACTCTTTAAATATCATTATGATTGAATTTGACTAGCTATTTTTAAATGGTTGCTTTAAAAATATAATACAGAATAAGAACAAAAAGTAATCAGTAGTTATAAACAAGCCATTGAAATTTAACTCCCGGTGGGCAAACTGTATAGAACCATTTCGTACCAAAATATCTGTACCTCTAACATACGGTTACACAATAAAGATCTATCTAACTATCTATCTATCGGAGGACGATCAAGTATAACGTAACGCAATTTGGGGGAAGGGGGGTCTTATAAAACGTTACGATGCATTACAGGGGCGGGAAGGGGGTTCGAAATCGCGTTACGTAACACTGTTTTTTTTTTTTGAGTTTATTAGTAAAAAAAACTAAAATAGGAGATTGCATGAGAAGAACAATGGTGGATGAAGCCAAAAATGTACGTTAGGACAGGGCTAAGTCAGTCAAACGGTATAATTGAATGTAAGATTAGTAGTAAAAGTTTTCAAATTTTAGACCAGACAAATTTTAGACCAGTTTAACATATTTTAAACTGAAGCAAATGTTTTTTATATTAAGTTTGATTGTTTATAACATAAATTAATAATAAATAAATGACATAAATAAAACAAACAATATACGCATGTATTGCGAGTTATATATACATCTCTTGTTTACCGCAAACACGATTAACCCCTAGAGCCCCAATCGGCCGATATCGGCCATAACACGATTCAGCGTGAGATTTTAATTTTATTTTAATTAGATTTGTTTTATTTTATTATGTTTTATTATGTTAATATGTTTTATTTTAATTATGGGTACAGTGTTTTGGCAGAAATTAATGTTTTGGTGAGACAGTGTCATAGCTCAATTTTTTTACTAATTTTTACTAAATTTTTTTGGGACATCAATTTGTCAATCGGCTGAGGTGCCGAGGCCTGAAGGGCTGAACAATAACAAAGGTATTTTAGCAACTTTCCGGTACTTTGCGCATCATAATTGTGACTTTTAGGTAAAAATGGTCACTTGGGTGTTAAGTGACGTTTAGGGAGGGGAAGGGGTACAGAAAACGTTACGGTGTGTTATATGGAGGGGAGAGAATGTCAAAAATCTTTTTTTTTATGCGTTACGTAATACTTGAACGCCCCCTCATCACATGGGGCCTACTATAACTTTATTGACATTAAGAAGCGTTGAACCCTTTTCAGACCGTATTGAGTCGTTTAGTATTTTTCGCTTGGATTTTTTTGAGATATAGTGCGAACGGACGGACAGAATCGTCACAAAAGACTCTGATTATCCAAAAATCCTTAGAAAAATGCATATCGAATTAAACAAACGGGATGCGCGGTTCTTGAAAGTTTAGTTGCCATGAGTGTTTCACCGGGGCGGAGGATACCTTTTGTGTACGGGTGTTATCGAGGCAATAATTCTCCGTCTTTTGAGCGGCGTAAATTTCGCTAATACAACATATTCTTTCCCAAGTGAAGTCTTGTCTTTAGAAATGTATATGATTGTCGCATAAAAAGGGGTCTAAATATTTCTTGCCTGAATTTACATAGTATTTTTTTGAAAAAATATGTATTGTTAAATGTATAAAGCTCATGCTAAAACAAAAAAAATCACGAAACTATATAATAATAACAAAAAACATTCGCGAATTTACGTGAAATTACGTTATATATTATAAATAGGATAGAAAACGAATTTACCGCGTGAAATTTGTAGCACCCGACGTTTCGGTGACGTTGCAGCCGCCGTTGTCCAGGGTAGACTGGACAACGGCGGCTGCAACGTCACCGAAACGTCGGGTGCTACAAATTTCACGCGGTAAATTCGATTTCTATCCTATTTATAATGTCAAACAACCGCGATCGTCTTCGATTTTATATTACGTTATATATTTATATTTTTTGACAGAAAAATCAAGTTCACGCAATTTGGCTTTGTTTGTCTGTTTTCAGATATAGTTAGAATGTATTTGTTTTTTCCCCTTTGCTTATTAAACTTTTTTTCGCATATCGTCCTGAAAGCATACATCTAAAGCACAAGTTGATCGTACATATCATATATTTATTTTTTTTGCTATTTTATTAGGAACTAAATTAGGAGACACCTAAATTGATAATTTACCGAAGTTTTTTTAAATCAATATTAAATATTATTAAATTCATGTTTATATTTTTTTTCTGATTCATTGTATATTTACTTACTATAACTAAAAAAATAGTTTTTATGATATTTTTCAGGGATTTCTTTTTATTTTTTTTTGGTGTAATTCAATGGCCTACTGAATCGTTAATTAATGTTTAGGTATTTTTTTATCACTATGTACATAAAATCAATTTTTGGGGTATTTTTTTTTTTGGTAAATTGATCTCGATAATTTTAATAATAATGGTTTTTATATTTTTTTAATAAATCCGTCATTGAACCGCTCAGAAGCCAGCCTTCGCGCGCGAAAAACTGCGCCGCAACTTTTTGGTCGATTTTGTAAATAAATACCGAAACTATCGTTTTTCATGAATTCCCTCTTGTTACCTACTAATTATTCTTGATAATGTATATTATATATTTATATAATATATACGGGGGCCGGCCGAAAAGGTTACGTGCAGATCTGTCAAACGACGCAAAGTGTATAATAGGCACTGTTGGCGTCCGACGGGTTTAACGGCACATTGGCAATATTTAATTTATCATGGGGAGTAGACATATTATGATAATAAGAAATTATGTGAAAATATTAGTTATAATTAGTGTATTTGAACCTATTATCTATACTAATATTATAACGAGGTAAAGTTTGTGACGCTGTAGGAAGTAATCTCTGGATCTACTGAACCGATTTTGAAAATTCTTTTACCAATAGAAAGCCACGTTATTTGTGAGTGACATAGGCTATATATTAATTTGAAAAATGAAGACTTTTTCGTGGTAGTCGGATTTCCAAAGTAAGTCGGAAAAAACGGTCGAACGAAAACTAACTAACGCTGCCTAACTATGAGAGATATATGCCTACAAAAAAGTCAGCGACAGCATATTATTATGTCAAAATTTTATATTTAAGTCACAAAAAGTAGTTTTTTAAAAAAATAATTTAAATCGTTAGGTCATTTTTATTGGTCATATTATCAACAATTATGAATCATTATCAAAATAAGTAAATTTATCGTCTCAAGTGTTTAAAACAAAAGACTTTTCCATTTTACTGCATATAATTTCACTTTTACTGCATAAATGGTTAAAGAGACAAGACACTCACAAATAAGACACTCACAAGAAGACATTCACAAATAACGGTAATGTAGCCAAATTGGCATGCAAATACAATACATACATATGCAGTAAAAATATAACCCTTCTTTTGGCAGTCAGGAAATAAATCATAGCACTCAGTACTAACCAAACCACACTCATAATTTCATCACAAGTAAAAAGTTTTACCGCCCAACGAAGTGGACACGGGTCAGCTAGTTCTAAATAAATTAAAACTATCCCAAAAAAAATCTCGACTGTAGAGATGTCCCAAGAGCAATGGAGTATTCTTTATTTCCGTTGTGTAGTTTGGGAATTGCTGAGTGTAGAATGTCTAATCTACGCCTTCTCTTAAAGCAGTGTTAAGCAGCCACACAGTGCTGAGTTACTTTATTGGTCATTGGTCTGCGTCTGCAACTAGTGACAAATGGATACGGCACATAAACCAGAATGCGAAATCATTACTCTATTGAGCTGATCGAGCAAGTATCGGCCAGACGCTCGTTAGTTATTATTATGAAGACGCTTGGACTGTACTCACCCATTGTAATTGAAATCGTAATATATTGCAATGATATTACTCAACTTACGAGTACGAGCCTACGGTTCTGCGTATACACTCAACCGTTCAACGTTTTGTTTAGTTGAGTAGGCTCTGTAAAATGTTGAGACGACTAAAATATTTAGTCGCAGTATCCTTTAAATACATAGAACTTTTCATTTTGACCGGGTATTTTGACTAGGTATCTGTGTATATACTCAACCGTTCAACGTTTTGTTTAGTTGTGTAGGAAATAAATAGGATAGGAGAAATTGTGTAGGATTAAGAATTGACAGTAAATTACAATGGAATGCGCACATCCAACAATTAGTTAGTAAGCTATTTAGCTCGATATACTCTATTAAAAAAATCAGAAGTCTTTGTGGTTTTGCGGCAGCCAAATCAGTATACTTTGCGTATTTTAACTCATTAATGACTTATGGACTACTATTTTGGGGAAATGCTGCAACCGGCAAAAGAATCTTTCTTTTGCAAAAGAGAGCACTGCGCAGCATGTATCAGGTAACGACTAGGACCTTATGCAAAGAATATTTCAGCAAGGCAAGGGTAATGACTATGTATTCGGCATTCATATACCAGTGTTTAATGTATGCTAGACAGCACCTAGCAGAAACACCAATTAATGCAGACATTCACTCGCATCATACCCGCGGTAGCTCCCTTTTATGCGTACCCCGAATACGACTGGCAAAAGTACAGAAAAGCTACTTGTACCTTAGCATTAAATTCTATATTCATTAAATTCTATTCCCTACAAAATATAAAACAGCTGGAGGACATAAAATTCAAACAAAAAAAAACCTCAAGGAGATGCTGATAGGCCACTCTTTCTATAATCTGGCCGAATTTGAGGGCCATGATTTTTCAAATATTGTGCCCATTTAAATTCCTTAAAAAAGTAGAGCCTTATTGTCTGATTATTTTATATGGTCTTATATACATATGTACTTTTAGTTTAAAATGCATAACGTAGATTTAATTTGATTATTTAACATTTTACTGACAATTTGAATATCACGATGAATAATTTTACTACGTATCTTTTCGAATTACTAACTACTTCAAATATTAGGCTTCTTTTTTGATTATTTATATTTATAGTTTGACAATCTAGTAGTTAATTCTTGATTACCTATGTATGTTCAGTAAAGAGTAGTAACGAAACTTACTGCCTAACCCAATTATTTTGACACGTCCAAGAGCGGTCTTTAGTCGTCAATTGGACACGACGAAAATGTAATGTAATGTAGGCTGTGTAAAATGTTAAGACGACTAAACTATTTAGTCACAGTATTCTTATAATGGCTTTATTACAAAAGAAATTCCGTATTGTTTTTGTTATTTATTGTTTAGACAATGCATTCTATTTATTTTGACTAGGTATCTGTGTATTACACTCAACCGTTCAACGTTTTGATTACTTGTGTAGGATCTGTAAAATGTTAATGCGACTAAACGATTTAGTCACAGTATCCTTATAATACATTGAACTTTAAAAATTCGTTATTTCTTTGTTGTTTGTTGTTTCGACAATCCATTCTATTTATTTTGACTAGGTATTATAATACCACCCATATATTCCATATTAGTGACTTGATATTTTTCTTATGACTTTTTCCTTTCTTTTCCTTCTTTTTCTGTCTTGTTTTCTTTCTTATAACTTTCTTTTTCTCTTTCGTCAGTTTTAATAAAAAATGCCATAGATGGCACTAATAAGTGAATGTTATTGTTGTTATCATTGGTTAAATTCATGGGTTTTTATAATCAATCAGTCCTTTAAAAAAACGTTAATTATCAATGTTATCGTAGACGGCCAAATAAACTGCTATTAGTTGTTTCGCCGTCAATGCTATCGATCAATCAGCGCCACCTGCATATCGCCAGCGCAGAAAGGGTGCCAAAATGTACTATGGAGTTGGGGAATCTAATACCATATATAATCAGTGATACTGAGAAGGCAACGGCTACTTCCAAATATGCATTTTAGTGAGATTTAATTAGCTCTTCCTCTCTGCTCCTTCGTCGCGAGCCGCTGGCTCCCCGTATTTACAACGATCTATGCAAAGACAAGTAGGCCTTAGAAAAGCTGTTGTTCATCGACTTGTCTTATTATAATGTCGAAACCGCAGTAGGCAGCGGTTTTGCGGCTTCAATTCAATTTTAGCTTCGCAAAATACAGCTATAGGAATTTTACAGAGGAAAGCGGAGATGGAAACCCCCAGGAAACTATTAAGTAAAGAGGCTAAAATGGCAATTGAAATACATTGCGAAATGTACGCCAGCTAATCTTATTACAATTCGGTCATTCAAGTAGAGTCCAGCCAAAGCTTATTAAACACGCCTCAATTAGCTTGACCTGTAACACTCTAAATAAATTTATTTCTAACGTCTAATTTGCAAAGTAATGTAATTCTGGTGACAATACCATTTAAAATGGTACCATCGAGCTTGTATGATGATGGAGGCGGGAGGTGTCAGGCTTTTAGAATTCCTGAACATGCCACTTCAGAATTCCTAAACACAACGATACTATATAGAAACGAAAATATTATATAACAAGCTGCCACAAAACTTGAAAGATATCAATAATTATGATGTATTTAGAAAACGAACAAAATAATATTTGTTATATAAATAAATGTTTATACAATTTGAGTGAGTTTTAACTTAGGGATTTATAGTATTATTTATTTTTTTTATTTTAGGTCTGTATTTTCTACACCCTAAACGGTTTCTTTTAAATAGATTTGATTCGATTTTTTTATGGTCATAGGGTCTCTTCAATGACTAACAATAAACCAATACAACAAAGAAAACAAATTTTCAAGACGCAGATACTAGACTGTGATCCATCCATATCATACTTATCTATCAGCCGCCGTATCTATCAATCAATACTAGTGTTTCATCTATCAGCTCTCGTATCCATATACTAATGTAGCTACCAATAAATCGTATCCATGTAGCTATCTATCAGCCCTTATCGATCAGCCCTCGAATCCACCAATTAGTTCCCGCTGCTGTCGTATGCCATTGAAGTTACGTAACCTTAAATCTATTCAGCTCTTCCCATTGATGAATAAAACACATTGAAATTTAAAACTGGGGTCTTGCGAAATAAAAAACGATTTGCAGATTTGTGTCGGCTCAAAAATTACCGACAAAATGTTAAAAAAAATTAAGTGGTTTCAAGGGATAATTGCCGAAATTTTATAATAAATATAATTTTATAATTATTTTAAAAATATATAATGTTATGAAATATAAGGGGTCTAATACTTTTGGCCAAGGCTGTACATTTCACAATGTCCGTATGCAACATGGCAGATGGGTGGCTGCTTATCTCAACATGTCGTAACATGTAATATTATGCCCGTGCGCGCAGTTCGTAATGGACAGAAGAGTAAACTCATTACGCCAGAAACCTTGCACTTTTATTTCGCTCATATCATTACATGTATAATATGTATAATATTAATGGCTGCATAATTAAGGTATTTATTAAAATAAGATGGCGTAACAGATTTAACGCAAGGCTGACGCCGATATTGAAATTATTCTTGCTAGCGTTCCATTTCACCGACATACGTTTTGTCGACTGGCGCATAATCACAGTATGTATTTTGAAACGTTCGAACAAAAAACTATCGTCGCTTTGGTAGCCGAACTGAGCTAACTCACAGCGATCTACTTTCGAGACATTGGGATTTTAAAATTTCTTGTCTAACCAAAAAATGTTTTTTGTCATATCTTCCTTGTTAGTCGTTCTTTTTCGATGAATTTGTCAGATTACTAGTTATTTGAAATAATCATAAAATTGTTAACGATTTTTCCAAATGTTAGGTATCATTGCAGTATAGGAACCTCTTCTAGATTATTGATTTTTTAATGTCACCAGACTATATTCACCGGGCTGATTCTGAATCTGCAATAATATTAATTCGGTCACAATAAATAAGCGAGATATAGGCATTCAAAAAAGCGCCAAACCCATACATTTTGCTAGGTTAAGTTTTTTTTTATTTTAAATAATACATAAACACCTATTTGGCGGTAGGTTAGATTAGTTTTTTTTTAAAACAACCGTAATAAACTGAGTTTAAAAAAACTATTTTTTTATTTTTGTATGTAAATTTGGTTTTGAAATTTTATGCGTCCGAAGCTTTTTTCTTTCTTATTTAGCATTGCAATGATCGAATCTAGTAGTATTTCTTTATTTTTTCGATTTCTGAGAAAGGTTCCTATACAGCAACAATTCCTTTGTATGAACTTTAAGCCTAGCTTCAACCATTGATTATATAGCGTATTAGATTTATCAACGTTGTACTATAATTTGGCAACCAAAATTTTAATACGAAACGCAGTGTAGTTCCAAAAATATTTCACAAATAAATAAATAAATAAAATAAATAAATAAATAGTTACAAAAATTGATATTATGTTAAAAAAAAAATTGCCTATAAAAATTGATAAAGCCTATAAAAAAGTCAGCCACAGCATAAAAAACTACTTTTTGTGACTTAAATATAAAAGTTAGACATATTATGTCTAACTTTTATATTTAAGTCACAAAAAGTAGTTTTGTTATATTAAAAAAAATATTTAAATCGTTAGGTCATGTTTATTGGTCATATTATCAACAATTGTGAATTCATATAAAAATAAGTAAATTTTTTCGTCTCAAGTGTTTAAAACAAAAGAGTTTTCCCTTTTACTGCATATTGGGCCATATCCCTTTTACTGCATATTGAGCAATTTATTGGGCCATCTATCGTAACATTGACAATGAATGTTTTTTTTATAAAGGACTGATTAATTATAAAAACCGAATAAATTAACCAATGTTAACATTAATAACATTCAATTGTTAGTGTCATCTATCGCATTTTTATATAGGCTGATTACATCACAGAAATAATACGGAGAGATGGAATGCTATGTATTAGACTATCTGAACTTAAAGTGCGTAATTGTTACGTATTGAAACCTGTAAACCAAATTAAAAATTGATATCTTTATGTAAATAATATTGAAATAATAAGAGACGTGATTTAAAAATGCGTTCTTAATTATATTATTATTATCTTTTAAACCGTATATCCTTGTTATGAGCGCCATCTACAGCGCACCGTCATATATACAATGACAGTCGCCATATTGAACATAATATAGATTTTTGAAACTATGGCTGAACTACTTTTGGAACTACACGTTGCGTTTCGTATTAAAATGTTGGTTGCCAAATTATAGTACAACGTTGATCAATCTAATACACTATATAATCAATGGTTGAAGCTAGGCTTAAAGATCATGGCTTCATAAATAAATGACAATATTTTTAGTAGTGAACAGATTCAAGTGAAAAAACATCAATAATCAAAACTTTTACTGCATAAATGGTTAAAGAGATAAGACACTCACAAGAAGACACTAACAAATAACGCTAATATAGTCAAATTGGCATGCAAATACATACATATGCAGTAAAAATATAACCCTTTTTTTGGCAGTCAGGAAATAAATCATAGCACTCAGTACTAACCGAACCACACTCATAATTTCATCACAAGTAAAAAGTTTTACCGCCCAACGAAGTGGGCACGGGTCAGCTAGTAATAATATATATCTCGATCACATTTCTATGTATCATATTTTGTATATGTATATATTTATGAATGTACCTTTCTGTCATATCAGTATGTATTGTGTAGTGTGCTATATAAGTATGTTTTGTTGTGGATCTCTTTCATTCTCTCCCTGATTCATCCCTTTCTATCCTACTCATTCCTACTTTCCTATATCGACTCTGTTGCTATATAGTATAGCTACTAGCCGATTGATTTACCGTTCCCTTTCTTCCTTAAAAGCAGGTGCTCCTCATCCTTAAAAGTGCGCCTCTGGTGTATTCGGTTTACCGTCTCAGGAGCACTCCTGCCAGGTGTGGCAGAATTCGTACGTTTGCGTATTTCTCATAAGATATAGAAGATTACTAAATGAAACTTTAGTCATATTGAGCTGTATACCATTATGTAACTACTGTATTTTTAATTATTTTTATTACGGATTTTTTATGAAATATTTGTGGTTTGTGTATTTATCCATACAGATACATATATGTTTTCAGAATGTACTCAATCAGACCTTTCATTCGACACCAAACACGATAGGTATATCTATGTTAATTTATTTAATACGTATTGAGATTTTGACATTTAGACAACTATTTACTTGATATTTTGACAGTTAAGGTAGGTACTCTATGACACTCGGGATGACATAACTCTTCTAACTGGAATAATGAAACGGAAAACATATTTAGATGATATGACTGTCAACTACTGATAAAGATTGGGAAATGCGTAACTAGTAATTGACACACACACAAAAAATCGCAGCCATTACACCCAGGAAGTTAGTAGATGAATCTAAGCAATTACTAGTTAACGAACAACAATATTCAATAAAACATTAGTGGGTATCCTCACAAATAATGCCAAAATGTGACTGAATATAAATTGACTCACCTCTTTGATTTGGGTTACAAATATTGGAAAATTAACTAGTCACAGCCACTTTTTGCAAACAAGACACAAAATTACAAAATGGTGGAATCAATGGTGCCAACGTGGTAAAAAAATATGTTCGGATACACGACCTATCAATCACAGGAGCTGTCAACTAATGTCAACTATACCCACACTTACCTTAGCCCTGGATATAGAGAAATAACCGCATATATTATGAAGATTTTTCGGTGGCCCAGTATACTTTACAGTGGGTGGCTATCACATTAGGATCACCAAGCGATTTTAGTACTAATTGGCATATTTAAATACCTAGACTTTTGAACTGTATTATTTTCTAGTATCCACATGATTTATTTTGATAATAAAATATCTATTAATAGATAATTTTTCTCTATAAATAGGATAGAAACAAATTTACCGCGTGAAATTTGTAGCACCCGACGTTTCGGTGACGTTGCAGCCGCCTTTGTCCAGGGTAGACTGTCTACCCTGGACAACGGCGGCTGCCAAACAACCGCGATAGTCTTCGATTTTATATTTTTTGTCTAATTTAACATTCAATATAATATCCAATTAATAGCTTGTCACGTGAATTCAAGTGAATATTGGTTGATTAGATGAATTTTATATATTCATATTAAAATAAGTACCTACTTGTATTAATATAATACAGAGATAAGTACATAGACATTTTTGACGATTCAAATTGTATTATTAAAATATATTATTTTGGAGTAATAATGTTCCTTTAACATTATTAAATATTAAATATCATCAAAATACATTACTATGGAGTACTTAAATATTGACTGGAATAAAGACGCGTCTCTCATTAGGGCATCACACTCGATGTTGAATTAAAGAAAGTGTTCTTCGTATATGTATGTATTAAAGTTAGTATTGTAGACCTCAGAAGGTATTGCAGTTTAAAAGTTTAGAAATATTGAATAATGCATGGTGTGTCGTACTGAAATTGCATGGTGTGAAGTGATGTGATGTGATCTAAAACAGGAACAATCTAGAACACGTTAAAAAAGAAACTGGGTTGAAATTATTATAAAAAGAAAAGAAAGAAAAGAAACTATTATGAAAGTGTGAATTCTCAAATCTAAAAACCTATGTTACTTCTCTGGCCTGGCAGCAGCTAAGTATATTGCAGTCTCGAATGCCCTCATACATCTGTATTTGGACCGGTTTTAAATCTTAGTAGCCGGATGGCGCTGTGGCAACTTTTGAGTTCAACAAATCTATAAAAACACGTCGATGCTGAGAATGTACTCCTTGCCAGATAATTATTATCTAGACTAGTACAGTACGCAAGCAGGTAAATAAATAAACCGTCAGGTAGGTGTGTTATATTCACAAATACATGTAAAACAATCGTATCCTACCTCGGGCACTGTCCAGAATGAATCCAGCGTACGCTGCAAGATTCGGTCACACGAGAACTTAAATTTCAATGCATAAGTTATTCACAAAACACACCCGCATAACAACAAAACACAAAACAAAACGACCAGACGGCCGACAGAACCGCGGGCGCACCGAATCGGCGGCAAACGAACCAACAGGTCAACCTAACAACTCACGGCGCGACTAGCAGGCGGCGGTAGCCGGCAACCAACACATTCTACCTGTAGCAATAGTAATGAATTTTACTCAGATATTATCGTACCATACGGTTCGAAATATACGATAAATTCAGCATATCAGTATCATTAATTATACCTATATAGTATTAGATTGCTCAACTCCATAGCACGATTTAGCGACCCTTCGGACGTGGCGAAATACAGGTGGCGCTGATTGCATTGACGGTCAAACTAATAGCAATTTATTTGGCCATATATAATAACATTGGTAATGAATCGTTTTGGTATTAATGTATAATATAAACGTATTTATATTTCTATAATTCTATATTCCCTATAATATAAATCTATTTCTATTCTTATTTTTTAACATATAAAATATGATGATTTTCTGACATTATGATTATTTTATAACTATTTTATAATTACGACTTCTTATAATTAACCTTATTTTTAGTAAATAATAAAGCCTTCTAGTTCTGATTTATATTTTTTTCTACGGCTGTAATCTTCTTTTTATTTATTTTTGGATGTGTAGTTAAAAAAAATACACGTGGCCATTTCGATTTTTCATATCTTTCTAATTTTATTATTTTACTGTTTACATGTATTTTTCAACGTATTCAACGGAATGTTAGTGGAATGTTTATGGAATGTTCGCCCAAGCACAAGCTTTGCTCAGTTGGGCGGTATCGGACAGAGGTCAAACTAACAACTCACAGCTCGACCAGCAGGCGGCGGCAGCCAGCAAGCAAGACATTCTACCTGTAGCAATAGTAATGTATATATTTTATTCAAAATATTATCGTATTATATGGTTTGGTATATGCGATCAAGGCAATAATTAAGTTTAGCAAACTCTTCTACATTGAAGATGTTTTAATGTCATCCCACTATATTCATCACACTGATCTATATTCATCACTAAAAATCGTTGATCTATGTATATAAATAAGCGAGATATAGGCATTTGAAGACGCGTCAAACGCCTATATGACGGTAGGTTCAGATAGTTTTTTTTATGCAATTCATAAACACCTATTTGGCGCTAGGTTTAGTTTTTTAAAGCTTCATAAACTCGTACTTGGCTGTAATTTCAGTTAGTTTTTTTTAATATAAGGCAGAGCTTAGCTAAACTATATACGTATAATAGAGATAAAGCAAAGATTTTACAGAATATAGTGGGGGTGACATTGAAACATCTTCAATGTAGAAGAGTTTGATACACTGCATAAATTCCGCGATGAATTCAGCATAGCCATAGTATATTTTACTTGAAAGAGTTGAGTATTCGTATATATCATATACATATCGTATTAATTCAACAAATGTAAGATAGAAAAGTGATTTACTTCACTGAAATATATGAGCATTGATTATATATGACATTAGATGGCTCAACTCCATAGTTGTTGGCAAACCTTCCTTGCCGGTGAAATTAGGGCGGCGCTGATAGCATTGACGCTGAAACTGTAGCAATTTTTTTCGTTATCTATAATAACTTTGACGAATGTTTTTTTTTATAAAGGACTGATTAACTTTAACAAGAATAATAAGATTAAATTATTAATGCCATCTATCGCATTTTTTTATCTATCGGGAGAGATAGAATGCCATCTACTAGTCTATCTGAACTTTAATGTGCGTAATTATTACGCATTGAAGCTATAACATATACTAAATTCAAAATTAACATATTTATGTAAATAATTTTAAAATAATAAGAGTTATGATTTAAAAATTCGTTTGTTCTTATATTATTATTTTATACAGTATGGGCGTGCCAAAAGCGCCATCTGAAGTGCGCCGCCATACTGTTATACCATGAAAGTCGCCATATTGCACAAAATTAATCATTTTTTGGAACTATGAGAGCCATCTGCACGTTGCGTTGCAATTTGCCAAATTGCACGTTAAAATTCGCTAAATCCGGGTAGCCAAATTAAAGTACGATATTGAGCATTAGAGTACTCTAAATTATCAGTCTTTTACTTATTTTTTAAAAAATAAAACTACGTTTCACTCGAAATATTATAATATATCTAATGATTCGGGATGTACTATAGAAACATAATATTTACTTTGGTGAAAGATATGAGTTGCATACAGTACAGGAAAAACTATTAATACGGATTTTTTAAACACATGTTTTTGTACGGGAAGAGTTCATTTGAAGAGTTTAACATGAATTTACCTTGATTTTAATGCGTTCTATTTTGGCGCCTAATTATTTACATATTATGGTAACATTTTAAAATGGATTGTGACTGGCAACACTCATTGCATCACAACACAGTTGCATTGCCGGTGAAGTGTTGTGTTTGCAGTGTGTTTAATAATGATAATAATTATGGTGGCTTATTTACAGCATTTTCAGTGTTTTAATTTGTATCCTTTAATAATTTGTATCCTTTTTTAATTTGTATCCTTTACTAATTTTCTGACTTCATTTTGAATCCCATTGCTGAATGTTTTAACTTTTTGTATCTATTATATAAACTAGATTTACCGCGAGAAGTGTGTAACACTCGACGTTTCGACGATATTGCAATCGCCGTTGTCCAAGACGCTTCATGAAATTGCCACTGAAACTGCTTCCTTCAATTTACGGCGCGTTAGCCGCGCCGTAGAACAAAACGTGAGCTCTTGTCCTCTACACGGTTTTTTTGCAGTACGACCCGTTAAGTAGGTACACATATTTTGTAAACAACTTCATGGGGACAAAATAATTGTCTAATGTGAAAACGACCGGCTTCATAGACAAGATCTCATACAACACTCATTCAAATTTCTCCGTAAATAAACACGGCTCGCCAAGGGGGAAATGTAATGCATACGGCGGCGGCGCCGTGCCGTTTTTTCGAAGTGTTCGTGGACAAGCTTCCATAGTGATTCATAGCACAACGACGACCGCGCCTAGACAGGGCGAATTAACCGTGGATTTTCAAGGTGAAAAAAACGTGTGTGGACATGAGGGCTCAGGCTGTTTTTCGAATATTTACATGGTTTTGAATTCATCCAACTTCGCGGTCGGCATGCAACCACATTACCTATCGAACGGCGCTATATTACTGCCAGTAAACTGTCATTACCAAAAAAAAGTCGCTGACAACTTTGGGCTCGATTGCGTTTCTCTTGAACTAAAATCGGAAATTAGTTCATGTGAACAAGACAGAGCAGTACGTTAGAGCGGGACGTGAAAGGAACGGTTTGTCACTTTTCCGCATTAAAACTAACCACCGAAGATAAAGCAGCTAAATCTAACACAGCACGAAATGTGGTCAAACTTATTCGGGCGTCTATAAGTTCGACATGCAGTTTTGATTGAAATCGACGACAGTTCATTTCATATTCCGTTCTAACGTATCGCTCTGTCTCGGTCGGTTGAACTAACTTCCTATTATAGTTCACGAAGAAACGCAATCGAGCCCATTGTGTAGAATATTAAATTTTGTATTTTGGTAAATCCAGGAGTAGACTTTTTAGTTGCCATTAGGCCCCGCACTCAAATAAATCGCATATGTACGATAAACGTATTAAAGGCATTACCCTAACTGTCATGAAACCGGGGCAGACATATAGCAAAGAATTAAACCACGAATAGAAATACAATTCATTACGGGCTCTGCCGCTAGATAGCACAACAGGTATGGCGTTAATTAGTACTTAGTTTGTCCGACAAATAATTTATAATCATTGATTAAAACCATTGATTTAAAATCAATGTTATAACTGATAACCATTGATTGGCTTGCGCCGCTCGGTGCGCAGACCGTCCAGGAGCGCCAGAGGTTTGATTCCCAGGGGAGACTGGTTGACCCAGTGTCCTACCCAGGTTCGCACCCCATGCGTGGAGGCCATCGGATGGGTGTTGACCCGAGAGTGTGACCGACCCTGAACACATGGGTCATCGTGGCCACCTCATCATGGGCCCGTTAGCTCCCTAAAACTCCCTAAGCTTCGTAAAACTCTGACCAACAGTCGGGGGAGTCTGGAAGCAGCACTGTTTCCTATAGAGCGGGGGTGGTTGCGGACCTTACGGCAACTGCTCTTGAAACGACCATCGGCCATCCGATCCTGGGTGAACAGCCGGGCAAAGGACGCTGTGGTCCGCGATAGATTCGGTATACACCGTTTCACCGCTTCGTAAGGGAGAGGACCGCGCAAGCGACCTCGAACTCGTAACCAATCGAGAGACCGGAGTAATCTCGTCACAATTGGAAGCAAGGGCGTGAGTGTCGGCCTGCCAGGTAACATTCCTGGCTATCTCGCGGTTAAGGCGTTGGCCTCTTACGGGCTTGTGACGTAGCTAGATGGTGGACTGTTTCGTCCCCAAGTCTTCTACGCTCACTCCAGGGAGACAGAATGACTAATCGTTAAAACTTCCTGAGGTGACGGGCTCGCCCGCTGTAGTCGACAACCCAAGTTGTTGCTCTAAGGGTTTTGTGTTCAGTGAGGAGACCGATGGTGTTTCTAAGGTTCCTCTTGCTCATGTCACGTAGATCCTTGGTTTTCTTAGGTAGTGGTTGCTCCATTGTGGCCTTTGCCTGGCGACATCCTTGGCTGTTTTCAGGATGCCCGATGTTCCTGCTCCAAGCAGTCCCTGATGATTTTTTACCTTCGTGAGTTCTAAGGCTGAAGCAGATATAGGAAACAAATATCTTAGATTTGTTTAAATTAAATTACCACAAAAAAACTGTACCTCAGTTTACAGTATTTAGTCATGACAAGCCAGTACTTTTAGGTTGGTACCCCGGTACCCCTACAGAAATAAAATCGGATGTCATGAAAGTAATGATGAGTTTCCATAGAGGCCAACCAATAAAAATGCTTGCTTCCAAGATGGTCAACCACTTGTCGATATTATTTTGAATTTGTAATACAGCAATTTGAAAGTAAATACTTGTGGTAAATACTTATATTATTTACCCCTACTTTCCTAGTAGGTAGTCAATAGAAATACGGTTTTTGCTTAAAATCCCAAGTGTGATTCTTTTACACTGTCATTTTCTCCGGCATTCTGGGAGTGAAGGAGTGAAGTAGGCGATGCACCATGCATCGGGTAGAAATCATCGCATTGAATGAGACTGCCGCATGACTGGCAAATTTTCCAGCCACAATGCTGTTAACCCGTTGAGTATGAGTCAACCAAATCTGGTCGCGAAACAATTATCCGTTGAGTACGAGTCGACCAAATCTGGTCGCGCGTTTTTTTCACTTCTTTGACGTTCTCATATTTATTCATAATTATCTAATTGTTTTACAAAATGATATTTCAATATTCTATATTCGAAATTTCAATGCAATCATTGTGCAGTTGTTCTTTTTATGATTGGTGTAGTAGTTTCGTAGTTATAGTACTTTAAGTCGATGTCGCCGAAAATCCTGCAAAAGACACAGATGCATCCATGAAAATACCCATTTACTCCAAGGGTTAATAAATAAAATAAAATACAAACGGAGCTGCCATGGAATTCACCGACCGGGGTCGGGCCCATCATAATACTATTTTTTACACTTCTGGGGGGTGAGCAGTGGATTCCGGACTAACGACCGGCTGTGGTAGGTTTAGGACAGCTGTCTTGCCACATGTAAGCGTTCACCTCACCACCCATTCACCCCCTTCGAAGCCATAGAATTTGAGATGCGCAAATTGTGGATTTAGATATTTTTTCTAGGAAAGAGTTTATTATTTTTCTGGAAAGGCCAAGATCTTTAAAGAGGTCAAATAGAGATTTAGCTGGCAACCAACTTCCACCGCGTGAAGGTGAACAGTGAAGCCGTTCCGGGTTACAGCATTTGCGAGATCATGGTATTTATTCAATTTGTACTCGTGGTCTTTTGGGATATTTGGTTCCCATGGAACAGTGAATTCTACAATAACGTCCACCTTCCGAGATGAGAGTAAAGAGTTATATCTGGACGGAGGGCTGTGCATCCGAGACTTTCAGGGAATTTATACTGATTAGAGACCGAATCAACCTCCAGAATCCAATCTGAAGCTTTCTCAATTATTGAGAAAGGTTTTGTAGTTAAATGTTTTTTGCCTTTAGAGCCATCCCGCACAAACTGTATTGGGGATTTGGAGGATACTGTCAGACCCTTGTAGGTTCGAGCCACTGTTGGCACACCACTGTAAACAAATTCTACCCCCGTAAGTTAATATATCAATATTGAATGGCATATGATTGTAAGATTTAGGAAATTGCCATTTTTAATAGTATTATAACTGGAAAATGTCCTTGGTAACACTACCGGTCCGCTAAACTGCTATTGGTTTTCTTTCTTTTCCGTCAGGTACACTATACTAATTTGTCTCTGTTTTCCCTCACTTGCCACACATTATGGATGCTCGTTTTTGCGGCTCATTCTTCACTTGACACCTTTTGGGAACTGAGTCATCACTGGCACCACATACAAAAAGTTTTGCGCACACACAACCCTAATGAAAAATTTAAGAGAAATATTTTAAAATAACAGAGATGTGATTTTTTATTATAGAGCGAAAGTGCTATGATTTATTGCTAAAATACTCTAGTATCTTTTGTACAACTAGAGCTGTCGACTACAATGGGCGAACCCCTCACCTCAGGAAGTTTTAACGATATGAGATCATTCTGTCTCCCGTGAGGTGAGTATCTTTTGTATTTTTGTACAATCCTGTGAAGTAAGTATGTTTTATACAGTAGGGCAGTGTCGACTACAACGGGCGAACCCGTCACCTCAGGCTGGTATGTGATCATTCTTTCAGCCGTGGGATGAGCGTAGAAGACTTAGAGACAAACAATCTACTTTCTAGCTCGCCAGCAGCCTGTTAGAGACCGATGCCTTACGGCGAGGCACCGGGAAAGGTATCCAGCCGGCAGCCTCGCCCCCTAACTACCAGTTTTGGTAGGATATCTCCGTCTGCAATTAACTGTCAGGATACCCTCCCAACTGGTTAAGGGTCCGAAGTCGTTTACGCGACCTCTACCTGTTGTATTACAGCGGTAATTCAATTAGAATTTATGGCGGACCTGGGCGTTCTTTGCCATTTCAAGAGTGGTTTGACAACAGGTCAACATCCACCCCCGCTGCTTAGGAGACAGTGTATTTCCATAGTATCCAGACTCCTTCAGCAATTAGTCAGAATGTATAACCGATAGGCATCGCCGCACGGTGCGCAAACCGTCCAGTGGCACCGGGATGCAATCCCGCCGGGAGAAACCAGTCCATCAGCTTTGAGGCCTGAGACACGAGAGTCTTACCCGGGGTAGCGTTCCGCACGAGGAGGCTTTTGAATAGGAGCTGAATCAAAAGTTGAGCCTATCCGAGAAGACGGTGGATTTTGTGGCCCAAGCTGGACGAAACCGTTCACCACCGGCATTTGCGAGATTATGGTATTAATATAATTTGTACTCGTGGTCTTTTGGGATGTTTGCTTTCCATAGAACAGTGGATTTTATAACATGGGCCATCTTCCAAGATAGGGTTTAACCCTTCAGGCCTCGGCCCCGCAGCCGATTAAAAAGTTGATGTCCCAAAAAATTTTAGTAAAAATTAGTAAAAAATTTGAATTATAACACCGTCTCACCAAAACATTAATTACTGCCAAACCACTGTACCCATAATTAAAATGAAACATATTAACATAATAAAACATAATAAAATAAAACAAATTAAATCAAAATTAAATTAAAGTCACTTTGAACTCGGGGCCGTCACTTTGGACCGAGTTGTGGCCGATATCGGCCAATCGGGGCCTGAGTGGTTAAAGAGTTATATCTGGACATCGAGCTGTCGTTCCAAGACTTTCAGGAAATTGATACTACTTAGAGACCGAATTGCCAGGTTATTAATACCACAATGATTAATGTACTTACAATTTTAAACAGTTGGGATCATAAGAAATGGATATTCAATAATGAAACTACAGAGCTACGAGATCTCAAAAAACCACACTGAATGATTTTAAATTAAACGTCAATTTCCATTATCTGAACAGTTACAACACGTAATTTGGTCATTTTTGATCATGTTGCAACATAGTCCAGTTCAAAAAAGATACTACTTTTTACCCTTCAGAGTTAATACGAACAATGCACGGAGAAAGGTGATGTGGCACAATTCGAGTCAAAAGTCCGCCATAGAGACGGCGAGGCTGCTAAAAACAGCCACTGGCCCATACCTCTATGATTAGCTGCATGTTATATTTTTGGGTATTTTAGTATTTCAAGCACAAGCGCCGGTGGCGTGGAAGTGCGCGAAGATGGCGGCAGCCCGCTGGCACCAGCCGCCGCTTCCATGCGCCCCAGCAGGGATACCACCCACGCCCACACGCACGGGTGAAGGTTGGCAACTTCCAACGTTTGGATATCCGCATCGGCCGAGTAGCGGACATCTGGCAGCCATATGCGAGCCCTTACGACCCGTGACCTATCTCACCTATGTTACGTTTGGAAAAATATTATTATTATTATTATTTATTCATTGGTGGCGATTGGGGAGGGGGTCGCCTGTCAGTGCCGCTGGATCTCGTACTCCATTCACGATTCGCTTCCATTCTTGACGATTTTTCGCCACGTCTCGAGCATCCCTAGCCGATAATCGTTGTTTCTTAAGGTCGTCTTTGATGTTATTTAGCCAGGTTTTCTTCGGTGCCGATTGCTGAATTCTCTATTCTGTCGGACGGTCTATATATTATTTTTAGTTGACAGGACTTGCCGATACATCCAGATCAGATCTTGTAAAGCTAGTCATAAACAACGTTTTAGGTACAAATCGAGTCCATTTTTAAATTGATTGACACAGCTTGCACTAATCACTTCAAAAGGTTGTTTATTCCATATATTTACCACTATTTCGCAGAATGTTCTTAGAGGATTAGATTTTAATTTTGCATGGTTAAAGTATTTCAGTTTGGAAAGTTAAAGTATTTAATTAGAGTATAAGAAAGTTATGAACTTGTGTGAATATAGCATTCTTCAGAAAACTCTTAAGTTAGATAATACAGAAAAATATATTCGGTTAGAATAGTCAATTTTGAGTATTTTGATATTTCCTGAGACCTTTCTGAAATTATTAGTAATAAAAATGCTATAATTTGCAACTCACTATGTGCCGGTGATGGCGTATATTTAAAATAGTTTGTAACTAACATAGTTAGAAGGTGACATCGTTATAAATTAAGATAATTTAATACAAACGGAGATAGATTTTTCCATTTTGAAGTTAAGTCCGCCAGGCGCGGTCTTAACCCTCAGGCCCGATTGGCCGATATCGGCCACAACACGATTCAGCGTGACGGCCCCGTTTTAATTTAATTTTAATTTAATTTTTATTTTATTATGTTTTATTAGGTTAATATGTTTCATTTTAATTATGGGTACAGTGGTTTGGCTGTAATTAATGTTTTGGTGAGACAGTGTCAGACAGTGTCATGTTTTGGTGAGACAGTAAAAAATTTTTACTAAATTTTTTTGGGACTGCAACTTATTAATCGGCTTAGAGGCCAAGGCCTGAAGGTTTAAAGGAAAAAATAGCTATTATTAAATTTTCAAAGTAGTTGATTCAAAATGGTGTAGGTATGTTGTTTATTTAAAAAAAAACAGACACTTGGGAATTTCGTAAGTTTTGTTCTATATTTATGATGGGCCCGACTCCAGTCGGTGAATTCAATGGCAGCTCCGTTTGTATTTTATTTTATATTTCTAAGGACTAAGTATATTATTTTTAGTTGACATGCAACCTTGCTGATACATCCAGATCAGATCTTGTAAAGCTAGTCATAAACAATATTAACAAGGTTTTAATTACAAATCGAGTCCATTTTTATCCATTCCATATATTTACCACTCTATTTGCAGAATGTTCTTAGAGGATTAGATTTTAATTTTGCATGGTTGAGTTTTTTGCTGTGACCTCAAAGATTTGTGTTGACATTGAATTTGTAAATATTTTATATGTCTAAACTAGGTATCCTTTTTGTCTTATCTGTTTGAGAGTAGTCAGTCCAAGTAATTCCAAGCGATCTTCATAATTTCTATTCTTCAGGCTCACTGGCATTTTGGTCGCCCTTTGCTGCTCTTTTCCAGGACATCTGCATCTTTACATAAATAGGGTGGGTTTACAGAGCAGATAGCCATACTCAAGAATAGACTTAGTCTCATATATGACTTAGAGATCTTTATGAACACTATAAACAGATGTTGGAAAGCCTTCCTTATCAGATAGAGTAGAGTTGGTACTTTTAACAACTGTAACTATGTGTTTTTCCAATTTGAGATCATCACTAATTCTTATTCAAAGATCTTTTTGTTGCTTAGCTGCTTCTAATTGGGCATTTGCCAGAGAACATTGTGTGCTGGGGTTGCTTTTTGAAGCTCACTACACCCTTCTTGGTGTTCGTAAGCAACCAATCTTGCGTCAACGGTTAGATCTTCCGTTCACACTTAGATCTTCCGTCCACGCTTAGATCTATCTTCCATCCACACTTAGAACTATCTTCCGTTCACCCTTAGATCTATCTTCTGTCCACGCTTAGATCTATCTTCCGTCCACGCTTAGATCTACTTTCCGTCCACGCATTGATCTAATTACCCTTGCTCTTACCTATTATTGATATGAAGCACTACACATTTCCCGCTGTTTGAGGTAAGTGTGTATAACCTCTACAACGGATTTTCATTCTCATTGTCGATTTCAATGGACACACAACATAAAATAAAAGAAAAACGATTTTTCATATTTGTTACGTCTTGTATTTTATTATCATTAACATAAAAATGTAATGATTTTTTTTTCCATTTTCAATACAATAATTGTTTGTATCTATTTTTAGGTATATTTGTCATTTAGTAATATTGCTTCATTGCTAGTTCGTGATTCCAAAAATTATCTCTTCAATTTTCTTGGTGCTTAGTATAATTGTGTTATTAATGCGAGTATCATAAGACATCCATTCTATATGCATTTCTGACTTTTTATACATCGTAGGAACCTCGTTGGAATTTACGTTAAGAATTGGAAATACTATTGTACTTTTGGTCAGAGGTTCCGCAAGAAGGGAAAGTAAAGACTGGTCTTACACTGATATGACACTTTTTAAAATTGTCTCAAGTCGGACAGTCTCGGAACGCGTACTCCGCTCGTCGATGAGTTCTACGGTTGTCAAAATCGGGAGCGGCGCACCGGGAATGTTCGACTTTAGATTCTGGCATTAATTGACTCAAAAACAAAAATGAAAAATTTCAATCGTTACGATATTCGATCGCATAATAATAAGTAATCCGCGTACGGACACGATACGCGTAAAATCTAGATAAAAGGAGATTTTCGTCGAACGTCATTTATAATAATAATGCAATAACACTTTTTAATTATTTACCTAAGTAAACGTTTCAACTACTAAATTGTCACTTTGTAATATTGTGTTTTTTGGTGAAGGGAGTTGAAGAAAAATTACTGTGCTTAGCACACGACTAATAATATTATTAAAATTCAACCGAATACACCGAGAGATAACGAGCAAAAGGGTAGGGATGTGCAGTCAGCTTCGTTTCTAATTATTAGTTTATAATACTCGGTTAAAATACAACGATATAAAAAATGCAAACGAGCGATCGAGATTCGGATCGGCGTTCGGAACGGGCTTTCGCCCGGATTCGCTAAATATTCAACTGTAACGTTTCAGCGGCGACAAACAAGCGACCGGAGAACGTGGTAAAAATTTAATATATCGATTTTTTACAGACGTTAAAATTCCTACGGCGAGACGTCGCCGTCGGACGGCCCGATCGGCTTCGACGACGGGGCGTCGACGAACGATCGCACGCTAACAACGTGTAAAATTTTCATAAAAATCGGTTTACGCAACGTCCCGTACGAAAACTTTTCGTTTAAAAATTGATCCTCTTTTGTACGAAATTATTACGGCGACGCGCGCCAATTCACCGTCGGTCAGTCTAAAGTTCCATCCGCCGATTTGCACATCCCTATTGTGTATAAATATTCGAACCGCCGCCGTCGACGGCGGTCTCCGACGGGTAAAATGTAAAACGTCACATTCCGCCTTTCGTACGATGCGATTTTAAATATGTACATAGCGTATATTAAATTCTTCGACGCTATTCTAAACTGGCCATTTTAATAAGTATCCGCCGCGCCTCTCTCTCTAGAAATAATATATTCTTAACCGATTCGAACTATTTACAAATAATACAATTTTTTAGCGTTTCTTAAATTACGCGACTCCGCAAAATAATACAACTGAGCTTTTGCACTTTTAGATTAGGGTAAATTTACAACGGCGTCGGCTCCGTTTCGTTCGGTCCGATTCGAGACGGAGAGGAGACCGACGCGCGTCTCTAAGATTAATTTAAATATTAGCTTAACGCGTATAAAATGCAAAGTGCAGTCGTCCGCGGCGCGGGGCGCGAGACGACTCCGTCGGCGCGGGGACCGGCGCCGGCGGCGCTAGGAGGTCGGTCGCCGGGCCGACGCCTCTCCTTCGCAGGAACTATGGGGCCGGGGGCCGGGGGCCGGGGCCGGGGGCCGGGGCCGGGGGGCCGGGGGGCCGGGCCGGGCGGGGGCGCGGCCGGGGCGGGGGGCGCTCACAGGAACAGCGCCAGGATGTCGTCGGCGTCGTCGTCGGCGGGCGCGGGCCGGCGGGCGGGCGCCGGCCGCGGGCTGCGTCACTCGAACAGCGAGAGGATGTCGTCGGCGCTGGGCGCGTCGCGCCGCGAGGCGCCGGAGGAGGAGGAGGAGGGGGGCGTGGCCAGCAGCTCGCCCAGCGCGCCGCCCGCCGGCTCCAGGTAGGAGAGCAGCTCGAGCGGGTCGACGGCGTTGTCGGGCAGCAGGTCGAGCGCGTCGTCGTCGCCGTCGATCACGGCCGCCGGGTCGAAGGACAGGTCGGAGGGGATGTCGTCGGCCAGCCGCTGCAGCGCCAGCTCGGGCGGCGCGGGCGGCACGGACGGCGGGCCCGTGCCCGAGCCGGGCGTGTGCGCCGAGCCGGGCGTGTGCGGCGTGTGGGGCGTGTGCGGCATCTGCAACCGAAGCGTTTACGTTACGACCCGCTCGACGATCTCCCGATGCGACTTCGTCCAATAGGCGATGTTGTCTTTTCATCGCTGCCATTCTAATTTTAATTATCGAACAGCCGTAACGCTCGGTTCGTACGAATTGCCAAATTTTTAGACGATTCTTTAATTGCAGAAGATTCATTAATGCATTCGATAAAGCGATACTTTCGATACCGTCGTGAGAAATTTGGAAATTAACGAGGACACTAAAGTCGCAGAGACGAAATGGAAACGAGGATTACCTGCTCGTTGAGACTCTTCTCCATGGCGTTGAGCGAATCGAGCGAGTTGACGCCGTCGCTGAGGTGCGAGAGGCCGCCGTTGTAGTCGGCGCCGCCGGCCGAGTTGCCCCCGCCGAAGTCGTAGCCCTGGCGGTGCGAGGACTGGCCGTAGGCGGAGGTCATCATGGAGCCGCTGGCGATGGTGTTCATGTCGGGCGGCAGGTAGGGCGACAGCGCCTGCGCCGTGTCCCAGTTGCTCATGGTGGGCAGCGTCATGGAGCCGGGCGACACCGCCTTGCCGCGCTTGCCGCCGCACGACTCGCCGCCGTCCTCCTCCTGCCGACGCAAACGGGAGCGGTGAGCGACGACCGCCAACGCGCACTTCCGCGCCGAAACGAACGAAAGGACTCACCTTGATGCCGACGGCGTTGAGGTTCTTCGCCGTTTTCCAGTTGGCGCCGCTGTCTATCGTCACTTCGTCTACGTCGGTGGTATTTAAGGTATTTAATATTCCCCACATGTATTGATCTACTTCTAAGCCTTCTAATTGCGCGGGTTTACTGAAACGAAATAAATTCAAAATTAAGCGAGATCTGACGATGATGCCGTCGCTCATCATTGTTTGAATTCTTTTTTCTGTGCATTATTTGTATGGATTTGACAGTTTTTCAGGATTATTCCTCTAGTTTTATGTCCGCATAATAATCTGACAGTTGCTGTAATAATAGTTAATGTAACAACCGAATACATCTGACAGTTGCTGTTGGTGAGTTTGTCAACAAATAAATATAAGTCGGTGAGTTTGTCAACAAATAAATATAAGCTAGTGAGATTTACAACAAATAAATATAAGGCAAAGAGTATGTCAACCGATAAATAAAAGTCAGTGAGTTTGTCGACAAATAAATATGTCAGTGTTGCAATAAAAATCATGGAATAATTATTAAATTTTAAATAAATAAAAACATATTGCATAAAAGTTTCAGCTTTAAAACAACTTGGCACTCAATTAAAAATAAAATAAAAAATTTAAAGCGACTTAAAAAAGAATATATACTTCATTATAACGATCTTTAGGATAATGCCAAATAAAAGTTGTTTCTAACTATATGCCAGTTGCTTATTTTTTTTTAATTTTGAAGGCACCCCAACGGATGTTAAAACCGTTTTTAAAACCTGCTATGTGCAGTGCCGAGTGAACTCGTAAAAAAAGTGCGAGTAAAAATTTACCATAATTAATTTTTGCCCGAGGTATTCTTTAGCCTATCATTTTATTGGCTTTACGAGTGAAACGGTTGCAGGAAGTTATTGATCAAAAAGAAATAAAGAGTGCTTACTTGCAAACAGGACACCGCCACGACCCCCGTTCGCAATTTAATTGCAGGTAGGATTCGAGGTCGAAGCACTGTATGTGTTTGCAGTCGTGCCCCCGCGCCGGCAGTGTTATCCTCTTGAAGGTGATGGGGCATTTTAAAGACACTTTCAACGCCGTTTGCTCCACGGAATCGCGCTCCCTCTCGTTAGGCATTGGTCCGTTAGCACCGTTGTTCGTCGTTGTTTGGCTAAAGTTTCTCTTAATTTTCGCGATACAATGATCGGCGGTTAATAATCTTTTCCTAAGTAGTCCTTGTAACACGCTTCTCACACTAGGTCGATGCACTAGTTGTAAAACAAATAGATGTGACTGAAAAATAAAGAAAATAAACCTTGAGCTGGCATTAAAATCAGTGGGATCCCTGTAAACGAGAAAGGTATGCCGACAATACGGTTTTCATTGCTAATAGCATAGGTCAGGAGTACCCAAGCTTATCCAATTCGTGGCACCCTTAATATTGAAGGACCCCAAGCTTATCCGATTCGTGGCACCCTTAATATTGAAGGATTCGCTGATGGGTCCAATGGACCCGGTCCTTCGTATTTTCCTTAATGACTTCTCAAGTTCGACGTTTGCAACCTTGTCGCTCTTAGTACCTTTCAAATGATAGTGTAGCACAGCAAATGACGACCTTGGTCGTTAGCTAGCATGAGTCGGTGCTTATGGGTCTGAGGTGTGTGGATAATCTTTTTGTTGATAGTCACGTGTTGGATTATTCAATAGATGGTGTTGTTTGACCAGAGGAATCTTCGAGAGAGAGAAGTTTCTCCTAACATTATATTAGCCACGTCCACAGCAGCCGGTAGAATAAGTTCCTCAGCAATAGTAAGAGGATTATTGCACTTTGCTACTCCAGGCGCCACCTCGATGGCCTCACCATCAACGCATTGTTTGACACTGACTCTTGCTAAGTGGAAACATGTTATTATTGGTGCAAACATTAAATTTTTCTGCTAAAATATTCACATAAGTTGTCGCCCATGTTGGAACGCAATTTCTTAAGAAACATGCTTGCCACCTCAACATACGCGAGCACATTTAGAAAAAAATGTGCAAAAATTCAAAAAAATATATTTTTTAGAAAAGTAGTAATTATTATACTTACGCAACAGCAGGCCGATACGGTGATTTGTATCGTATTTCGGCCCGGCTGACACACATCTTTCAGGTACAATGGCTTATGAGACGTTTTATTTTCGCCCCTATCTATAATTAACGGCGTCGCATTCACCGACACCTGCACGCTAGCCGGCCAATTCGTGTTCATCTGACGGTCTTCGTGATGAAAACATTTCAACTGGAGCTCCAAATCGGATCTAAAAATCGACAAATTCATCGTTAATCGCGCATAAAATATAATAAAGTTAAGAGTTATTAACGAAAAAGAGACAATAATCACCTCCACATGAGTGTCTGATGAACGGTCGGTTTTAATTGGAAAACGTGGTTACTAACAGCTAAGTTATGCTCTAGCCTAAAGGGCGGTAAAATTATACCATCTCTAACGGGGAATGTTAATCGGAGCTCGTCGTCTGAAACAAAATAAACGAGAATTAGATTTTTCATCGGTTTCAATACGACGACCGAGCGATGAGGAAGGTCTCGAGAGCCTTTTCTTTTCGACGTCTATTCGACATTAGGTCTTCTCTGCGAGTTTCAGAGAAGACCTATTCTCGAGCGCGAATAGACTTCGACATCCGAAAAGGAGGGGGGACAAATAGCGGAGAGACTCACTCTGCATAGGAAGCGGCGGCTTGAGCTCGTTAAAACTAGGTTTGACGTCGGAGTTGGGGCTGATGTAGGGCGGCGCGCTGCCGGCCGGCGTCAGCGGCGGCGTCGGGTTGCCCGGCACCGGGCTGTGCTGGTAGCTCATGCCGTTGCGCAGCTCCTGCTGGAACTGCGCGTTCTGCGCACTCGCGTACTGCGCCTGCGCCTGCGCTTGGGCCTGCGCCTGAGCCTGCGCCTGCGCCTGGGCCTGCGCTTGCGCCTGCGCCTGGTTCAGGTACTGCGGCTGCGCGGGCGCGCCCTGGTGGTGCTGCGCGAACTGGCCGCCGTTGAAGTACTGGCCCTGCGCGGCGTAGGGCGCGCCCTGGCGAGCGGCCGCCCGCATGCCGGCCGGCCCGAAGCCGCCCGACGGCCCCAGCGCCTGCTGCGGCGGGTACTGGCCCTGGAAGGCGGGCCGCGCGGCGCCGTAGCCCGCCGCGCCGTAGCCCGCGCCCGGCCCGAAGCCCTGGCCGGGCGCGCCCTGGACGCCCATGGCCGGCGCGCCGGGCGCCGCGTAGCCCTGCTGCCGCTTTTGGCCCAGGTGCGCGGCGGGCGCCGGGTAGGGCGCGAGGCGGCGCGGGTAGCCGCCCGCCGCGCCCATCTTGCCCATGCCGTTGGCCATCTGGCCGCCGCCCATCTGCGCGCCGAGGCCGGCGCCGACGCCCGCGCCCGCGCCGTTGCCGCCCATCTGGCCGAGCGCGCCCATGCCGCCCATGGCCGACATGGCGGGGTTGTGGCCGCGCTGCTGCGCGTATCCGTTCATGTTCGCGTACTGCGGGTTGCCCATGCCCATGTTGCTCTGCATCTGCGGGGGAAGGAACGGCGTCAGCGATCGCTCCGAGCGGGAGCCGAAGGGCGCGGGGGCGGGGAAGCTCACCTGAGCGAAGGACTGGGAGTCCTGCATGGCGACCACGTTAGCCGAGGCGGCGGCGGCGGCGGCGGCCACCATGGCTCCGGAGGCGTTGGCGGCCGCCGCGTACTGCGCCGCGGGCTCCGCCGCGCCGTTCATGCCGCCCGCCCCGACAGACGACGCGCCCGCCGCGCCGCCCGCACCGCCGTATCCATAGCCGCTGCAACAACGAACACCACTACGTTTTTATTAAACTTAAATATAACAGTCCATTCAACCAGCGTAAACCTTGCATTTTGTATCAGAATTACTTTACTTAAGTATCGTTTTCTAGTCATAGATACTATAGTAACGATATAGAAAATAGAACAAATAAATATTGCAAAAAAAAATATTCTAAACTTCTTGCAAAATATTAGATATACAGTTTAAAAAAAACAAGTTTACAAGTCAGAACTCGGAATGGATGTGGGTATTTTTTTTAATTTAATAAAATTATCCAAAACAAATAGATTTTGTAAAAAATGAAAGCATAAAAAATATTTTTTTACATTTTTTTTTTTTGCAAATCAGGTAAAGTATGATAAGAAACAGAAAGAACATTTGTATGGATTTTATCACCCCGACTAGTACGTTCAGGGCGTTAAATAGGTTTGACAGGTGTAATGAAACAGAGTGCGTTTTTTGTAAAAAGAAATGTGAAATATAAATGCCTCAAGTTAATTATGAACTAAACTACGTTGATAAAATTTGCCCAGGTGACGTTTTGTTTCCTATGACTGGCAACACTAAACGGTCAAGGAATGATCCGTTTTGACAGATGGGGAACATCATAATAATGAAACAGAGCAATCGACTGGGTTTTTTTGTAAAAAAAAATAATGGTGAAATTGAATTACATGAAGATTTTGAAATGAATACTTGATAAAAATCAATCTTGTGGCGGATAAATACAGTGAAAGCATTTAATTGTTGTCATATTTCGAACGATTTTGATGTTGCCATACTGCGTGATTGGAGAATCGATAGAAAGTCTGGTGGGTTTAATAGGGTGGTCAATTATAAACTGATTTAAGACTTATTTACCTATTCACAAAGTCCTACCATTTTCGATAAATTTTATTTTTTCTGTAAATTTGGGTTTTTACGAGTGACATGAGTTTAATTGAAATTAAGATCAATTTTCTACTTAAAACCAAATTTACAGAAAAAATAAAAAAAATCGTAAATAGTAGGACTTTGTTTATAGGTAAATGTTTTAACCAGTTTATAATTGGTCTACCAGACTTTCTTCTGACGACCCCCTAATCGCTCAGTATATCTCTAGGAAGGTACTATCTTTGAAATGTCGAATATTCAACACTTTTCCAAACATTGTAATCGTTCAATCTCGTTTACGACAATGTGGGACCGGGTAGGCGGGCCGCAATGTCCCGGGCGATGGTAGACAATAACCGAAAATCAATATTGTAGTGTAAAAAGCGTCGACGGCTTCCCTTTTACCCCTCTCCCTTTGCGGAGCGAGGCTTTTTTCGAAAGCGTCACTAGCGGTGCAGTCCATGTGAACCGGCTGGGAACCGCGTTCCCGAGCTGAGCGAGACACCCGTATACACGCGTCCCCTTCTCGCTTGCCCCCGCTACAATAAAAATACGCAAGGCACTCCGTAAACTATACGAAGATTCGGGGCGGTAGACGCATTCAGAATGTAAATAAATACATATACATATGCATAAGTTGTCGCAAAGGGTCAAGGCAAAACACAAGAAACACTTCTGAGTAACGATTATCGCAAAACCTAGCTATATTTTAGGTGAATTACGAAGATTCGGGGCCGTAGCCGCATTCGGAACATGTCGAGAAGGGTCAAGGCAAAACACAAAAACAGCAGCGAAGATCGCAAAACCTAGCTTTATTAGGTGAATTGCGAAGATTTGGGGCCATATAGCCGCATTCAGAATGTATTTTCATACATTCTGAATGCGGCTACGGTACTGTATCAAGCCAGAAAATGCTCTTTATCAGCTACAAATGAGGCTGTATTTCATACGTAGTATGCGTAACTTGTTGGGAAGGGTCAAGACAAAACACAAGAAACACTTAGCAGCGAAGATTGCAAAACCTATATTTATTTTAGGTGAATTACGAAGATTCAGAGCGGTAGACGCATTCAAATTGTATGTAAATACATACATAGGTATGTATATGCGTAACTTGAAGGTCAAGGCAAAACACAATAAACACTCCTGAGCACCGATTATCGCAAAACCTGGCTCTATTTTAGGCAAATAGTTATTATTTATCTACCATAAACTAGGGCGGGTAGAAACGACGAAAATTGCATGTTCTACATATACTGTAATCATACCCGTTGCCTGATTCTGAATATTATATAATTACGGATTTACTGAACCGATCTTAATAAAAATCAAATGAAAAAACAAAGAAAAATTACCAGTTTTTTCATAAAAATAATCTTTAAATCCAGGGTATCAAATATATATGGTGCATAAGAAAAATATAGTAGTAATTATTATAAAACATACCATTATTTTAGTGATTAATCATATTTTTTTGTGATCTTTGTATATTTACATGAACCTACACAAAATATTCACAGTAAAAAACTTGCGAATCCTTGACATTGTCAAAATAATAATAAAATTCTTTTACACACAAAGCTAATAATGAAAGGGAATTTATCAGATATTTTTGTCACCGTTGGATATTTACATACAGACAATTAATCTACAAAATATTCACAGCAAAAAACTTGCGAATCCTTGATATTGTCGAAATAATAAGATAACTTTTACACTCATAGCTAATAATAAAATGGGCTTTATCAGATATTTTTTGCCATCTTTGCCATATTCACAAAAAAACTAATCCTGTAAAAAAAACGCGAATATTGTAAAAAAATATATAATAATAATAAATATTATATACAACAAGCCATAACTATACGAATATCATAATAAATATCAATGATATCCTCGGTACTCCTGTATAAAATTAGTAAAGAAGTCCTAAAATGTAATTCTAAATAAATCGAGTATAAGGCTATGTCATAGACCGCAACACGCTGATTTCACATGGATATTTCTACTTTTTAAATTATTGACTTTCAATGACGGAAATTTTGGTTTAAATATTGATAAAAATGTGAATTTCACTTCTTCCCCGTCACAACAACGTTATGATTTACATCGCGCTTACAAACAACTGGAAAAAAGTTCGTTGCACCGTATCGTCGGATATCTTTCAAAACATTGCAAGCAGAGGTCGTCGCTAATCGCGGGCAAGTACTCCCCGCGTGACGAGCACAAGCGAAAATGGGCCATTTAGCAGGTTATCTCGGTCAAATGGTGACGAGAGTTGAACGCACCGTCAGCGAACGCCGTACGCTAAGCCTGCGAAGGGCAGACGTTTATAAAACAAAGCTACTCATTATCACTTGGATACATCGCGCCCGCACCGCTCAGGCAAGCTTCGTATATCGCGCAATGGATGGCGCTGGCTGTGTCCCGCGCGTGCGGTTCGCGTCTTTGCTAATATGTAATTAGATCCCTAACATATGTCGCGACGCGATATCTCCAGCCAAATCGCCGCGTTATCAAAATAGAAAAATCGTACCTTAATGACATTGATTATATAGTGGGCCCGATTGCGTTTCTTTGTGAACTAAAACTAAAATTAGTCCAAGCGAACGAGACAGAGCGATACGCTAGAGCGGAATATGGAACGAACGATCGTCGATAAATACTACCTGTTGAACTTATACTCGTCCGAATAAATTCGACCATATTTCGTGCGGTGTAAGATTTGACCTTGGCGCGCAGTTTTAATGCGAAAAAGCGACAACCGGTCATCTCACACTCCGCTCTAGCGTATTGCCCTGTCTCGTTCACACGGACTAATTTCCGATTTTAGTTCACGAAGAGACGCAATCGAGCCCAGTGTATTGGATTGCTCACCGACTTTCTACGATATGGAAACAAGTATTTTTACTACGAAACGCAACGTGTAGATGGCACTACAGTTCCTAAAATTGATTATTATATTCAATACGACAACTTTTGTGGCATAACATTATGGAGGCGCACTGTAGATGGCGTTCGTAACACGACGCCTATACGGTGTAAAATCATAAAATATTTTAATTTTAATATTATTTACATAAAGATGTCAATTTTAAAATTTGGCATATAGATTTCAATACGTAATAATTACGCTCTTTAACCGTCCTACTTTTGGGTTATTCTTCAAAAATTGGGTAAAAAAATAGTTGGTTTTTTCATTAGATTTCTTAGTAACAATACTTGTTTATAATATACCAGACATTTTTTTTACACTATAGATCCATTTATTATCCTTTTATGTATTTAGAATCCTTTGTGGGTTTTGTTTTTTTTTCTCGAACGTATGTGATACGCCTTGGTGCGTTTGGGCGATGATACATGTAGGGCAGATGATGTTCAGATAAACTTATTAATCTATCTAGATAGAATGCATTTATTAATGACATTATATCCTATTTTAAAAAAATACCACAGATGACATTAATAATTGAATGTTTTTATTGTTATCGCTGGTTAAATTATTCGGTTTTTATAATTAACCGGTCCTCTATAAAAAAAAACATTAATTGTCAATGTTATTACAGATTGCCAAATAAATTACTATGACTTCGGGCGTAAATGCTACTAACAGCGCCACCTGCATTTCACCGTCAAAAAACGGTTGCCAAAATGTCCTGCGCAATCTAATACCATATATATTCAATGCTAATATGTAATTAGATCGTTAATAGATGGCGCGGCGCGATATCGCCGGCCAAATCGCCGCGTTATCAAAATAGAAAGGTGCAAATCGTTTCGTAATGACTTACTCTATTCAAATACTTCACACTGCTCGCCGGGCGGCCGGATAAATTATGTTGCAGTTCGGGCGGCGAAACTACCTGAGAATGTGACGAAAAACTGGAAAGAAGGGCGATCGATGGACAAAAAAGCGCATGCGCATGCGCGGCTGGGGGATGCGCAGGCGTTCATCGTTTCCGCAGTTGCCAAGTCGTCTGGAGGGCAGCTTTGTGCGCCCACAAAATCCCCATTCTCGGAACGGGCCACAAAGGCAAGCGACGGGCTAAATATTTGTCGAGATCGTAAATGATTCTTCAGATTTGGGCGCTTAGAAGGACGGGGGGCGGGACGAGGAGCGTCGCGCATCTTACCGGCGGGGAGCGTCGCGCGTCCTACCGGCTCTACCGCGTTATTTATGAGCGGCGACAACGACACAAAAAACAGAGTCAAGAGACCTCAAAGCGAGGTTAAACAAACTATCAACAGAGTGTAAACTTTTAACAAGGGATCACAGAGACGCGCTTGAATATAGATTGACTTGCGTGTCGCGTTACAATTTTACTGTTATTCTTCTTCTAGCGTTTGTCATCGGATGTTGATCGGATTTAGTGGGAGTCGACAATAAGCATATCACTCTTCGGATATATTAAAATGTCGATAGCTAAGACAAGAGAGGTCAGAACTAAAATATCCACTCCTCCAATTCATCTTTAATTTAACTAAATCCGACATCTAATATTGATTTTTTGATAAATTCTGATAAGATAATAATGACATACATTATCATGACAACTATCAAGATAGTTATGTTTTAATAATTAAATTTTTTGCATTTAATTTTGTGACGCATCAAAGTGTAGGAATGCCTGTCTACTGGAGGAGTTAATTGTATTGTGTTGTATTATTGTATTGTACATAGGCATCATGACATTATATGCAATTTAGCAAACTCTTCTACATTGAAGATGTAGAAGACCACACCATATTCATTACACTGATCCCGAATCTGTAAAAATCTCTGATCTATCTCTATAAATAAGCAAGATATGGGCGTTTAACACGTTCATTGCCAAACTGAAAATTTGAATATCGTGTGGTGGCCAGTTATTTATCCCGCATATAAATTCGTTAGCGACGACCTCGCGATATCGCGTGAATGGCCGTTTGGCGTCACAACACGCGATATCGCGTGAACGACCCCGAATGTGTTAAAGAAACGTCAAACACCTACATTTCGGTAGGTTGTCAGTTTTTTTAAACAATTCATAAACAGCTATATGGCGGTAGGTTTAGTTTTTTTTTAACCATCAAAACACATATTTGGCAGTAGTGAGTGAGTTTTAAAAAATGGCAGTTAGCTAAACTGCATATATTCCGCAACAACTTCTGGTAAACCCAAAAAGAAACAACTGTACTAATATCCGTTAAAACAGCATCACAACAACCCGATATAGGTAACTAATACGTATACATTATCACCCCCCATAATACTGGTTATTGACGAACCCCAAATCCCTCTCCAAATACGAATGCAGCAAATGTACCGTTGCCCTCTTTGCGCACATGCTCACATACGAGTAGCTATACAAACGATTGTATTGTGCGTTATACAATGCTTTTTAAACGGGCGAAGATGTAACTCGGGTCGTCGCGCGGCGGAAGTGACGCTTCGCGAGGGTCAGTTAAGGTCAAACGCATGATTTCATGAAAACAGGAGCCGTGCGATGGGGAGGCACTTGATTCTGAAGACAGATGTGCGTCGACAGATTCAGCGAATGCATCATTCCTTGGGAGGAACTTAATTCTGAAGACAGATCTGCGTTGACAGATTCAGCGAATGCATCATTCCTTGGGAAGAATTTGATCCTGAAGATAGATCTGCGTTGACAGATTTATCATTCTTTGGGAGGCATTTCATTCTGAAGACAGATGTGCGTTGACAGTATCAGCGAATGCAAAAATTCCTTGAGAGGTACTTGCTTCTGAAGAAACCTATGTGCGTTGACAGATTCAGCAAATGCATCATTCCTCAGCGGATCAGATGGATTGCCAACAGTTTTTGGGGCTCACGTTGCAAATGTTTTGATCTGGCAACGTCATTTTCGATTCGGGGGCAAGCTGGTAGCCGTACGAGGGCATGTGTGTCGCCTCGCCACAAAATGTGCGCGAGAGAGTCCGCGCGCAGACAAACAAAACGCGCCCCCGGCCGCGCTCGAATCAACCCCTCAAAAATTAGTCGACAGCTTCCATTATCGCCCCATAATATGTTTTCCTTTCGCTTTGTGTGACGATTCTGGCGTCGCGGTCTCGCGGTCACCGGGCCGTTTCGTTCCGTTTGCTTACCGAGACCGCTCACTTCATCAAATCGACAACCCTATTATCGAGACGATTGCTGTCGACTGCTGAACCCTGAACTAAAAGAACACTAATAAACGGGGAATACTACTATTGGGAATACATGGTATCCAAACGAGATCCCGATCTATAGTAGTTAGTGTTCCTATTCTCTATGCAAAATTAGTCTGTGTTCTTTGCAAGCAGAATTCCTTATTTGATATTATGCACTCTTGACACTGAAGATGTTTAAATGTAGTGTTATTATTGATATTGGATATTGAAGTATTATGTCACAGTATATTAATCACACTGATTCCGAATCTGTAAAAATCCTACCTTTTCCTCTATAAATAAGCGAGATATAGGCGTTTAAAGTACAGTCAAACACCTATATGGCGGAAGTTCAGTTCTTTATTGTGTGAATTATTAAAAAAACATACAATGTTTAAGTAACAAACTGCCCAGAGAGCATACAACATTTCGTTTTAGAAGAAACTTCATAAAGTAGAAGCTATATAAGGCAATCAACAAGCAGTAAAACTAAAACCATCAACAATTAAAATAATCAATATCAGAAATGATCAAACAAAAGCAATAATCATCAATAATCAGATAATCAATCAAACTAATTTTTATAATGTTTTGTCCAAGAAGAATCTAAATACAATGTAATTATATTTAAATATAAGATACCATATAACTAAAACAATCAATAAAAGTTTAAGTTAGTTTTTTTAAACGTTTCATAAACACCTACATACCTATATGGCGGAAGGGCGGAGTACTTAAGTTAAACTGCAGATATTCCCAAAATTACTTTGTAAATAAATAATTCAAAATATTTAAACAACTAACTCAAAAAAATAAAGTCAAAATAACTCTGCAAGCAGAATTTCCTTTATTCTCGACTCTCCACGCCCAAACGAAAGCTTAAATGAGATTGTCATTTAAAACATTGGTAAAACCATAAAATAAATGGGCGTAACCAGTTCTCTACAATACACGCAACTATTATCTACAGAGTAGCTAGACTGGGAATATTATACGTATAATATGCAGTTTCCTATCCTAGCCTACCACCATATAGGTGTTGATTAAAAAAAACTAACAGCCTACTGCCATATCTGTTAGACGCTTCTTTAAACGCCTGCATCTGGCTTATTTATAGAGATAGAGCTAAAGATTTTTACAGATTCGGAATCAGTGTGATGAATATAGTGGGGTGACATTAAAACATCTTTAATGTGGAAGAGCTTGCTAAGCTGCATAAATATCATGAAATAAGCAATAATTGGATCCAAATCCGATCTACACCTGCTATACAATCTACATCTCAAAAGGCAATCGACTCCGCAAGAACGGAATTAACACATAGCTCAACGCGGTCATAAAGTGGGTGTTTATCTTGTAAACAATTTGTAGCGCCGTTCCTCACTCAGGTATAATAATGGACGACTTTGGCGTGCGTTTGCGGCTCGAGGGATTAACTCAGGCTTCGTACGAATCGAGTCGTGACTTACCGATAAACAGTTATTCGGATAATCGCCGAGCTAAACACCCAGCTCTATAAAACAATGCTTGAATTATAACGGGCTACTTTCGCGCGGCTGTACGCGGAATTTACAGGTTTGAGCGGAATTGAGAGATTTGTTCGAGAGTGTAATTTTTGAATTATCGTGTGATTATTACACAAACAAAACGCAATTTCCGCGAGAAATCTTGAAAAAACCAAATCTTCGTATTTCACAATGGATGTATGTATTTATACGTTCGAACGGAACACGTATTGGCTTGATTTGTCCGTATTGGCGTGATCCCCTTCGAAGTTTTCTCCCTGCACTATGATAAACTTGTGCTAGCGTTTTTACCATTTTTCAAAACATTTCTGGAACACGTACTATCTTAATCAAAAAGTAACGACAGTTTTATTTTTTCCCAAGAAGTTGTGGTTTATTCGTCCGTATTGATGTGATCCCCTTCAAAGTATAATCCCCGGACCATAACACACTTGTGCTAGCGTTTTTTCCAGTCTTCAAAAAAAATCTGGATGGCCCCGAGCTGCCCTGTCTATTTTGCTTTTATCTCTTCTATGGACCCAAAACGAGACCTTTCAACGTCATTTTCAATTTGCGGAACAAAAAATGGGCCATATTAGGAGAATATGGAGGTGTGGCATCAAATTCATATTCAAAAACTGACGATTTACTCGAGCTGTGTGTGTAATATCCATTAGTTGTCTCTCCAAAGTTCTGGTCTTTTAGTTCGAATTTTCATGCGCGAATTGTGCAAAACTGGTAACTAATAAAATAGTAATCTTTGTTAACTTTTTTTACATTTTCTTGAAGCCATTCCCTCAAATCATCAGACTTCTCTTCGCAGCCATCTTGAAACCGTTTGTATTATTCGTAAATCCTTCGAGTTGATGGAACATCATCAAGAAAAGCTTTCTTCGACATCTCTAGCGTTTCACAAAAATTGATTGATTGAATAAAAATATAATAAGAAAAAACCGCTAAACACTTTCGAGGGCGCCAGTTTCGAATGGCCGTTATAAGAAAAATACAAAATCAATATGGCGGAAGCTTTGTGAACATATTGCAAACAATGTTACCAACCTAGGCAACAACAAAAAACATATCAATAAATCAAAACTAGCTAAATTTCAATTTGACGTTACTTTTCGACCATACCATGGATACGTCCGTTATAAGAAACATACAAAATCAATACGGCGGATACTTAGTCGAAATAGTGCAAACAATGCTGCCACCTTACGCAGAAAAAAATACCAGATCGATAAATCGAAACTAGCTAAATCTTACATTTGTCGTTACTTTTCCATCATACTACGTATAGTTCGATAAGGCGCAAGGTCGTCACTGCGAGTACCGGTTGCGGAATGTGAAATATGAAAAAACCGCCAAAGAAATATAAGAGAGGCCGTTATAAGAACAGTACGAAATCAATAAGGCGGAAACTTGTAGAAAATATTGCAAACAATGTTGCCACCCTACGCAAAAAAAAAGATCGATAAATCGAACCATGTTAAATCTCAAAATTGTCATTACTTTTCGATCATACTAAGTATATGGAGGTAAGGCGCAAGGTCGTCAAAAAACAACAAGATCAATACAACGAAACTGGGTAAATATAAAAAATGTCGTTACTTTTCGATCATACATCGTATAAATCCGTTATAAGAAAAGTACTGAAACAATATAGCGGATATTTAGTGAAAATATTGCAGACAATGTTGCCAACTTACGCAGGAAATAAGATCGATACATCGAAACTCGATAAATCACAAAATCGTCGTTACTTTTCGATCATACGACGTATATGGCGATAAGGCGCAAGGTCGTCTCGCTGTGAGTATCCTCACCGGTTGTGGAATGTGAATTAGTAGCCGCCGACACCGAAGAGCGGAAACCCGTCGAACAAAAGCGGTTCAATGCACCGCGTCGATGCCTCTATGCCTTCAATCTTCAATCGCCGCGACGACCGCGGATCGAGTCGTCTCTTTCGGTTAACAAATTGCGGTATATACGTTTATACGGCGATACCGTTTTGAGAGTTTATAACGGCGGCGGCGCGTCGCGAATAATGCCACAAATAACAATAGCAGGCCACCATAACACAGCGGCTGCGAGATGAATGAATGCAATGCGCTATTTAAATATAGATGGGGTGCGCGGATATCGACCGCCTCGCATCACCCGGATACGCTCAAACACAAAATATTTATTTACTCGTGACAAAACTTCAGAGATTTTCTAAACTAAAAAACGCTGCCTCTGATATTTTTTCTGACGGAAATATACATACTAAAATAATAATAATAAATAATTATGAATTACTACGTGAATTGCAATTGCAGTTAGAGCTCTTAAAATTCAGTTTTATCTATCTGACAATACATTTCTAATGTATATGTGAGATCTCGTACGCGCCAAAAAAATGAATTTGCGTTTTTAAATGTTATTGGTGTAAAATCACACGGGCTCAAATTGCTTTCCATGTCCCGAGAGCTCAAATTGCTTACTTTTCTTCTAATTCTCATTGTGTATAAATAGTATTATTTATACATGTAGTTTTGTCAAAAATCTACAACTTTAGGATATTTTTTTACAAAATGAAAAATATAGAAAAAAACAATAATAATAATAAATATTGCTGGCGAATTGTAACCCTGTTTTATAATTGGTCTCCTGAATTTATTTGGGTTTTCAAAAATTATGAAATTATTGCGAGCAAATTGTAAACCACGGTTTTGAATTAGCAAAAAATCGACTCGATACGATAGGTATTTATGACAGTTTAAAAAACCCCTACCGCCATAAAGGTGTTTATGAATTGTCTAAAAAAAAACAAAATTAACCTACAGAAATACACTTAGGTATGTTGACGTTTCTTTAAATTTCTATATGTCGCTTATTTATTGAGGCCGAATAAAAATTATAGCAGTTTCGGAATCAGCGTGGTGAATAAAGTCAGGTGACGTTAAAACATCAACAACGTAGTATGGTCCCAATTATAAATCAATACTTTGTTATTGCACCGAGATCTACAGATTAGAAGGATCATGATGGTGGGTTTGAAACCACGATTCGTGGCGGGTCAATTGGGAACCTCAGTCCGAAAAGTGCCTTTCTGAAATCTGTCGTAAAGAGCTACTTACTAAATAAAGACAGCCTCGCGTGAATTAATTACGCTACTATGTATGCAGGGCGGAATTTATGTAGTATCAGCACCTTTTTCATTATAAAAAAAACCACTAAATTCGATCATTTCAATGCTAAATCTGATAGAAAATAGCCTCGGACACGCAATATTTTGTGACAAAAAAAAACACATTTGCATACCCCTCCCCTTATGTGGAAACATATTTTTACACCCATGTGTGGAAATATATATATTTAGTTGGTTTTTAAAATAGTTAAAAAAACTAACCTATCAGTATTTTTGATATACCATATAAAATTATTTAAATGATAAGTATAAATTGATAGGTGATAAGTTTTTTGATGCGCTGAGATGTTTTTTGAAAATAAGTCAATTTATAATAATGAAGAATAAAGACCCCTTAAAATGTTGATGTTTATACCTAATTTTATTTGTAAACTAGTTAATTCATTCGATTATTAAGTCATTGTAGAAGCCAAATAAATATTTTAATTAATAATTAAAAATAACTTTTCATATTTCCAAAAAATAAAGGATGACAATTAAGTGCTCCAATTGAGAGTAGGTATTTATATCAACAAATGGGCTTATTTTCTATACTGCTTTAGCTATCTATTTACTGTAATAGTAGGGTGACGTTAAAACATAAATAATGTAGAATAGGTTCCTATTATACATTAATAACAATGTATTCGTCAATGTAACGTGCTCTTAAATGGCAACGATTAGTATTTTTATTTCAGAAGGCTTTCGAAATAAGACCCTGCCTAAGAAGTGGTTGTGTTCCTGAATATATTTGTTGCTCTACCATACTCTACAACTAGAGTTATCAACTACAACGGACGAACCCGTCACCTCAGGAAGTTTCAACGAAATGTAACGTTCTGTCTCCTGTGAGGTGAGCGCAGAAGACTTAGGGCAAAACAATCCACCGTCAAGCTCCGTCACCTGCCCGTCAGAGGCCAACGCCTTACGGCGAGGCACCGGGAAAGGTACCCAGCGGGCAGCCTCACCCCTGACTACCAGTTTTGGCACCATACTCTACAAGGGTTTCTGAAATTGTCGCAGAGCTACTTACTAAATAAAGAGGGCCTCGCGTGAATTAATTACGCTGCTATGTAAAGGGCATGGCCAGGTGGAGGGAGGGTCGTCATGTACTCGGTTGATTGAGGTCTTACCTGGCGGAGTTGAGGCGGTATCCGAGGGTCTGGTACTGCAGGTTGCCTTTCGGCTGTCCGAGGACGCCTTGGGGCGGGCCGTAGCCGGCGGGGTAGTTGTCGGTCTGCGCCGTGGCCGTCGCGGAGGAGACACCCCAAACGCTGGTCACGACCGATAGTTGCTGCTGCTGCTGTTGCTGTTGCTGGGCGGCGCCCGCTGGCGGCCAATCCCTGAAACACGACCGACACATTTTCATAACGCCCCCGCGCGCCCGACGTCACCAACCCGCCCCGCGGTGCCAATCAATTAATACTTCGCGCACTAAACACTCCGCGATACACAATAATACAATTTGAATTTATGCACTTTAGCAAACTCTTCTACATTGAAGACGTTTTGGTATTCTTCTACTATTGGTACCTTTTCTACATTGTTGATGTTTTAACGTCACCCGACTATATTCACCATGCTGATTCTGAAACTGCAATAATCATTTTCGGACTCAATAAATAAGCGAGATATAAGCTTAATTACGTTTCGTTTATTTTAAAAACATTTCCTAATATCACTATTTATAGGAATCTTTCTCAAAAATCAAAACTCTTCAGATTCTAAATGTAAATTGTTAGGCTAAACGTGATAGAAAAAAGCTTTTGACACGCAAATATCTCAAGAAAAAAAAACAAATTTACATACAAAAAAAATGTTTTTTGTGTTTTAAAAAACCTACCAACCCATCGTTATATAGGCAATGGTTTATATATTATTAATAAAAACTTAACTTAACCTTCCGAAATGTAGGTGTTTACATCTCGCTTATTTATTGTGGCCGAATAAAGATTATTGCATTTTCGGAATCAGCGTGGTGAATATAAACAAAAGACGTTATAACAATAGTGTAGGTAAGTATTAATATTAGAACAAACCTCTATATTCATCACTTTGATTCCGCATGTGCAGAAACCATTGCTCATCCCTATGACGTGTTTTAGCTAACTCTGCCATATAAAATAAATAAATTGACCTGCTTAATAAGTGTTTATGATGGTTAAAAAAACTAACGTACCATACCGTCATATAGGTGTTTGTGAATTTAACAAAAACAATAACCTACCAAAATGTAGGGGTTTAACGCTTTTTTAAACGTATCACGCTTATTTATGGAGCTTTTTAAAACTATATATCTCGCTTATTTATGGAGATAAAGCGAAGATTTTCGCAGATTCGAAATCAGTGTCCTTAATATAGCGGGGTGGCATTAAAACATCTTTAATGGAGACGAGTTTGATAAACTGCATTAATACGATAAATTAGCGAAATAGGATTATTTATGTCGCGTCGTGTTTATTTTTCGCGCGGCTAATTGGCAACGCCGGTCGCTCGCGCGCCGCGCTGTCGGCCAGCAGCGGTCGACGACGCAGGACGTCGTCTCTGCGCCGTTTGCGCCCAGAATTTACGTAAATACGGTCGAAACTTCACAGCATGCAAAAACACTCGCGAGCATCGTACGTTGTGGAATTTCACTTTTCGAATCATCTAGCACTGTACACGAATCCGAGTGCGGTGTTTCACTGTCACTTTTTTTCCGATTTTGATTTCAGATTTCATCCATTAAATTCAGCGGCACGTTTCACTTGATTCATTCACTGTTTCGTTGTATCCACAATGTACGACACTCGCGGCTCTACGGAAAAAAAATCTACTCGATCCAATATTTTGAAGTTTTTGGGAAAAATCCTCAAAATTGTGGATGCGCCAAAAAGAGTTTTTTTATTTACTTGTGAAAGTTTCCGTCCGTGACTATTTAGGGGTCGGCTGTGTTGAACGCGGCGTACCTGTAGGGAGCGTATCCCAGCATCTGATCGCAGACATAAATGTGGGACGCGTAACGTCAGCGCGCGAGTGAGCGACGAGAGCGTACGGAGACGAGGCGCGCGCTCGACAGCCGCGGAAAGACTGACGCACGAGGCGACCGATCGGCGCGAGCGCGAAGGTGAGACTGGCGCGGGGCCGCGGCGGTGGCGGGCGGCGCGACGTTGCCGCTTCTCCGCGCGGCGCTCGGCTGTCGTCGGCTGCGCTCGGGCGCCCCCCGCACCCGCCGACCCCCGAGGGGCCGACGTGCCCGCCGCCTTCCCCCCGCCGCGCAACGGTCCGAGGAATCGAGCGCGATCCTCGACAACTTTTCGTTCTGATTAGTCGACGGCGGGCGCGGCGCGGGGGCGGGCGGGGCGTCGGCGGCTGCTCTGCGGAATGCGTAACATATGATCGAGCGACTGCCCGCACCGCGCCCGACTACCGACACTTTTTGACTTTCTCAGGGGCAGTCGAGCCCATTGACCCGACTCCATTTTCGCATTACATTACAACTTCGAATAATCAAAATGTCCCGATTGAATGTACAAACGAATTATAATTATTTAATGGTATGATAAAAAAAAAAGTAGCTAAATTGCAGCAGATACTTCTCCAACTGCAATGACGCGCCGAGACGTAGTAGGTACGACAAAAACCTGAATAAAACACCTCTAAGGAATCTAACTAATCGACCTAATATAAGTTTTGGAATTTATATAGGTATTATAGGAATCTTTCATTTATTAAAAAAAGAAATAGAAACCACTGCTAGATTCCATCATTTTAATATTAAATCTGATAACAAAAAGGGTCGGACACGCAATATTTTGAGACAAAAACAAACAAATTTACACACCGTGTGTGAAAAAAATATTGTTTAGTTAGTTTTTAAGATAGTTTAAAAAAAAGACTAACCTAACCTATCGCCTCATAACTTTTAATGAATTGTTTAAAAAAAATAACAACCTACCGAAATATAGATGTTTATATCTCGCTTATTTATTGAGGTCGAATAAAGATTACTGCAGCTTCGGAATCAGCGTGGTGAAGATAGTCGGGTGACGTTAAAACATCAACAATGTAAAATAAATATACTAGAATAATAAATACTTAAAGTAAAATCGAATTAAGTAGGCATACTTTTTTAAGGTCTAGATAAGGAGAATATTTTGAAAAGTAGTTATAATGCATCAGATACTTCTTCATCTACGATGACGCGTCGAGATTTAGTACGACAAAATCCTGAATGAAGCACCTCAAAGAAATCACCATCCACTACTTACCCATTGACTGCCAACTACGAATTAACTCGTAGTTGGCTATAACAAGGAGATTCACTTATGTATATAGTTATGAGAACATTCGGAATTACTCTATTGAAAAGGCACATTTTTTATGCATTTTAATGACTAATATAGTATAGGTACCTACTATTATTAGAGATCATAATATCATATCATAACATATCATAATATAATAAGATTGGATTGTCAGGCTAGAATCTTGAAATCTCCTTTGGCACCCAACGAGTAAATATATATTTTGTAACTAGTTTTTTTTACTTTACCAAAATTGCTTCCAAATCGTTCCAGAGACCCCCCCAGAGACCCCGCGCCAAAGACTGACTATATCTACGACGCTGCGTTGCTTCGACAACCGAAACTACGTTACGCAAATACAGCGAATTAAAATACGAACGTAACGTCGCGTTACGAAACGGCAACGAATTTTATTTTCTAATTTACTTTTCAGCCGGGCATCGCGGCATCAGGCTCCGAAGGCAACAAACAGCTCCGCACGTTTCGCTGGAACGACCTTGCGGAATTTAGCAACGTCACGTTGCACAGAACTACGTCACAACGTAGTCAAATGATATTTTTCTTTATGAGTACGCCATAAAAATGAATACGTATGTTGTTTTTTCCTCGATTCAAGAAACCGACTCATCCAAGAAGTAGAGATAGATCTTGTATAACTGTACGTTAGAGGTATAGATGTTTAGGTAGAAAAAATATTTATTTATTTATTTAAAAATTAATTTATATAAAACATTGGTTTTGCTTACAAAATAACTGAAACCGAATGGCAAAACCATAACCTTATGTTTATTTGATTCTGTCACCCACTGCGACAAGCCCGTTCTAGGGTGGACACTGGACAAGGCTTTAATATTACAATAAATTATTGAAAAGTTTTAGTAAAATTCTCATAAAACTAAAATTGCCTTAATATAAGGTCCTCAAAAACAAACAATAATGCAATTCCATTATAAAATCGTCATTAAATGGAATATAACATTCCGTTAAATAGAGCGTGACCAATAGAATACTTACATATAAAATAAATAGATAAATAAAGTTATAAGAAACAAAAGAAAGAAAAAGTAATAGGAAAATAAAAAAAATGGTTCAATACAATTTGCCCACGGGGGGATTACTTCAATTACATGTATAAACATCGACAGTGATCTGTGGTTATAAAACCACAGATCACTCTTTAGGGTTCCCTAGACGATCAAGCATGCCTGCACGCATTGACAAGCATGCATTGACAAGCATCGCGTCGCGGGCTGGGAGGGGATCGTAAACCGCAGGAAAAATGCAAATATTTTTTTAAAATATTTACCAAAAATGCCGAATTTTGTAGTTTATACCAGAGAGTCAAGTCATCCACCAATCAATTACGTCTAATTAATGTTAATCCCTGGTATAAACTACAAAATTAGGCATTTTTGGTAAATATTTTTAAAAAATATTTGCATTTTTCCTGCGGTTTACGATCCTCTCCCAGCCGGCGACGCGATGCTTGTCAAGCATGCTTGATCGTCTAGGGAGCCCTTTTGTTGTTATTACTTACTACATTTTGTATTACAGCAACCAATTAAATATAACCAATCTAATTTAATCAAAATAATATTTTAAGGGTCTAAAGATATAATCAACATAATATTTAATAGTAATCCAAGTGTTAAATAAATTATATTGAAATAGTACAAAAGTAAAAAAATATATATTGTGAAAATCATATGATTAAAAATCTACAAAATAATTTATAAAATAAATTCAATTATCCAAGAAATTGGAAGTTTGCGTAACATAAAATAATGTACTGAACAGTAAGTATTATTACGTATAACCATTGATTTTAATAAAATCAATGGTATAACCTTTACAAATTTTAAAACTGTAAATCTGTTATAAGATTAATTGATGTGATGTTAATTTCTTTTATTTTTCAGATCGTAAAAAAATATAAAACAAGAAACTATATAAATTAAATTATACATTTAAAATAATGTATTTTTTTTAAATATTTATTTATTTATTTTATATATACATTCAAATGCATGAGCACAACCAAAAATGAATTGACAATTAAGAAAATGCCGCTGTATGCTTCTAAAGTTATAGGTACATATACACATCTGTCTAAGCCCAGGTTACATAGCGCATACATTAAACGCAAATGATTATCTTTCTATTATGCTAAGCAAAGAGCAGCCGAGCCCGCCTTGCTAGGCACCCCTTCCTACTAGAGTTCTATATTACTTAGTTTTTATATTGGTTTATAAAATATCTACAACAATTTAAATGTCTGCCGTAGAACAGACTATTGCCTAGTTAGGCGACATTAAAATAGCATCACTGGCAACAGTTTCTGGCATAACATGGAATCAGTTTTTTGCTACTGGATTCTGGATCACGTTGTAATTGTATATGTCCATTTACTGCAGATATTTGTAAATTACCAAATAAATAAATAAATAAAAAAACAAGAATCTCCTTCGGAACTTACAGAACCCTCGGCGCGCAGGTCAAACATGCACTTGACCGGTTTCGTTTAGGTTCACGGTACCAGAGTTTCGAAGCCATGAGCTTGTGAACGAAAGTTAAAATAGTTGTCCCCAAATTCGCTAATGAGCGTTTTAGCGGTGATTGATTGCGGCGAGCGGTGGATCCGGCGATGGATTCTGTGGGCGCCGGCGGCGGCGCGTAGAAATCCGGAACGAGGAGCGGCGCGGGCGACGAGAAGGCAGCGCGGCCGCGACCGCCCGCCCGCCCCGTATCATCATATCACACGCGTGTTTATACGTATTTTACACGAGAGCGCGTATAAACGTATCATTGGCGCGACGCGACGCGCGATGCGCCACCGGCGAACCGGTTCCGAGGCGCGGGCGACCGGCGCGCGGCGCGAAACGACGAGACCTTTCATCGCACAACATTAGGAAGCGCGTAGATAGGTCGTTTCGAACAATTTGAAGCTCATATCGCCGCTCTATATGTGAGAGCCTAGCACACAGCGTATTTTAAACGCGCAGACGACGCGCGTATACGCGCTTCAAACGAGATTCGAACGCAGCCTTGTAACCTAAAACGCCCACTACACTACTCGCGAAGTCGATCGAAGTTGGGCGAGGACGGGAGTATGGAGACGCACTTCGACTCGCTTCGGGCATCCTCGCTTCGCCTCGGGCGACTTCCGATCGGTGTCGGTTTTTTGCGCCCGAGTCAAAGGGCCCGCGGAGCGAGTACGAAGCGACTAACTACACTACTCGGCTCACTTCAGCTCGCGTGGTCTGTTCCGGTGGATTGCAGTCATCCACCATCTTCTTTTTCTGTTTCTTTTTTAATTTTCCTTGACTGATAAATACCTACGTAGTTATGATACGCGGGAATGCGCATTGCAACGGCAACTGCCATTTGATTGTTATCCATACCGTGCGGGCGCCGCCGAGCGACTGAACTCTTCGCGAAGTTGCACGAGTGTGTAGTCACGTACTTCGGACTTCGGTCAACTTCACAAGTACTTCGTCGAAGCAACTTCGCGCGTAGTGTAGTAGTGGATGCAGAACCGCTCGTGAAACGCGGTTTTGATCAGAGACTTCTCGTCAGTTGTACAATGGCGTCGGTGGAGATAACACTGTTTATTACTGCTTTTGAAAAGAAAAAAAAACTAAAAATAGACGTATCATAATCATTAATAATAATAATAATGATTACCTAATCTATTAATTAAATTTATTAAATAATATTAATGATTATTATTAATATTATTCGTTAATAATCACTATTTATTTATTTATTTTTATTAGAATTATCAAATTAACCATTGACGATAAGTATAATATTAAAACAAATGGCAAAAACTTTCCTCTTTCATTCACTGGCTGGTGCTGCCCAACTGGGATATACCCGTTCCGGGGCAAGATAACATAAGATTAATAATCATTATTAATATTATTCAATATTAATCACTATTAATAATCATTATTAAATAATTATCAATTAATTAATAATGAGTTTCGAAAGCGCTTCACGCGCGCGTTTGAATCGATACAAACGGCATGGTAAAAACTGAGTAACTTCGTTCACAAGATATATTTTTTAGTTGTGTAAACAGGATATTTTCTATAAAAAAAATATTGTTTTAATGTACTAACGATCGTAACCAGTCGGGAGGCCGGAGAAATTGGCCATAACTAGTAGCGAGGGCGCTTGGTCTGCCCGCTGGATTAACTACCCGGTGCCGGGCGGTAAGGGTTGGTCTCTAGCGGGCTAGTTGGCGGAGCTAGATAGTGGATTGCCATTGTCTAAGTCTTGTACGCTCATCCCACGGTTGAAAGAACGATCAAATATCGTTATACCAGCCTGGGTTGTAGTCGACACCGCCCAACTGCACTAACGATCGGATTCGTGGGTGGACTAATTCGGGAGCTAATGGGCCCAGTGCAGTTGGGCCATTATGACCCATGTGTTAAGGTCGGCCTATCTCACAGGTAAGCACTCATCCGGCAGCCTCTGTGCATTCCGACGGATGGACATGTGACTAGGGGCCGGCGAGATATTTCATTGTTAGGAAAATCAGTTGTAAGACATTGCCATGTGGCAATAAGCTCGTCTTTTTGGATACGAGTTAAGTGCAAATAAAGAGTTTATTATTATTATTAAAATCGTAGATTGGCAATTTCAATGTCACAATTTTGAAGCTAATATATCTTGGAAAACGAAAATTCGAAACAGCATCAGAAATTAAAGGTAAGATATTTAACAATAAAAAAAGTACAAGCAAGGAAGGCCTATCTCCGCTTTCTTAAAACGTATAGCGGTCACGGGGTGGCCCGACCGCTACCGACAAAACACACTAAGCAGACCGATTTCCATATTATACGATTGTGTAAAACGTAGTATACAAAAGATGAAATATGTTTGATCTAAATTAAATTTTGATTCCGTTATTTCAGGCAGTTAGAGTCAAGCTTAAGATTCTTATATACATACGTAGGATAGACTTAAAATTTTCCGAAAGCTGCTCACTAGAGCTGCAGGTAACGTGTCTATAATGCTAGGTTTACACGTGCTTAGTAGCTATTGACGAGTACTTGTCGCTTGCACTAATAACTTTCGTGTAAACATGCTGTAGCGCTAAGTATTAGAGATTACTACTGGTGAAAGTGCCAGTGCTAGTGAATACTACAACTAGAGTTGCCAACTGCAACGATCGAGCCCGTCACCTCAGGAAGTTTTAACGATTAGTCGTTCTGTCTCCCTGAAGTGAGCGCAGGAGACTTGGACAAAAACAGTCCACCGTCAAGCTCCGCCACATGCCCGTAAGAGACCAACGCCTTAACAGCGAGATAGCCAGGAGTATTACCCAGCGGGCTTACAATCACGCCCTTACTTCCAATTGCGATTAGATTACTCCAGACTCTCTATTGGTTACGAGTTCGAGGTCGCTTGCGCGGTCCTCTCCCTTACGAAGCGGTGAAACGGTGTATACCGAATCTATCGCGGATCACAGCATCCTTTGACCGGCTGTTCACCCAGGATCGGGTAGCCGATGGTCGTTTCAAGAGCAGTCGCCGTAAGGTCCGCAACCACCCCCGCTCTATAGGAAACAGTACTGCTTCCAGACTCCCCCGACTGTTAGTCAGAGTGCACAGACGATTGGCTTACGCCGCACGGAGCGCACGCCGCACGGAGCGCAGGAGCGCCAGAAGGTTGATTCCTAGGGGAAACTAGCCCTAATAAGGCCAGAGTCCTGCCCAGACTCGCGCTTCATGCGTGGAGGCTGCCGGATGGGTGTTGACCCGTGAGCGTGACCAACCCTGAACAGAATGGGTCTTCGTGGCCAACTCAGCAAAGGGCCCATTAGCTCCCAGTGCTAATAGTGAATAGAAGCCGATCCTATTTACAAAGCGACAAGTGACTTCCCCCACCACAAATTACTAAGCACTTGTCGCTTGCTGTCACGTGTGAACAGCCGCGGTAAGGGTTAGTGACGAGTTAAAAATACTAGTGAACACACGCTTTTCTCTGTTTACGCGACAATTGCTAAGTTTATTTTGTGATTATGATTGCAGAAAGGTGAAATTCCGAAACAACAAAAAAATCATCCAGTAATTTAAATCCTCTGTATTATCTTAAAATTTAATATCCTCATTATATCCCTATAATAAATTTTATAATCCTCAAATTCAATATTACGCCGATTAAAATGATATTGGAATATTCTTTGAACGCACTGCTCAAAATAAGGCGGCGGTGGTGTTCCGTTTCGAGCGGATGGCGTGCCACTAATACCCTTTATTAATACCAAAGTGTAAACGATTATTTGTCGCGATCACTAAGCAGATTAGCGACAAGTACTACAAGTAGGCGACAAGTACTACTAGCGACAAGCGACAAGTGACAAGTAGTTGTAATTAGGTACTAAGCCCGTGTAAACCTAGCATAACTATAAGCTGGATGGACTTCTGAAGTCTAGTGAGATTGGCAGACATCGGTAGCAGCCGTCCATACGCTGGACGTCCTTGCACCGCGAAACAGGTCTTAATTCGTCGCAACGTCCGCAATTAATTGGCTTCCACCGCCCTGCAGTCCACGTCCACGATAATAAAATTGGCCAAGACACGCGCTTGACCTGTTCTGGTATAATAGCCGCATCAGATCGACGAAGCGTAGTATGGCCCTGGATATGAGAGGTGATACAGTCTACGACAAATATCCACGGCAATTCTTCTTCAAAATTGTGACAAATTCAGAAAAGAAACGAAGAAATATACGGCCTTAATGAATGTTAATATATTTCATCATCATCATCATCATCATCATTTATTCATTCCATTTATTCATTCCACATTACTGAGGAACATGTCAAATTTTACAATCATAATTTACCGGATGATAAAACCGCTTTGATTAATTAAAAGAAAAAAAAAATAATTGTAATCAGAGGTGATTACTTAAAAATAGTCAAATTTACAAAATAATCAATAATCAAACAATAAATAATAATCAATACAATGAAAAAAAAAAATTCTGAAACATGCGTAATTAAAAACAATGTCAATAAAATCTAAAACTTAGTGCGAAAGTATAGTCATACTATGGTTATTTATAATCAAGCAATTGTGGACGCAATATCATAAAAGTCGTCCAGTTTGTAAAGGGCATGTTTGACTAACTGATTTTTCAAGCAGATTTTATATGCTGCCATCTCAAGTCTTTTCGTCGATGACGGCAAAGCATTGAACAATTTAAAACTAATATATAAAAATGTTTTTTGATATTTAGTCAAGCTTACTTTAGGCAATAACACATTGTTTTTATGTCGCGTATTATGGCTAATGTCGAGTGGAGTGAAGCTCGCAATTTAAAAGATTCTCTTTGGCGTATAAAAGGCACTGATATATGTACCTACATGGACGACAATTTAATAGGTTATATTTTCTGTAAGAGTTTCAAAATCTATTGATATTACTCTCATTTGTATAATATGTTTATTCCTAATTCTTTAATTTATTTACTGACTCTTATTACTTTACTTTGATTTTGATTTTATACTTAGTTTAATTATTAAATTTTAATCATTTTTAGATTAATATTCTATTTATTATAATTTTTTGATTGTTTTTTATTTGTATTTTTTATATTTTGTATTTTTATATATTTAAATTCGTTTAGGACAGTTGAATATCGATTAATTATGCATATACTGGTGTATATTTATTTATTCTAGAAAATATAAAATAATTGATTGAAAACACAATGATTCAGCGTCACTCCTAACTAGGCAGCGCCTGTTAGAAGAAGGAAGACACACATTTCATATAATAACAATTTAAAATATAATTTTATGAAAAGATGTTTTCTGACCTATATATTGGTTTCACAATCTAAGACCAAATGGTTACAAAATTGATAAAGGAAAAAAAATACAAACTTAATAATCAGAATAATAATAAAAAAAAACAAAATGTTCATTAAATAATAAAAGTATTCGAAAACATTTATAAAATAAATCCAAATATAAAATATTACGTATTAAATTTCTTTTTGACAATATTTTTCCAATTATTTTTGGACAATAACTCAAATTTTGGAATAATTCAGAACCGGCGACCAACGCGACAAGTTTTAGAGAATAGCTTAATAATACCCAGAAGGAAAACATCATTTGGACAAAGACATGTATGTTAAGTATATTTTAACATTGAACTAACTACAAAAATTATTTAACTTTGACAATGATTTGTACTTTTTTGACTAGGTATTTTTATATTAAATCCTATATTACTTAACATATATTAAATATTACTGACTGTTTCTTTTTTTCTCACATATAACTTTATTTATATTATTTAATCGAATTTTATATTATATTTATTGTCGATTATATAATGGAATTGCATTTTATTTATTATATTATCTTTTTAATATTTTTAATATTTTTTTTATTCTGAAAACTACATTTTAGGGAATTTAGTCTTATTAGCTTTTTACTAAAACGTGTACATTTGTAAGCAATCAAGCAATCAAGCAAACTTGATTGTAATATTAGAGTCCTGTCCACCCTAGAACGGGCTAGTCCCAGTTGGGTGACTGAAACAAAATAGCAGAAGGTTAAGGTTTTGCCATTCGGTTCCTGTTATTTTTGTAAGCTAATCAATGTTTGATAGTAATTAATTTTTAAATAAATAAATAAATAAATAAAAAATATAAATGTCTATGTAAAAAATGTATTATATGGAATTTATAAGGAGTGTAAATTATGTGTGTATAAAAGCGTTGCTATTTTTTAAATATCATAAGGACATTCAGTTTCCGTTCTTCAATTTTCGCAAGCAGTCGTAAACACCACAATTTGTGAAAACTGAACAAATATTTAATTCGTCCAACTCCATTTTGTGTGTAACTAGATAGACTACATCATGAGAGAGACAACGATATACAAGATGAGTTTTTTATTAGTGACATCTATGTAGTCGTTGAATCAGTAGATTCACCCACTACCTGAATGTCATTAATTGTCACCTACTGGTGCGAGAAAGTAAGCAACTTTTTTTTAAAATAAAAATATATCTATTAAAAATCTATTAAAAAAATAAAAAGCGTTTATTGCACTGCGCCATCTAGCGGTAAGTAAAATGTCGCGAATAAACAATAATCGCGATTTTTATCTACCGCTAGATGGCGCAGCGCGCTCAACGCTTATCAAACTTTTAATTACCTATCAGGTTTTTCAAACAGAAAAAAAAATTTTTTTTCTCACTTTTTTTTAATCAAAAATTGGCTACTTTATCGTACTACAAGGATGTCATTGACAATAAACTCACGTCGTGTATGCTCCTATCCTTAAACCCCGAGGACCTATAAAACCCCATCACAACATCAAAAAGCGTATCATATTCATGTATTGTTGATCTTATTTCCTGTTTTCGCTGAAGATTTGTATCGGTTTGTCGCAGACCGTTGTTCAACCGCGCGCCTCGTCGCCGGGCGGATATCACCGGTCGCGTGCTAAAGACATCTGTCGTGACATTTCCATCTGCAGACGACAGACACCCTCATCAGCTGGTGGAATGGCCAGTGGAACAGGTATCCGCGGAGAACGAACACTGTTAACAAGGTTGTTCACAGTATTTTGCGCAATGATTACATGATAGGCGAGAACGATTTAAATTAAGATACAAGCGTTTATTTACCGACTGAATATAGAATAGAATAAATAGAATACGATAACTTTATTGTGCTATAAAAACATAACTTAATGAATATTTCACTGGTTTTATAAAAAATACAATTTATGCACAAATGGCGGACTTATCGCTATAGCGATATCTTACAGGCAACCATTTTATAGCAGTCCCCTTATAGCCAAAGCCTATCACGACACGACACGTATTTGTGACGAGAAGATAGATGTAGTTTCCCGAACGCTGCTAATCCGAATTGGATTCGCCGGCAGACCTAGAGCCGTCGTCAGCAGTATATTCAATATTTTAATAGTTATAGAATCGTTTCTTCATCGTGGCTAAAGTTCATTCGATGCTCCAACGGAATGAACGAGCTCTCACCATCGGTTTCCATCGACGACTAAAGGGGCAAACACATTATCGGACGCGTCCGTAAGCTGCGGCTTACGAACGTATGCACAGGCGTCCGCGACCGACGTCCGATAATGTGCACGGCACAATAGTAATTCATTACACAGATCGCGCCCATAAGCCGCAGCTGACGGACGCGTCGGATAATCTGTTTGCCTCTTAACACTACAAAAAATCACTCCCTTTCCCTACTTTACCTAAAATGCAAAATAAAGGGGCAATCATATTATCGGACGCGTCCGTAAGCCGCGGCTTATGAACGCGACTGAACAGTATGCACAGTCGTTTGGGACGCGGCTTGCCAGATCTCTATTGGACGTCCAAAGCCTCAAGGTCACGTCCGCGACTGACGTCCGATAATGTGCACGGCTCAATAGAAATTCATTACACAGATAACCTTTCAGTCGCGTCCATAAGCCGCAGCTTACGGACGCGTCCGATAATATGTTTGCCCCTTTAGATTGGATTTCAGCGCAGCGGTCGTAATTTGCGGAAACATGGGGTACAGACAGGTTGAATTATTTTCATTCGCAAGAGCTATTTCCGAGTTGCGTGAGTAGAGAATTTTATTGACGAGACATGCGAGAAAAGAGGTCACCGCCTAGGCATATTTACGGCTCGAATGTGTGAAATGTGTAGTAAGAGTCACCTGGCGGCGAAGGGCTATCTCACAAATTCGGTTTTATACCGGTCATCTATCTAAAATACAAATTGATAGATCAAGACTTCCCTCTTTAAGGCTATTTTTGGACAATAACTCAAATTTAGGAATAATTCAGAATCGAAAACCAACGAGACAAGTTTTAGAAAATAGCTTAATAATACCCAGAATGAAAACATCATTTGACAAAGACATTACTCTTTCATTGCGCCGAGATTTTACAATCTGATCAATATGGAAATAAAACTGAATTTGACATTTAGGGAATTCAAAAATAAATTAAAGAAATGGTTATCGAATCATGACAGACTAACCATACATCAAATGTTAGAAATAAAAGTTTAATAAAACTTAGGTGCACAAATTATTACCATATTTTTAAACATGTATGTTGAGTATATTTTAACATTGAATTAACTAGTAAAAATTATTTGACTTTGTTGTTATATATTATTTTGACAATGAATTGTACTTTTTTTGACTAGGTATTTTTATATTAAATCCTATATTACTTAACATATATTAAATATTAATGACTGTTTCTTTCTTTTCTCACATATAACATTATTTATATTATTTAATCGAATTTTATATTATATTTATCGCCGATTATATAATGGAATTGCATTTTAATTATTATATTATCTTTTAATATTTTTTATTGTTATTATTATTTTTGAAGACCATATTTTAGGGCAATTTAGTGTTATTAGCTTTTTACTAAAACTTGTACATTTGTAAGTAATCAAGCAATTAAGCAAACTTGATTGTAATACATATTAGAGTCCTGTCCTAGAACGGGCTAGTCCCAGTTAAGTGACAGAATCAAATAAGCAAAAGGTTAAGGTTTTGCCATTCGGTTCCGGTTATTTTTGTAAACAAATCAATGTTTTATAGTAATTAATTCTTAAATAAAGAAATAAATAAATAAGACTGGGGATTCTACAATTATTCATTTCCTATTACGATTCTGATTCCGATTATTTAAAAAAAATTATCGCTGAACACGATTACTATACTGGCGAAAAAGAAGGTGACATTGATATCTAAGCTCAAAATTATGAAAATACACAGAAAATATGAGATTATAAGAAACAGCTGTAACATAATGGCTGGGCATAATTATCATGGAACATACCCGGTTTCAGAACAGTGCAGAAGCGCGAATTTGTGTCTACTCTTTATTGTGACATTTCACAATGGGCGGGTTTATTATAACGGACGGGGAATAATAATATAATGTATTTAGATCGTTATATTTATATGTGTGTGTATGTATGTATATGTATGTATGTATTGCAGGGACGAGAGATAAGAGTCTGCACCAGCGCAACCGCTTACTCACTGTAAACTATTCACGCGCAGATGACATGATGACAGTTTTTGAACATCGGACCGGACTTGTACCCAAGACCTGCGGCGATAGTGCACTGGTGGTGGGGTCGTGTCTTGATGGGATTTAAAAAGGCACCTAGAAATAAGAAATAAGAAATAAGAAAAAATTATTTTCATAAACCCGATCTGGGTATAGAAATTACATTACAAAAAATTTTTATATATATAATAACATTACGAAATTACAAAAAATAGTATTTCTACAAATGAAATTACATTTCAAATTATAAAAAAAGTGTATAAAAAGTTCTGCGATCTAAGCTAACAGTGTATAAAAAAAGTGTATAAAAGTTCTGCGATCTAAGCAAAGCATTCGACTGTATAAACATCAATACCCTGGTAGACAAGCTAAACCATTATGGAATTAGAGGAGTGGCCAATTCACTCATTAAATCGTACCCACAAAACAGGCAGCAAGTGGTGGAGATTAAAATAATTGATGGAATTGAGGAAAAGGCTGAGCAATCGAGCTGTGAAATAGTAAACATCGGTGTGCCTCAGGGCTCAACATTAGGACCTCTCCTCTTCAAACTCTATTGTAACGATTTAGCAACTAACATAACTTGTGCCAAGACTGTCCAACTTGCAGATGACACCACGTGCATTCTCGAAAGTGACTATAGAACAAAACCTAACCCGCCGGTGGTAAAGAGTTTGAGGAAACCCGGCTTGTAAACCTCGACTCAAACCGCCAACAGCGCAGAACTCGTCCGAAGCCCTTCTTCAAAAACAAACTGGGATTCACGAGTCACTTCCGCGTGCATCTTCGAAGAAGTCCTGTCAACCAAGAGGTCGCCGTCGTCGGATCACGATGAGGAGGACATCAATGTATATCAGTACCTACGTCAGTTATGCTTCTTCACACAAGTCAGACAATAAGTCGTATTCCCAAATACAGGCTTTATTCGGCCTAGTTGAGTATGCGCTGAGCATGGTCATGTGAATGTGGGCCGTTGTTTACTTCGCATCATTACTTGGTATAACCATTTTTATTTATTTCTACATTATGTTTGAAATAAATAAATAAATAAATTATCATACTACAATCTCTCATACAACCAACCCCATTATAAAATATTTACATTGTTTATATGTGTGCATGTAACATGTGTTTAAAAGTGTGTCTTGTTATTGCATTCGATCGACATAACTGAAACGCAATTCCGTTAATTATATCCCAACGGAAGTTAGTGAATCTATCGCGAATCGAACCCGGAACCATACAATGTAAGATCAGGCGACCGAACCACTATGCCTCCGAGCCGTGTAATCACGAGATGAAATCTTGAGAAGAAATGAATTTCCACGGGCAAAGAAACACCCAGAACTAAGCTTCTCCAGACGCGTCACTCCCCGTGGCGGCTATCACCGTCGCGCGCGTTTCGCCGCCCCGTCCCGTTTCGTTCCGATTTCTTTTCGACAAGTTTACGAGTGCGGGTGCGAGAGGTCGGAATTCACCTGTGCCGAAATAAGTGTACTTCGGCGCGCCAACGTGGATGAAGTTGTTCAGCGGGGCACCTCATGAATAAAGGCAAATCGATTACTTCGATATGGGAGTGGCGCGACTGACGCCCTCTCACGACACGCGTCTATCCGTCGAGCCCGGCTCGACGTAATGGCTCGCGGCCTTGCCAACAACCACTTTTATTTAGATATTCGACGATTTATCGATTTTTCTAAGAGAAGAGTTTACGTTTTGACCAAAATCACCCGAATCCGCCTCACGATGAGACTATTTCATACAGTGGCGTAGCGTGCCATGGCGGGGTCCGTATAAAAATTTGTTTGGGGGCCCTTAGGAAGGGTAAAGATTTCTCACAAAAGAAAAAGAAATATTTATTCATCATAAATATCTATCTGTCACTTTTTCCAAAATTTTCACAAACAATTCAAATTAAATATACACTCTCCTTGCATTTTTTTCGGCAAACTGATTTATTAAATCATTTATAGCTGATGATGACTTTAGTTTTTCTAAAGTTTCTGCCTCTATGGACAATAGTGACAGGTCTGACAGGCGTTCATATCCCATGGAAGTTCTTAGGTAATTTTTTATCAGTTTTAATTTTGAAAAACTTCTTTCAGCAGTTGAAGTTGTAACTGGAAGGGTCAAGAATAAAAAGCATGTTGTTATTACCTCCGGATACATGCTGTTATTGTCATTTCTGAAATAAAAAAAATTTGCTTACGCACGTTGGGGGCTCCCGTGGCCCGGGGGCCCCGTATAATTGATACGGCAGATACGGCGGTAGCTACTCCCCTGATTTCATACACATTGACTAAGTATTTATTATTACGTCAATTATACTCGGGACCATGAATCCGGGACACCAACATAAACTAGGAACGCTAGCTTACTCAAAAACGTAAACAATATTTCATAGACTATTTAATACTACTCAAACAAACTCTTGGTTGCTGTAAAAAATGCCACCAAAAACGTTAAAAAAAATATTTGGAAATCGTACTACGAATTCAATGCATTTGTTTTTGCTTTGTATCATTTCTGTCAAAACCAATAATACAAGAAGCGCTACCGGTCCTTAATAATCATTATTAATGTAGCAATTATTTCATAAGCTAGCATTCTTAGTTTCCGAGATATTAAGGTTTGTGTTAGTTACCATTGCATTGATTGCATTCATTGTAATTGATAAATAATAATTAATTAATACGTAATAACAATTAATAAATATTAATAATAATTAAACCAATGCATTACACCTGAGCGAACTTCTATTAAAAGCTAATTATTTACATATTTTATTAGAATAATCGGTACAAACAATACTTTAACATATACATAATTAATAACAATATTTTCACATAATTTCTTAATATAGTATAATATTCTGTGTGTACTCAGCATGGTAAATTAATAATAGCCTGTATTCAATAAAAAGTATTAATATGAAAACTATTAATATTAAAATTATTGAGGTCAATTAACATTATTAAAAAATATATCTTATGTACATAGTGATAGAAAAAATGGCAGACATTATACTGACTTTCATTGATTATGAAAAGGCATTGGAGCGATTGAAGAAGCGCTAACGAATTGTCGGGTTCATGCGCAGTACATACGCTTGATCAAGCATGTGTATCAGATGGAATGGGAAGACCGCTAGAGGAGTACGTCAAGGCGATACTATATCCAAAGATGTTTTACTGCGGTTTTAGAAAACGTCAGGCAATTAAACTGGAATGGAAAATGTATCGCCAACAAGGACGGAGAGAGATTGTCAAACCTTAGATTTACGGACAGTTTTGCTCTCCATTTACATTTTTTTACATTTTCGTCGTGTCCAATTGACGGCTAAAGATCGCTCTTGGACGTGCCAAAATAATTGGGTTAGGCAGTAACTCTCGTTACTACTTTTTACTGAACATACATAGGTAGTCAAGAATTAACTACTAGATTGTCATACTATAAATATAAATAATAAAAATAGAAGCCTAATTAATGAAATAGTTAGTAATTCGAAAAGATACGTAGTAAAATTATTCATCGTAATATTCAAATTGTCAGTAAAATGTTAAATAATCAAATTAAATCTACGTTATGCATTTTAAACTAAAAGTACAGATATAAGACCATACAAAATAATGAGACAATAAGGCTCTACTTTTGAAGTAATTTAAATGGGCACAATATTTGAAAAATCATGTCCCTCAAATTCGGCCAGATTATAGAAAGGGTGGCCTATCAGCATCTCCTTGATGTTTTTTTGAATTTTATGTCCTTCATTCACTTTGAATATCCTGAGACCCAAGGACGTATCCAGGGGGGGCGGGGGCACAGGGGACCCCACCCCCCGAAGTTTTTTGAGTAAAGCTAAAGCCGAGAAAAAATGAGAATCAGGGATAATCCGCGACTTATGTACCTCGTGTCACGTAGTACATATGTAGTTTTCAGTACTCACGGATATAAACAGAGCCGGATTTAAACTATATTTAGGATTTAGAGCTATTGCTGCAGTATATTTAGTAAGTATGACAATTGCTCACGCAGACAATTTTTTTTGCGGCCCTAATTTATACCTTGTGTAGCTTATACGTAAATCCTGCACTGGATATAAAATAGCCTTAATACCTGCGTAATTTATTGTACATTATACACTCCCTAAGCATGATTACGATACTGCTATACATTTAATTTCATAATTTCTAACTCAAAATCTTATCGCTTACCTACTTAGGATGCTTTGCGGTTATTTCTTGCAATAACACGTTATCGCTTGTCTTGTTATTGCGGTGGGTTACTTCCGTTAGTTATTATTACGAAAAGTTAATGCTTTTAGGAACAAAATAAATAAACAATTACTATATTAGTCGTTGTTTTCGGAAATTTAGGTGATGGTAATCAATTTCGTGTTCAAAACAAAGCCATCAGATCTGTTTGCATTGTCGCTCGATAGTGACACCTTTAGGTGAAACATTTTTACGGTTATCTGTCTAATCATAATACATATTTCATTTATCGTTGTTAAGTGTTTATGCTGTAGTAGGAATGCAAATATACTAAAACCTAATCTGATCTGCAAAGAAATTCCAGAAACGGATACACAAGTAGTTTCAAATTATACAATCCCAGAAAAATATTTGGAAATCTTCCAGAAAAGTATCTAAGAATTTGCCATAACGACTTTCGAGTTTCGTATCATTTAATTACGATAGAGAATATCCTCTATCGTATAATATGATAGCAATGTTGAACTCCCTCTCGCTCCCTCTCTTTTTCTCTCTCTCTCTCACACACAAACAATCACACACCCACACATACAAATATTGTAAAGAAAACGATTTTGTGGGATTTTCAGCGTGATATCCCTTCGGAAGGGGGTTGACTCGATTGAAAGGGATAGTCGGCGATGAGCGCGGATAGTGAGAATGCAACGCATTAAATACGCGGCAAGAAATCGATGTAATTCGGCACAACAAGGCATCTGAGTACCAAAGTCAAGTCTATAAGTCCAATATTCCGAGATTGAGGTATGACTTGTGCGCACCCTGGTGTACTGATTTTAACCAAAACCTTTTAAACTCTTGACATGACCAAATTATGCTTGCATGCCAAATTACACCTCAATCGGATTAAGAGTTTGATCGCTATCGGGGAAGAATACACACAGACACACATACAACTAGAGCTGTGAACTACAACAGGCGAACCCGTCACCTCAGGAAGTTTTAACAATATTAGATCGCTCTGTCTTCCGTGAGGTGAGCGCAGAAGACTTGGGAAGAAAAACAATCCACTGTCTAGTTACGCCACCTGCCCGTCAGATGCCAACGCCTTATGGCGGGGCACCGCCTTATAGCGGGGCACAGCCAAAGGGCAGCCTCGCCCCTGACTACCAGTTTGGAAGGATATCTCCGTCTGGAATTAACCATCAGGATACATCCAACCTCCGACTGGTCACGGGTTCGAAGTCACTTGCGCGAACTCTACCTGCCGTAATTTCAGCGGTGATTCGGTTAGAATCTATCGCGGACCAAAGGCATCTTTTGACCGGCTCTGAATTCAGGATCAGGTGCCCAAAGGTCATTTCAAGAGTGTTTAACGACAGGTCAACATCCACCCTCGCTGCTCAGTAGACAGTATATTTCTATAGTCTTCAGACTTCTTAAGCAATTAGTCAGAGTGCACAACCGATAGGCGTCGCCGAACGGTGCACAAACCGTCCAGTAGCGCCAAGAAGCAATCCCACCAAGAGATACCGGTCCACCAGCCGTGAGGCCTGTGACGCGAGAATCTTACCCGAGGTAGCCTTCCGCACGTGGAGGCTTCTGAATAGAGCTGAATTGTCAGTTGAGCCGATCCGAGAACAAAACGGATCTTATGGCCCAAGCTGCACGAAACCATTCGCTACCAAGACGCACATACAGACAGACAGACATGGATATTTCCATCTTTATCTCTTAAAAATTATCACAATACTTTTCCTCCTCGCTGGTTGGTGGGCCGGGAAAGTAATATACATATAAGATTGAGTATGCTATAATGAAACAACTAGTCATCTGTTTACCACGAATGATTGTTTAAACTTAAACAATTAAACTTAGGGATTTTCTCGAATTCTCGTTACCTCTTAAATTAGGGGAATTAAGTTATATTTTCAGTTTTGTCAGAAATCGGTATGATGATGTCGGAAATTCCTGTCGAGTGATATAAACAAACAGTAACACCGCTCAAATTATAATAGGCAAACCGTGCAGGGTTACCTCGTAAATTTAACGCGATCATTTGTCCGTATCACTTTTAATGCGGATTAATAAATTGTTTTTTAATGCTTGCAGGACAGACATGCGCTTTTCTATAAGGATGAAATATTATCGATGATTGGCGGTAACATAAATGGCATTAATAATAATGTTAGCTTTTCAAATACAGTCGATTAAAGGTCACCTTCTCATTACATCATCATTTGCATCCCAAGTCATACTACTTCGTTTTATTCTTGCTTCTCTATCCATGCAGCTGGATTATGGATATGGATAGGCGCGTTAATTCAGGAATTTCCCGCTAAATTCCTGAATTAACGCGCCGAAATATTCGAAGTCGACCGTCTCCTTGCTAGAATCTTCCTATTCGAATTCGAGCTGTAGTGCAGACCAGTCAGCAGGCCCGGGAGTCCATTTGGTTTCATATTTAGGACATATTTAGGACTTCATTATCCCCGGTGAGTCTAGATTGATTATTAGATACTCTAAGATCTTGATTCCCTTCGCGAGGATAAATCGATTGGAGTTGTGGAACTTCGGCGATTGAACTCGGAAGCGAAGTGTTACTCCCATCCAACGCTGGTTTGTACTCAACGGTGAATTAATCCGGCAGGGATTTGGATCTACCAGTCTTCAAACGGCCCGACTTCTGCGGCCTTACTGTCGAAGGGCCAGACATTCGGAGACGTTGGCGTTTCCTCTGGAGGGAGAACCTTCACCCTGGACTGGAAATACTTATCCCAGGCCTCATCTTCCATCAAAACCCCGAGAAATCTGACCGATCGACGCTTCCACGTACCAGCAGAGGGTGTGATTATCAAACTATCGTACTACCTTACGATAACGGCGTAACCACATGCAATAGCTACCTACGCGTCCATCAACGCTGGAATATTCAAACCAAGCTACGATCAGCATCCTACCTATCTATTCCCGTTCATCAGTCTAAGTTGTTATTTTTCTTTAATGCTGACACTCCACATGCATAAAACTTAGTTCAAGTTGGGTTGCCGACCCTGGTGAAAAGTCTTCATGTCTCTCATTGTTATTGACTCAAACCAAAACATAAATGAGAAATGTCTCAAATCCAATCGTGATTTCAATTATATATAGTAATCTATTCAATTATATAAGCAAAGCCTGACCCAGTTTGACAGGAAGTGGGGCTACCGTTTTAAAACAGACGGCCAATACACCTCGTCGTGCCTCGCTTTTGCCGACGACCTAACTTTCATCACCAGAAGCCCCAAGCAGCTTTCCCTGCTATTACAGAAAGTGGAGCTTTTCTGCGACTGGTCAGGCTGTATAAAAGTGAAGCCCTCCAAATGTTTTTGCCTTGGACTCGCCCGCATGGGCACAACATTTACATCCTATGACCCCAAATTGGTCTATAAGGGCTCTAATATCTCCCTTATAGACCCAAACAATCATTTCAAATTCCTCGGCAGAAAAATCACCCATCAGGGAAAAGACGTCTCGGGTGATCATGTTATAGAGCATTTCAAAAGTTGCCTGGCGAAAATAGATGCCTTGCTAATTTCTGGCCCTCGTAAGGCCTGGATCTATGACAATTATCTAACGTCATATTTGTCATGGCCCTTTCTTATTTACGATTTTACCAAAACCCAACTATCCCGTCTAGATGCGCTGGTGACAGCTAGTTTAAAATCCTGGCTGTCCTTAGCCAAACCAGCTGACCCCTCGACTCTCTTCAGGTCCAAACAAAATTTTGGGCTAGCGCTTAAACTGCCCTCTCTGCTCTACGCCAACTCCAGAATAACCAAAAAATCGATTCTGTGCAATTCCAAAGATCCGGCAATATCGAAGCACGTAATAAGTGGCCGTAGTGATTCAAATGATCTACAAGCCCGCGTAGACTTCCACAAAAAGTTCCTTACTGGAATCAGCCAGAATGGCACTGGTCTGGGGTATGGCAGTACAACCACGAGCGACGTGGACTTGAAGAAGTCTCTTTTGCGGGGAGATTACGACAGCAAGAGTATGGCTCATGCTATTGGCCTTCAATGCCAGAATGATTGGACAACAATTGGGGACTTTTGCATTCCGCCTCCAATGCACTGGAAGGTAATGCTCTATGACTGGCGCCAGAGATGCTGAAATTTTATTTGAATGCCTTTCAGCATACACTTCCAGATCCAAGTAACCTCGCTCGTTGGAGCTTTGCCGAGGATAGTTCTTGTCCCCTCTGTAGCAATACCCCTTGCACAGCTAGACACATTCTAGCTGGCTGCAAGGTGGCCTTAGATCAAGGACGGTACACTTACCGCCATGACAAAGTTCTCGCTGTTATTCGCGAGGTAATTAGTCTCTCAGTGGCTCGTGCCAACAAGGGTTTGACAGTATCCTCCAAACCCCCAATACAGTTTGTGCGGGATGGCTCTAAAGGCAAAAAACATTTAACTACAAAACCTTTCTCAATAATCGAGAAAGCTACAGATTGGATTCTGGAGGTTGATTCGGTCTCTAAGCAGTATAAATTCCCTGAAAGTCTCGGATGCACAGCCCTCCGTCCAGATATAACTCTTTACTCTCTATCTCGGAAGGTGGCTCTTATTGTAGAATTAACTGTTCCATGGGAATCAAATATCCCAAGAGACCACGAGTACAAATTAAATAAATACCATGATCTTGCAAATGCCGTAGCCCGGAACGGCTTCACTGTTCACCTTCACGCGGTGGAAGTTGGCGCTCGTGGCCTGCCAGCTAAATCTCTATTTCGCCTCTTTAAAGATCTTGGCCTTTCCAGAAAAATAATCATCTCTTTCTTAGAAAAATTATCTAAAACTGCGATTTGCGCATCTCAAATTCTATGGCTTCGAAGGGGGAGTGAATGGGTGGTAAGGTGAACGCTCACATGTGGCAAGACAGCTGTCCTAAACCTACCACAGCCGGTTCGTAAGTCCGGAATCCACTGCTCACCCCCCAGAAGTGTAAAAAAAATATAGTATTATGATGGGCCCGACTCCGGTCGGTGAATTCCATGGCAGCTCCGTTTGTATTTATTTATTATTATCTTCTCCTGCGTAGTTTTGTTTCTTGTAAAATCTTTGTCGCGTAAATGTTTACATATAACACTGTGTGATGACAATAAATTATTTTATAACATATTATGTAGTTTTTTGTATCAATTCATTCTTTTATTTAAAAAGTAACCGAAAATATAGGGTTCAAAATAAACGTAACCAAAAATAGAGGTTACAACATACTTCTTCTACAATTTCTACATCAAGTTGTATTTGCATGTTTGTAACATTTTACTCATTTTACTCAAGTTTTAATATACTGCCATGTTAATAAACATCCATGACAGTAAGCTCGCCTTTTCTTGTAATTTAAGATTCAAATGTAAATAAAGAGATTTCTAATTGATTTCTTTTACTGTAAGTTTAAATGACATTCGATGTATTTACGCAATGAACCAGTAAAACGGCGTGGCGACGATGATGCGAGCGTCGACAGCTCAGCTGGGACTGGTTTCAGCGGCGAAACGAGTTTCGCGCTCTCTGCCCAGATATGAAACGCGTGTAAATATTTAGCGGCGGGAGTCGCCTTAATCTTTCTGATCCGCTTTTGATGGTATATGTCATATAACTCAACGGCCTGATTAGCGGTTACAAATCCTTCGGCGCCGCAGACAGAAACTCGCCGCTTCTAAGGAGGAGCGTTATTCGCGGCGAACGAGAAGTCGGAAATGTCGATTATGCGTATGCGACGCGAATATATTATTACACCTCCCTCCCGTCACCCCAGGGAGTTATAATAACGACATCAGGCCATTCTGTCTCCCATGGAGTGAACGTAAAAATAGTGGTCAAATACAATCCATAATCAAGGTAGGTACGTCAACAGCCCGTAAGAGCCCAACGCCTTACAGCGAGGCACTGGGAGATGAATCAGTGAGCATGGATTTCTCCGTTCTCCAGTCTGGTCATGGAGTCGAAGTCGCTTGCGCGGCCTCCACCTGATGCTAGCGGTACTTTAGTTAGATTTTATTGCGGACCTTTGCGCCCTTTGCCCATCAAGCTCACACGGCATCCGGTGGCCAACGAAACCTTTCAAGGTAGCTGATATCAAGTTAACAGCCGCCCACGCTGCTTAGGAATAGTAGCAGACCGTTTCCAGTCCCCCACCCCTATTATATGCAGTAGTGCACAGTCCATTAGCAAACGCCGCACGATGCTCAAACCACCCAGCAGCGTGGGGTTGAACCGTAAGTTGAGCCGACCAAAGATAACGAGGAGATCCAAGCTGCACTGGAACCGTGAGTTGCCCGACTACAGGCAGACAGACAAATAGACAGGCCGCAAGCAGCTATCCTCATAGTATAGGGCATATTCAATGATGTGCTCTGTCCCTTTTGAATCGTCCGCGACCCTAACGATTTGTGTAGTGAGTCGACCCGGTCAAACCGTGCGTCAGTCAAAATATTCGGTGGTAGATTGCGCTAAATGCGTAGCAAACGTAGAAGCAAGATCCGTTTACGAGTGACGGGACTCGCTGCGCGCGCGACGAGGAGTGATCTGTTGCCATTTTGAATTCATGTCACGGTCCATTTAATTTTATATTCGTACAATACGTCATTGCATATCTGTCGATGACAGCGATCCGTCCGTCAAAAGACGCCAGACAAATCGGTTGTAGCCTTCGATTTTTTCCACGCTGCCTGTTCCATTTCTTGTTTATTTCCTGAATTTTTATGTTTTTATTATTTTTTTAAATTATCCAATATTAAAAAAAAATAATTTTGGCTAAAACAAAAGTATGAATACTTTTTCTTTGCGAAGCAAATAAGATAAAATTAATGTTGATTTTATCACCCCTTTAGATGGTATATCTGTTTTGGGGTGATAGTATTTAAAACATAGTGACTTCCCTTTTAGTTTATTTTTTTCTTTCATACATTCAGATCGCTCATTGTTGAATATTAAATATATCAATAAGTAAATAATTACATCTATAAATAAATTGACCATTAGATTAAGTATGTTAAAAAGGTTTGTTATTCACATATATGATTATTTAGTATAATAATATTAATTTGTTTTAAATATAATCAAGTATATGTATTTATTGTCAAGTATCAAATATAGCAAATACCATAGCCTATGTCAGGATGTGAGCTACCATTTCTTGGCACTAACTTCTAGTTTTCCTCATAAGTCACTTGATAACGTATTTTTGCAGTCAATCTGCTGATTAAACTCTGTACTTTAAGCTCGGCGCAAACAAGCCACCGGACACAGCCACCGGTGGTTATCGAGTGCGACGAGTAGGGTAGCGAGTGGCAAGTGCGAGCGAGAAGTAGCGTGTGGTGGCCACCGGCCACTCGTGTGCGTCGAGTCCATACTAAATGTATGAAAAGCGTGTCATCTGCTTGTCGCCGGCCACAAGTGGCTGTGGCCGGTGGCTCGTTCGCTCCGGGCCTTGGCTTCTGCCATGGAAGAGCAGAAGGAATCATACAGACGCGGTGCCAGAAAAGCGAAATGAATTTATAAACACAAGTAAGTCAAACTGTGTTTTACTCATTCTGTGATTCAATTAACGGACCTTGTCCGAGGCCTGAGCAATCGCCCTTTAGCGGGACTTGACGTGAGACGCACTCATTGACCCTGCTCTCTGGGTGTAACGTCGCAGGGCTACATGCCCTGCGGCAGGTACATATTGAGGCGCTCGTTGGTACAGGCGCCTTATGTTGATCAGCTATGCAGACATACTGGCGGTCTGCTAATCTAGAAGATTGCGCGGGTACGGCTTCCGGATTTCTGGCGGCCTGAAGTGCAGCGGAGCGAGCTCACGGATGTGCGGTCAGGTGTCGGCCCTTACATAAATCTTATTCTTACAATCAACCTCTGATAACTAACTGCATCGTAGCTTCTAGGATGACGTGCATAATCTAAATTTAAGCATTCACGGGATGCTGATTAAAATTAAGGAGTCGTAGGCATTACCTCTTCTGCGTAAATGCCAAAAAAAAAGTTCCGGATTGTGCAGATCCTCCAATGAAGTAAATAATATTTTTAAATTTATTTATTTAAAAGTAATATCGTTAAAGGTTGTACATATTACGCTGCTAAACTAAACGTAACGTTTCTATTACTAAAATGCTAATATGCAAATCGTCCAATATGCACAACCTTCAATTTCTTCGATTAATAAAAATCGTAGCTGCCTATCATAGACCCAGCCTGAAATTAAGATTGGAGATACTGATGGCGCTTGATCGCTTATAGTTAAGAGCCAGCGACAAAAAAGTGCAAGTGTGTTGTAAAAGCTGATACTTTCATATTAGACAATATTTTGGCCATAGAATGCCAGGCTACAGTCAGCAGGCCAGGTTCCGGAACACCTGGCGCTGGCGTACTAGGAAAGGTGTAATTTTAAATAGTAACCCCAAAGTGTTTTGCAAAAGCTAAAAATTCATCAGTAGACAGTCGATGCAATAAATAACTCGAAACATATGGTCACACTGCTTCATAATCGAACGCGTGGCGTCAGCATCTTCATACATGTCACGCATCGATCTATGACGCATCGGTTGTGCCGCGCAATATAATGGTTGCAATGGCGCAATATAATGGTATGGAGGTGCTGACGCCACGCGTTAGACTATGAAGCAATCTTATCTTTCTAAGTTTTCTACGTGTGTCCACCAATTTCAGAAAATGCATAAGATGTAGGTACGTCTGGACAAAATACATTGAGTAAAATTTGAGATTCTGCATAAAGCATTTCAGTAATTACCTACTAATTAAATATCTTAATAACTTAATATTTAAAAATATGTTTGATATTCTTTCCCAAATATTGTCATGGCGAAGCATAATAAACATACAATGCGTAGGTGTATTGTATTAGCTATAATAAGCGCGATACCTATTAGAATAAATTTTCAAACTGTTTTGTTTTCTTCTCCTCGTTTGGGCTGATTTTTCAACGGCTGTAATAATTGAGATTTTCATATTCTTTATGTTCCACGATCATTTTAAAATTTAGTTTTTTAAACGATGTTAAAAAATGACTAACAACAAAGTTAGAGGCATTATTCTCAGGATTCTATGACAGTTTGTTTTTCAATCTAGCATTAAATATAACAGAGTGTTAAATTTTCAGATTATAACATTTTAAATTTAATACCCGCTAAAGATGTCGAAAGCGACGTTAATAAGAGTTGTAGGCTGTTCAGTGCAGGAATTACGTATAAGCGTAATATACAAGGTATTGCTTGGAGCACACATTTTCTTGGGGGCCCCCAAAAAAATTTATCGAGTGAGCAATTGTGGGCCCCATACATATCTCAAACAACTTAAGGGCCTTATCAAGTCTTAATCCGGCCCTGACGATATCCTCAGAATTCTAAGTCACATTTAATATTTTATATTATATTTAAGTCCAGTATTAAAGGATTTGATAAGTCCAGTATTAAAAGATTTATGATATTTTTTGATTTAGAGAAGACGGCCATTTTTTAACAAAACGGCGGATATTCACATATCTCTCTCTCTCTCTCTTTCTTTATCTTTCTCTCTCTCAGACACAAACATACACAAACACACATACACTGACACACACAGAAATCTCTTTTTTAGATTACCAGTATATCAAAACGTGGAGATCCGGTGCAATCTCAAAATCTACATTTTTCTCTAAAACAAGACTTCCCTAATTACTCGTAGGTATGTACTTTGTGTAACACGTTGTATTTTGTTGAGAAAGTAGGAAATATTACGTTTAGTTTTACGCAGTGCACCCAATATGCATTAACCCAAGCGATTCCATTAAACCATGATTATTTCTTTCTTGGCTTCTATTTTGTTGTTAAATCTTCCTCTCTATTTCATTCACTATTCTAATTTCCAGTCCATTATCGAACATTAAGTTCGCCATGTAAATGATAATCAACGAGCGCTCACAGCTCGATTGCCACTACTCATAACGTATCATTATCCCAGCATGGCATATTTGTTCAATATCTGGTCGGCGACAACTTGGAGACTGGTTTTAAAGTGTTGCCAACGCGGGCTAATATGACTTTATCAGCGGTTCTAAACCAGTGTTTGTTTTTTCACTATCATGTGTCTCGTAGATGCTCTCGGTGAGCTTAAACTTGTTCTGGCTTGATTTTTGTCGCGTCGGATGCGGAAATATTTCGAGTGGGCAGCCAAACCAGATTCACGGATATTTGCGGCAGCTTTTTGCACTGAGAGTTAAACGAATTAATCAGCGATCTCGATCTCACACACACACGTTGTAATTTTGACCTCAACATCAACCATGGCACTACGTTGAAACAACCTAGAAGCCAAGATCTGGTTTCGTCGTGGAAGAGAAGTCCAGTATATCCGGACTTCCGGTATATCCAGAGGAATCCGTCCAAATCTGGAAGACAGAGTGTGAGGTGACCAGTTGGTCATTGGGGTTACCTAGTGCCTTTGTGTCTGGTGTCGTGGGTCATTAGGGTGACCCAGTGGGATCCGCTTTCGAGTGCCTTTGAGTCTAGTGTCGGATTCTGTCGGGCAGTGGAGAACAAGATGGTAGATTGTCTTTTTGTCAACCTACACGTCTTTGCGATACGCACTGAGAAAATAAAACGGCGTAGTACACGGAAATACGCATGTTTCAACAAGGATTACGTATATAACTCGGACTGTGGATCATACGTATGAATTAACATGACGCGTAATGGTGTTGGCGGGACGGTAGCTACCTAGCCGTAATGTTATTTCATTACGACGCGACCTTGGGATCTCGCTCTAACATGACAGCACGTAGTAGTATACGTACGGTTATAGTCGGACAATACAGTTGAAAATACAGTATACTGTTATTGCCGTATTAACCGTCAGAAAAAATGTTGATACATAAAACCGAGTAATGGAGTTTCAACAGAATTCCTTGTGATTCAACAAAATTACGATTGAAACATCGTTATTCTGTATAAAACCGCAATAACAAAATGGTAATGTAAGAATCAATTCAATATTTTTCTCAGTGCGCTCCAGGCATCGATATATTCGATTGTTCCAGAATGCAAGATGCCAAGATGCCAAGAGTTTATAAGATCCGCAGAAATGGACAACAGATAATGTCAAAGGAAACGTGTGTTTTCAGACTCCTCTAGCAATTCGACAGTTGCACAGACTGCGCAACCACCCAGAGCCGCCCGGGGAAGTTCCTCCGGTGCACTGCAGATCACAACTGCCTGAAAACTTCAGGATACAGCTGGTGGCAGATTTCGCCGAGGCCTTCCAAGGTAGTTTGTTCATTCTTCGAGTAGGCTGATAGATAGGAGTTTGATCCATGGGTTGGTCCATCCAACGACACAACTAGTCATCAGACCCAAGCTGCATTCAGATCCAATACTATATAATACAGAATTTGAAAAACACCCCTATATATAGGTAGTCCAGATTTATCATTCTGATTATAGTTCGAATCTTCAAAAGAAGCAGGAGGCAGCGATTCGTTGATGACACATTTTAATATTAGAAGAAGAACTTATTAAGAGCATATTAATGACGAAGAGCAGACGAAGAGCATATGACTAGAAGAACATATTAAAACATTAGATAATATTAATAGTTCTAATCCTATAATTAATAAATGGCTATTGGAGTTGGGGAGTTCTGGAACGGAGAAAGAACTTTCAATTGGGGCTTAATTTGTGTAAAATATTCTATTAATGAAAAGTGTTATCTATTTCTACGATACAAGCTTTTATTTACTTGCAATGTTTGGTAGTTTGTTTAGGTCACATTTTGCTTGTTGATGAGAACCACTTCCTCTTATTCTATAATATGGAGTTGAAATTTTACATTTTGGTTCAGTTTCGTTGGCAATGCATTTTTATGGTGAGCATGACCTGATTCTACACCCAGGATCCGCTCCCGACGAAGATACTCTTCCATGGTCAACAGCATAGACACACAATTTTGTATACGCATTAAATTATGAGAGCCCGCTCTAAATTTCGCTATGACATGGCTGCTGCACCCCGGGATGGCCCCTGACGAGGGCACTCCTCAACGGTCAGCAGCACAGAAATGACATTTCGCATACGCATTAAATTATGAGAGCCCGCTCTAAATTTCGCTATGACATGGCTGCTGCACCCAGGGATGGCCCCTGACGAGGGCACTCCTCAATGGTCAGCAGCACAGATATGACATTTTGCATACGCATTAAATTATGAGAGCCCGTTCTAAGTTTCACCGCGACAGGGTTGCTGCACCCAGGGTTGACTTCCAACGAGGGAACTCCTCAACAATCAACAGCACAGAAACGATATTTTGTATACGCATTCAATTATGATAGCCCGTTCTAAGTTCCACTATGACATGGCTGCCGTACCCAGGGTGGGCTCGGGACAGAGCATTTTAATAAAAGCTTGTTTTTAAAAATGTGTTTTTACTATTAGCATATTATTATTATTATTAGTGTTTAATCTTTAATATGTAGAAATATATTGCGTATTTAAAACACAAATCTTTACTTTATACTAATTACTTTCTTTATACTAATTACTGTCAGCTCGCAATCTAAAATAAGTCGTAAATCGCACATAATAAGTACAGGCGTAAGCCTAATAATATGCGTGATGTGAATCGGGTTTCATGGGATTAGGATAAATCAATTTGTCGCTTTAGTTTAATTAGAAATCCTTATGTAATCTTAGATAAGATATGTAAAAAATAATTAAAAAACTAAATAAATAAAAAACACATGCAAATATTCACGTGCAGCTAAAGAGCAACGCAATCAATAAACTCCTTGTGCATAATGACTTTCCCGTCAGAGGGAAAGTATTGCGATCGAACTTCTGTGTGTCTGTGTATTCCTCCACGATAGGACCAAACGCTTAATCTGATTGAGCGTGGCATCGTTTGGACATGCCCCAAGCTCGACGCTGCACGGACGAAAATGTTGGGTGTGGTTGGTTCGTGCGTCGGCAGTCTGCCGGTTTGGTATGCGGACTTGGTAGGTTGCAACGGTTGCTTTGCTGCGTTTCGCGGGTTTGCGGGTCACTGGGTGTCCCTATGGGAGGATCTGAGGCGGAGAGGCTCTTCCCTAATGGGAGAGGGCTTATTTTCTTAACGGTGCGGGCCGGGGGCTGCTTCATCGCCCGTAGTCGTCCGTACTGTACCGTCCCTAATCGACCCTGTGGGTGCGCTCCTTTTCACAGGATCCCGGTCGTCGAGGCCCTCGACGGCGCCCCTGCCGTTTGCTGCCCGTTGTTCGGCCCTCCACATGGAGCATGACTTCCACCGCCTCATCGCCAACCAATTACTGAACTTAAGTTTATGAAAAATTGTAAAATTTCATTACTAAATGTCAACGTGTATATAACTTAAATTTTCAATCTATAAATACCACTGTTAAATTGACAATACATAATATAATCTATACTAATTTTATAAAGAGGTAAAGTTTGTGAGGTTGTAGGAACAACTCTGGATCTACTGAACCAATTTGAAAATTCTTCTACCAATAGAAAGCGCCGTATTTGTGAGTGTCATATATATTAATTCGAAAAATAAAAACACTTTTTCGTGGTAGTCGGTTTTTAAAAGTAAGTCGGAGAAAAAACGGTCGAACGAAAACGTTTCTAACTAACGCTGCCTTAACGATGAGAGATATATGATTAAGTTCTAGAGAAAAGTTGTTGAACTTGATAATGCCTACAAAAAAGTCAATGTCTAACTTTTATATTTACGTCACATAAAGTAGTATTTTATATTTTAAAAATAATTTAAATCGTTAGGTCATGGTTATTGGTAATATTATCAACAATTATGAATTCTTATCAAAATAAGTAAATTTATCGTCTCAAGTGTTTAAAACAAAAGACTTTTCCCTTTTACTGCATAAATAGTTAAAGAGATAATACGACATGGTATGGAACCGCGACTGTGTCGTATTAATAATAATATAACTTAACATAATATGTTACCGCTTAGTGACTTAGTATAGTTTAGTAAGTAAGTAATTATTGTATAATTGTTGAAGAACTAATAAACGGTTTACGGGGTGTCGGCGGGGGCTGAAGACCGGAGAATCCTTCTCCTGGTCTTCGTTCGCTCATCCCTCACGCGCTACCCTTCCGGTACGCGTGAGGTTGTTGTTGCAAGACATCCCGGGCAGATAGAACGACCCACATCATTAGAACTGCCCGGGTGGTGGGCGAGGTTTTCAATCCTCGCCTGTCACCGCGTACATATAAATGTCTCTAAGTCTCTATGCTCATCCCACGGCTGAAAGAACGATCACATATCGTAATACCAGCCTGGGGTGACGAGCTTGCCCGTTGTAGTCGACGCCGCCCCAGAGTACTCAGTGATAGCTGACTCGAAGTAATATATTCCTGAACAGCACCACAGTCAGAAAATGGTTCAAAAGAGGCCGCAACGCGTTCAGCGCCCTCTGCGGCGATTTGTAATACCGTTTTGCCGGTTGCTGCGATCGTGCCCGGAGATAATCCCATGCAAACGAGCCGAAAGAGAGGCGTCCGCGGGCTTTCGCCGAAACAATAAAACGCGAAGAATTATTGAGACATGTAGGTGTTTTGTGTTACATCGCAAATGGCGCGGCCGAGCAATGCCGTGGCCGGCCACAGACTCGGCGGCAACTTACTAGTTATGTCACAGAAGCGACACGGATGCTTTTCGGGTATTTACAAATCATGCCGCATTCGTTGGATACGCGTAATCGAGGACGGGATGCGAAACTTAAAGTTCTGGTTGTTTAACTACTATGGGTGACTTGCACCAACTGGCCTGTTAAATTCTCCTAACAGTCGTTAGCTAATCACGATAAACAATTTAACAACCGGTTAAATTGAATCGGCTTGCACCAACTATTTGGATGTGCCTTTTAAGTAACGCCCGATCAAAGTTCGCAAAATTCATTTTTGAGCGTTAGAACATAACTAAAGACACAACTGAAATCGCAATCGCTCGCGCCAATCACAGCACAGTTCAAAATGGCGGACGGGTGGTTTTCAGCTCATCAGCTGTCAAACTGCCTAATGCTTTCGTTCATTTTTCGCTTTCGTGTCTTTCCTCATCAACATCAGACATATCAGAAAACATTTTAAGAGCGCGATAACCAAAAAGCGATAATCATAAGCGAAAAAACCGATCGATCGACGACGCAATCAAATCTAACCTCGAGAATTGACAGCTAGAGTTTGACAGCTCGTTAACGGCTGGTTAGAGGCGCTAACCGGGCAACAGGGCTCGGTTAGGGAATTTAACTGCGGTTAGCTTAACAGAGCATGGTGCAAGCAGTTTTGAGTATTTAACTGCGATTAGGCTCTTTAAACACGGTTATCTATCTTAACCGAGCTTGGTTCAAAGTCGCCCTATGGCAGCTAACGGCTCTGTGCAGATTGGGCCAGTGTGACCTGCTCGTAATCATGGGTCGGCCTAACTCACGGTTTAACTCCCATCCGGTAGCCTGCTTGATATAGATCGAACCTAGAAAGGACTCCGTTTCCCTGTCACGTTCCCTATACATTTTAATGTATATGACGTTTGATAGGGATCGTATACTTCTTGTAGAGTAAACAGTAGAGTTATTTTCGCCGACGCAGTTATTTAGCCTAGTTTCGAGGACGATTTCCAAATCGGCTGGGAGTGCTCTTGCTATCACTGGTAGTGCCTAGGTTATGTGGATTTATATGAGCCGAAATTCTCTGACCGATACGGAGAGTTAGTTTCACAACAGAGGTGTGTATTTTATTGGCTCATACACACCATTCATATTATAACATGAATACCGAGTTAGAACAGTAAGCGCTCGAGTGGCAAGGCGTTGCAGGGAAGGGTGCGAGGGAAGTGAGTGTTACGGTAAAAGCTTGCAGTTGGCGTTACGCGCGGGCGGGGGTTTGGCAAATCTCGAACATTTGAATATCTGCGTCAGCTGTGTAGAGCCCTTATGTCGGCCATATGGGAGCCCTTCAGAGTCGTGACGTCGCTAGCTTCAATTTCATTTTTTTTCTAAGAGAAGCTACTGTCTGTCTACTATCGCATAGCTTGCCTTTACGAATAGGATAGACTACACGTGTCGCTTCTTCATCGGCTTACGTCCTTATTCTATGGCCTAGAGAAGGCACGAAGCCGCGTAGTCCGCCGTTCGTTCATTCTTCCGGCTAGCATTTCGTCAACTAGGCCGTCAATCTGGCCGATAGAAACTACGACAGACGTACTTTTGTACAAAGGCGCACTTACACCACGTACTTTCCATTTATTGATATATTATTTAACATAGTTTCATCATCATAAGCGCTACAACTCACCGTGAGTCTTGGCTTCGCCGAGAATCATTTTCCATTACGTCCTATACTGGGTTTCAATTTTTTAGTTGGTCATTCGCTCCAAGTGAATTCAGGTCTTTAACTACACGATCAAGCCATTGCAGTTTTATTTCTATAATTTAAAAAAAAAAATATTTCCATGTTTCCGAGCTGTTCATAGTACATCGAAGTATGTTTTAACGGAAAGATTTATTAGACTACGACTACCACTACGAAGTTGGTTTGTTGGGACAGTGCTTTGCAGGTTGTCAACTACTACGGGCGAACCCGGCACCCCAGGATGTTATAACAACATCGTTTCGTTCCGTCTACCATTGAGTGAAGCAGAGACTTAACCTAACCTAACACAGTCCACAGTCTAACTACGTCAACAGACACAACGCCTTACCGCGAAGCACTGGAAAGTAAGCCCAACGCGCCGACCTTACGCCCTTACTACCAGATTTGGACGGATTTCTCCATCCTCTAGTATGTTCACAGTTTGAAGTCGCTTGCGTAGCGTCTATCTGAAGCCAGCGGTAATTTAGTTTGATTTTATTGCAGATCGCGGCGCTCTTTGCACGTCAATATCACACGGGATCGCGTGGCCAACGGATTGTTTCAAAGGTGGCTGACAGCAGGTCAACATTCAACCCTGCTGCTTAGGAAACGTACAAGGAAACGTACGTAAATAAATAAATCTATAAATAAATAAACAAATAAATTGACTAATACATTATGTGTGAACTATGTGTCCTAGATTCCATACAAATAGCTGATATTACCTACCCACCTGACTGTCAAACAAAATTCGCGTGGAGAATATAATAGTACCATATTAAACCTTAATATACGAAGCATTAACAAAAATTGGGATTAACTTATGATATTTCTACTTAGACTTAATTTGAACGTCGACGTGATCATCTTGACCAAATGTTGGATTAATGCTGTTGCTCGAATTCCACAGTTGGAAGGCTATGATTGCCTGAAGTCACACCAAAAATAATCGCAGTCGATCAGACGGTGTCATTGTGTAAACGAGATCATCTTTAAACGTATCCGTAAATTTTGCAAAAATCTATTTTATTGTATTGGATAATTTTATAAAATAAAGCAAAATATAAAAAACATTAAATATGTTAATAAGGATACCTACTTATTATGAACATATAGGTCATTATTAATTTTCTTCTTCTTTGGGTGCCTCACCAACGAGTGAAGATTGGCAGTCAGCTCTGTATACTTCTTTATCCATATGGAGCTGAGTACCAAAATAGTGCAGTGGTTTTCCTTTGCTTTGTGCCCTAGAACTTTCGGAGAGTATTTGGCTCTCCAGGCCACTGAAGCCTCTTCTAGATAGTTGCACTATTGGGTGTTCTGTTAGGTTATACCTACCGCCTAAGCTCGGTCATTATTAATAGCAGCTTTATTTGTAGTGTTTCTAACTTCATACATCTTGGCGTTTAATTGGCGAGTAAGCCCAGCTACGGCCTTACCAACACCAATCTGGTGCTTCTGTCCTCTCTTTGCGTTCAGTGATTACGCAGTGTATTATTTTACGATGAGATGTCTCGCATCATTATAAATGATTATTCACAATCCCAAAGGGCGTAGAATGTAATGAGTCGACTAGGCAGGTACATTAACGTGCGCCGTGCAGCAACATTATTTCAGCTCACTATTCTCACTGCGCCGTATTAACCATTCAGTGTGGCGCACTATGAGTTTCTAATTTGATCTAGTCCCTACTCTAAGTAAGCCTTTCTCTCGGTTGAACTTCGCTCGAGTGGCGGGCCGCGACGCAGCCGCGGGCTCGTATCGGTGTCCCTCGCTTCGCTCCTCCTTTGTCAACGTTGCGTTGGCGCGAATCGAGGTGGCCAGCTAGTGATCGTTCAAATATGGAGGGATCGCTGGAGACATACACTACCGCTCAAAAGTATTTGAGCACATACTTTTGATTTACTGATTATATAAAAGTGTATTGTGTGTGTACACATTTACAGACACACAATGTATACACCCTCACATCTCTAACAATGTAAATTACATGTATGTAAACAAGAGTGAATTCAGCTTTTTTTATATATCATAATATATTGTATTTGGGTTTATTTTATAATCATTTTCTACTACTTTTATTATTTAATGATTATTCAGATTTTATAATGATATATTGTTTATTTCGTTTTCATATTTTTTATGTACTATAACAATTTCTTAACATCTTTTTCATTCACTTTCAAATTTTAAATAATATCATATAAAAATGGCGTTTTTCTTGGAACAATCACTGCCTAGTTAGGAGTGACGCAAAATGATAGTGTAAAAATATTTCCTAAATAAAAAAAATTAATAAAAAAAAAGTATTTAAAAAAATCTATTTTTAAGAGAAAATGCATTTATATCTCTCATAAATCAATCTTGTTTTTTTTTATAGTAGTCTTTATTCATAAAAAAGATACAAATTACATGTCACAGTTCCCCACTAAGGCTAGTGCCTTTTCAGTGGGTAACTAACAATAATGTGTGTATATCTGACTTACATTATCTATTTCCTATTGTAATTTTATTAACTATTATAACTTTTTACGTTAAGTAGATGCATTGACTTCCTAACCTAACCTAAACTAACCTATATCTCCTATCATAACTAGCTGAATAAACACTTATAAATATGCTTTTCCACTAAATTAATATACCTACTTCCTAATCTAACCTAACCTATACTAATTATCTTGGTATACTTACTTTATTTACAATTACAATAACAAATGATTACACTAATAAAATGATTCATACTAGAATGATTCATACTAACCTAACTTATCTTAATTAGCTTGGTTTACCCTAATTATTCTACTTAGTGATGTTAATGCTAATTTAGTCTAATAGAATTTTTACTTGTTACAGTTAATGCTTTTACATATTTATCCTAATTTACACTAATATAGTTTTTAATTTCTCTGTTATAGTATTTATATTACATAATATTTAAATTATTTTAATTAGCTCGCCTGGGTAAGTCATTATTTAGGTTGCTTAGTAGTATAAGTTTCAATGTTATCTTTAGTAAGTATTTGCTGATTGAGTTGTCATTTTATAGAAAAGTGATTGAATAATTTTGGAACATCATATTCAAGAGTTCTATCGCCGTAATAATTGTTTTGCTTGTTATATTTCAAATACCCCTTTTCACGTAGCCGAGTTCTGTGTACATGATCGGCAGGTATTCGCAACGAACCGTTTTCGTTGTTGTCAAGCAGAATTTTATACCATACAAAGAAACTTATAGGCAAGACATCAATTGAGGAGTAGAGTTCTGTGTAATTATTTTGCTTAATTTGTATTGAGCCTTTTGGTGCCATTTGTTTCAATATTCGAATTTGAATATTTTCCACTTTCCTAACGTACATGGGAAATGTAAGTCCCCATACCTGAATGCCATATCCTAGTATAGAATTTACGAGTGAAAAGTATATGATTTTCATAATATTATGAGGTAATATGGATTTCAGGTGAAAGAATAGTTTTAAAAAATACCTGAGTTTTCCACACAGTAGAAGTATGTGATTTTCCCAATTAAAGTTTTTGTCAAGTATTAAGCCCAGGTATTTATGTGTACTCACAACCTCTAGACTATTGCAGGAGCAGTTTAGATGTGATACGTTATCGTGAATGCAAAAGTGCTGATTAGCCGATGGTGGCCTAGATGCCACCATACTTATAATAAATGTATCGGAAATTAATATAACTTTAGGAATTTAAGGGTTATTTAACAATTCAGGAAGAATTTAATCATTTTATTGTACAGAGGTAGCCCTAATTATATGTTTAGAAAAAGATATATAATTAAGAAAATATAATTAGGGCTACTCTTCTATTTAAAGATGCGAAATCAACTCAAAATTGCCGAGAAGGCTGAGGTCGACAATGATTCGAGTTTAAGGTAACAATGTGCTTGGCAGTGCTTGTTCCAAGGAAAACGCCATTTTTATATGATATTTTAAATTTAAAATTTTAAAGTTAAGTTTTATTAAAAAGATAATTATAAATAATTTGGTAATAAACCCAATTTATGGTATAAGGGAGTTTATTCCGAGTTTATTTTCCATGTCGATAATAAGTAAAATTTGTAAATTTTTAAACATAACGGTATTATGATAGCTGACATTCTAATTCTCATATAATTTATTATACATCTATTTATGTTTAAAAAATACGAAGGCATATTGCTGGATTGTCAATAAAATTATTTTACGTTGATTATTCTACATAGAAAGTGTATTTCTATTAAAATATAATTTTCTCTCTTACTATTTAATGGCATTAGTATATTTTGATTATTTGTAGGTAGGTTATATTGAATATAATATTACAGCCATGACAACTATCATGATAGTTTCGTTTTTAATAATTAAATTTTAAGCATTTAATTTTGTGACGCATCCAAGTGTAGGAATGCCTATCTACTGGAGTAGTTGATTGTATTGTATTGTATTGTATTGTAATATGGTTACAGTAAATGTCCAGGTACAAACAGTAGTCCAGGAACTTGAAGAGCATGCAGAATTTGTCCCACAATAAAGCATAGAATGACTACCTACGTTTGTATCGGATGTAGCAAGCCTGTGTATTTTCAATGTTCACGTCCCTTGTACAATGACTGCCAATAATTTATATATACGTGTTGGAGCCCTGTCGGTCCAACATCCCCACAACAAAAAAGTAATTTCCACAGAATGGAAACCGCAAACTCGCTCAAATCTACACGAGGCAGCTGCAGTTAATTTCCAACTAAATTCGGCAATTTATGCACAGTCAAGCGATGACTCATGTCATTTCTTCTGATCGATACATATGTCGCACCCCACTCATAACTATTACATCACCGCTCACGGTATAAAACGTAGTACATTTCAATCAATCGATATCATTTCCTTGGCGGATAGTTACCGCGACTACGCTTCATTATCAAGCAGTACCTGCATTACCCGCGATACCGATCGTCAAGCCTCGCTCCTCGACTACATACTTCGGACACACTACTACGGCTTCACCTCGCGCCCACACTAATACACTACGGCGAAATAACAATCAAGGCGTTAAGAACTGGCGACTCACTCCAACCTTCTGATTAAATACTTCTACTTCGACATCCACGACTTTCATTCACGGAGAAAACTTCACGATGAGACCCACCCTTCGCTCACAATCAATTGGAGTCTAGTGAAGGGTGGCCCCTCTCACACTGGTGACCCCGACGTGGACCCCTCTCACATACGTATACGTCTCTTGCTAGATTTTTTGTTTTTTTTTATCAGAAGTGACTATTATGTTTTTTATGTTCCTAATATATTAGAATGTGAGATAAATTTATTTTTACTGTAAATACTTTTAAATGCTTTAAATTGCTAAAAACGTAGCAGTAAACGTAAAAACGTAAAGGTCTGATTGAGTACATTCCGGAAATATACATGTATCTATCCGGAAATATACATGTACATTTTCTTTTTCTCAGTTATAATACTTTAATAAGTGTGGGCACAATATAAAACTTGTACGGGCTTCGGCCTAGTTAAGCAGATTTTGTAAATTACGTTCTGGAACATTACTTTCGAAAATAAATTTATTGTTATTATTATTATTATTATTCTTATCTATTTGGATAAATAGATAAACAACAAATATTTCATAAAGAAAAGGTAATTAAAATAATTGTAAATACAATAATTCACTTTCAGTAGCGGCAGTCGTGTTTTTTATTCTTTTTAATTTTTCCTTTCCTTTCGAACGTCAGTCAGACAAGTCAGTCAGATAAGCAATCCGTTTTGTTTTAATTATTTCAACGAGTGAAAAGTGCAATCTACTCACGAATATTCGCCTCAAAATATAGCTACAGCATCGGAGTATCCGCAGCCACTACAAAACATCACTAAATCGACATCACCACGAAACACTCAGGAAAGTAAAAAACTACACTTCTGCAAAATTTCAAATAGTGATTCGTTCAATTGAATCTCGTTCACAACTCACTTCGTTCATCAATCAAGAGACCGGTTCACTCCGTATATTATGACGGCTGCTTTCAGATAAAAATCAGAGTTAAACGGCAATACCGGCGTCTATCGCTATTGTTTTCGTACTGACCGTCACCGTCACGTAATATAAAAATATGTATTTTTAATCGTCGCCAAATTGAATCGAGCTACCCGCAATCAGCACATATCTGTCGACCATAAGGGAGTTAACGCAACTTTTCGACTTCGCTATTCCGTCGGAAAACAAGGAAATCAATACGATTTATGCAGCTATTCGTCGGCTCCGAAATATATCGTACGATTATTTAAATATCTAATTCTAACACTTTATTTTTGTTTCTAATACTCGTTGAAGAAAAATCGTATTTTAATCTAAATTGTTAAATACAGCACAACAGAAAAATAAGTTTATACTGAATTAACCATTATTTATAATTATATTTTCTGAGTCTCACCAAATTTTATATTCCTGATAGTTTGTACGTATAATTTCTCTAAGTATTTGACAAAATTATTGTATTTTACCTTAATTTTATTGACATACTCTTTGCCATTTTGCAATTTTGCCCATATTTTATTTAAAAAAAGTGATAAATTAATAATGTCTCCCCCGAAAATTACAAGAAGCACACGTAGCAAAACTGCCAGTGGTTTGCCAATAATTAAAACAAACTCATGTGGTAAAGTAATGGCTCCTAAAAAAAACCCTGTTATTTTAAAGAATCCTAAGGCTACAAAATCTCGTAATGATCTACCCAATGCTACCAGCACAGCCAAGAAATCTGATAAAACCGGACCACTGCCTTCACCACAAAATATTACTGATATACATTCTGACAGCTTCAGCGACTGCAAATCTGACTCTATCATATCAGCTATGAGTACGAATAAATTGAACCTTACCCGCCGTTCTAGTGCCCCTAACCTAACACTAAATGATAACAAAGATTTTGAAAACCCAGCACTTCATGTAAAATTAGAGTTAATGGAACTCGAATTACAGAGCGCCCACAATGAAGTATCGCTATTAAATGAAGAGGTAACCCTTTTAACTGAAAAATTAAAACAGTCTGAAAACAGGGCCGATAAGTATAAAAATATGGTTATCATTTTATTAAAGGGAAATAAACCGAGCGCGAGTAAAGTTTCTTCTGAATTTAGCAATATTACCTCCTCTTCCTTAAAAGTTTCAGAAAATAATAATCCATGTATTTTAAACAATAATCCCGTAATTAGAAACGACGAATCTGAGGACAATCTATTATCAATAAACGATTCCACCATTGGAATACCGCCTGCTAAAGAGCTCCCACCAATTGCAGCTAGAAAAATTGTTGTAATAGGTGACCAGCAGGCAAAAGGTATCACTATGGGTCTGAGGCATTTGTTGGGTAAAAAAGACTATTCGGTCACTGGATATGTTAAACAAAATGCTACATTCGAAAATATTGTCAATGACGTGGTGGTAAATGCTCAAAACATGACGTCGAGAGATCATCTCATAATAATGGGCGGATGCAATGACAAAAACCCCTATAGATTTTTGACTGAGCTCTCATTCAGCCTAAAAAGCTCACTTAAAACTAATGTTTATCTAACTGAAGTTTTATATAGCAATTACCTAAGAGAAATGGAACTAAATCGAAATATTGAGTGTTATTCTAAGCTGTTCCAACACTCAACCTTCATTAAAAATCTTAGTAACGCTCACGCCGAACCATGTACTCAATCAATTTGTCAGAAAATAATACATAATATACAAGCCACGGAGTATAGGAAGGAATATCTAGGCTACACGGAAAATAATTGTTTACCGGTTTTGAATAATATTTTAAACAACCAAAAATACTGTAACGTTTTTACAACCAAAGCAATTTTCAAGCACGACGTTTTGAACTCAAAAATTTCTTTTTCAGCAAATCCACAAAAAAATCGGCTAAGAACACGTTTTTTTCGTCCAGCACAATATAACACATAAAAATATAGATAATTTTAAAAAACCAAAAGCTACAGATTCACTTTCTATTTTTTATCAAAATATTAATAGCCTCAAAAATAAATTAATAGACTTAGAACTGTTGTTAGAAATAAATGACAAAATCAATATTGTCTGTTTGGTGGAGCATTCTGGAAAAAAAAATGAGAAGACATCGTTAAATCTGCCCGGTTTTTATATTGGCGCTTACCAGCATAGAAATATTTTTAAAATGGGTGGAACCATGGTACTAATCAAGAATAATCTAGATAGCGAGCAGTTACCGCAATGTGCTGATCTTTGTCTAGATCGCCATTTCGAATGCTGCGGAGTAAAACTATCAGAAAGTAACATGTACGTCTTCTCTTTATATCGATCACCCAATGGAAATATTAGCATATTCTTAAAAAGATTTTCAAAACTCTTAGAAATATTTGCAGACAAGAAAATTATTATATGTACAGACGTTAATGTTAACTTCCTAGTAGATTCAGTAGCAAAATATAATATAAATAGTATACTCAATATGTATGGTTTAAAGTCATATATTCAATCCGCAACAAGAATCACCGATCACTCTGCAACTCTCATTGATAATATATTTTCAAATCTGTCTCCCACTTTGTTTTCTTCGAAGGTCTGCTCTACTGGGCTATCAGATCACGAAGGTATTTTTGTTTCATTAAATAACAGCGCTAAAAAGGAGATCCAGTTCAAAACTACTAGAATTTTCTCCAAAATTAACGAAGAAAACTTCATAAATAAACTTGTTAACGAGGACTGGGAAAAAAAATTAAATGCTAAAAACGAAAGTGCTAATGATCTGTTCACTATATTTTTCAATAGCTTTAAATCTAATTTTGACAATAGTTTTCCAGAGAAAGTCGTCAAGGTAAAACAATCTAGTCATGTAAAATGTTGGTTATCGAAAGGATTAAAAAAGTCTGCCAAAAATTTGCGCTTTCTTCGATACCTTCGCAAATTTGAATGCAATAAATATGTTTTAGGGTACATAAATAGGTACGAAATAGTATATAGGCGAGTAATAAGAAATGCTAAGAGAAACAGTATCAGAATAAATATATTGAACTCCAAAAACAATTCTAAAGCACTATGGCAAGTCGTGAATGAAAAACTGGGCAAAAGGGAACAGACTCATTCTAATATCACACTCAGTGTAAATAATCACACAGTCGATAATCAATGCGAGGTAGCTAATATGTTTAATAGTTATTTTTCCCAAATCGGGCAAGTCAACAATTCTAACACGACACCCAGTCAGGTAGGCGGACACAATATTTGTTACAGCCGCCATATTTTCTTTATGCAACCAACCGATGCAGTTGAGATCACAAAAATTGTCAACTCAATGAAAATCACAAAATCTTCTGGGGTTGATGATATTACTATTGAAACAGTGAAACTTGCACTGCCTGTAATAGCCGAAGTACTAGCTAACTTATTTAATATTTCTCTGAGAGATGGCGTTTTCCCGGAGCAATTTAAAATTGCAAAAATTGTTCCATTATATAAAAACGGCCCGAAAACTGATATTGCTAACTACAGACCAATAGCTCTACTGCCGGTTTTTTCAAAAATTCTTGAGAAAATAGTTAATATCAGGTTAGTCAAATATCTAGAAAATAAAGATATTATATCAAAAACTCAATTTGGTTTTAGGAAAAATAAAGGAACAATAGATGCACTACATAATATTTTATCAACAATGTACAGTAATGTTGACGCGAAACTTTATTCAGGCACGGTCTTCTGCGATCTCTCAAAAGCGTTCGACATGGTGAATCACAATATATTGCTTAGTAAACTTGACAAATACGGCATCCGAGGGAACAGTCTTAAGTGGTTCTCCAGTTACCTATCAAATCGGAAACAAGTAGTACAACTTTGTAACTACGAAGGCGGATTATTAAAGAATGTAATGTCCAATGAGTGCGAAGTAAAGTGCGGAGTTCCACAAGGGAGTATTCTGGGACCAACCCTTTTCCTTTTATACATAAATGACCTCCCAACTGCCTTAACACATTCCAAAGCAACATTATTTGCGGATGACACCAGCATAAACTATGCACATTCTAATATTGACCAAGTTGTTACAACTTTAAATGCTGAATTGGTTTCACTAAATGCATGGTTTGAGAGAAACAAGTTATCCCTTAACACGTCCAAAACTGTTTCAATGTTTATATCCTCTCAGCAAAATAAAATACAAAATACTCCACAGGTACATATTGGGAAAAACAACATAGCCGATGTCAGTTCTCACAAATTTCTTGGTTTAGTTTTAGATAATCACTTGAGATGGAATGCACACGGAGAACAATTAAGTGACAAACTTTCTAGTGCCTGTTTTCTGCTGCGCCAAATACGAAAACTGATTAATTCTAAGGACACGAAAACGATTTATTTCGCTTATTTTGAGTCTTTTCTCCGTTACGGTATTCTCTTCTGGGCGCAATGCACCATCGATCTAAGGCAACATATTTTTTCATTGCAAAAACGGGCCATTCGAATTTTAAGTAATCTGGGTTATGTAGAATCATGCCGTGGTCATTTCAGAAGGCTTAAAATCCTCACCCTTCCATCTCTATACGTTTTAGAATGCGTTAAATTGATCACAAAAAACCTAGCTCAGCTGCCGATACATTCAGATACCCATAAACACTTTACCAGGGGGAGAAATAATCTGATTCTTCCTCGTCCAAATCTAGAACTTTTTAAAAGGAATCCGAGCTACGTCGGAATTATATGCTACAATAAGCTACCCTCTAGTATAAAAAATATATGCCGTGAAGGAAAAATGCTCCAATTTAAAAATAAACTCAAATTATATCTAATTGAAAGAGAATTGTACGACATTAACGATCTCTAAAAACTGTCTGCATCTCGACTATATCTCTTTCTGTAATAGGTTTTAAAACGATTTTCAATTTGACTAAAACGTATTAACTATTTTTTATTATTAGGTAGGCACATATTAATTATTGACTATTTTTATTTACAATATAATCACTAAGACATTTTATTTTACTTTTTGACAACCGTCACTTTTTTTATTTACAATATAATCACTAAGACATTTTATTTTACTTTTTGACAACCGTCACTTTTTTTTGTTATTTTTGACATTACATTTATTAATTTTATACTAAAAAAAACTTATTTTTATCGGTATTTTAAAGAATAATTTACTCTGTGTTTTTAATCTGGTAAACTAAATGGTGAGACTCGATTTTTTTCTACAATAATACCTTCTTCATTCTTACGAGTAACCTTTTACGTTTTGATTAGTAGTAGAAGAATTTGATCATTAAAAAAGAATTCAATGTTATCACGGCCAAATGTAATACTACTGTCTATACAACTATGTATTAGTTTTTAAGACAATAAACAATTTGATTTGATTTGATTTGATAATATATTTACTTACCATTCTATTTATAACAAATGAAAATGTTCGTACGTATGTAAATAAGATCGCGGCTCGAATTGAAAGCGTAGTAGTATGCGCGCGCGCTCGTTCGCCGCACGCAAGAATGCTTCGTTTTAATAGAGACAAACGTGTAATGTAGGCTCAATTTGAAACCGTTATTAAAATCTGCGTTTTGAGGACAACAAAACGTCGCTCGGGCGGCTGATTCTCGGTGGGTGTAATTAGCGAATTAAGATGCCTCCGCGCACGGTTGACATTTGGCCAGATGATTTTCGTCAGGCGAGCAGAAATGACAGGTGAAGATCTGCTTTGAGTCGTGATGCTAGAAAGAAAGTACTTCGCCCCCCCAAAAATTAAAGATATTTTCCCTACCCAAATCCACAGTATACAGAAGGTAGTGAACGGTTTAGTGCAGCTTGGTCCATAAGATCCATTGAGTTTTCGGGTCGGTCCAACTCACGATTCACCCCTATTAAGTAGCCTCCTCGCGTGGAAGACTACCCCGGGAAGGACTCTCGCGTCTTATGCCTCGCGGCTGGTGGATCGGTTTCCCTGGGGGATTACCTCCCGGCATTATTGGACAGCTAATCGGTATTGTGCACCCTGACTAATTACTGAAGGAGTCGGGAGACTATGGAAATATACCATACTTTCCTAAGCAGCGGGGGTGGATGTTGACCTATCGTGAACCACTCCTAAAATGACGAATTGGCTACCTGATCCTGAATTCAGAGAAGATAATGTCAATGATGTCAATGATTCGAATGGTCCGCGATAGATTCAAACTGTATCACCGCTGAATATACGGCAGGTAGAGGTCGCGCAAGCGACTTCGAATCCGTAACCAGTCGGGAGGTTGAAGGTATCCTGATGGGTAATTCAAGACTGAGATATCCTTCCAAACTAGGCTTCCCGCTGGGTATCTTACCCGGTGCCTCGCCGTAAGGCGTTGGCCTATGGCGAGAAGGTTGGCTTAGCTAGACTGTAGGTTTGAAATCGTCTCTAAGTCTTCTACGATTACCTCACGGAAGATAGAACGATCAATATCGTTAAAACTTCCTGAGGTGACGGGTTTGCCCGTTGTAGTTGACACCTCTAAGTATACACAGTTAGGGCACACTCTCGGGTGGCAAGGCACTGCTGGGCTGTGAGTGATGTGGGCAGAGGTATACGTAACGACAAACACCTGCGGTTGTCGTTACGTGGGTGGGGGTTGTTAAGTTTCTCGAACGTTTGAATATCTGTGTCGATCGACGGCGGACTCGAGTGGCGGCCAAATGCCGATGCGCTTGCGCTGCTTCTGCGTATTTTGCTCAATGTCACGGACAACGCCTGCGGTATAATGTCTAGTAGGTACTCGTATTACGATTTGTGGTAGCCCTTAGGCCTCGTGACGTCGTTCGCTTCGATTTCAAGAGAAGTTACTGCCTGTATACTGTGATAATGCAGTGGCTTACCACCAGGGAGACGAGACAGGCTAGAACTCTCTGCCTCTTATATAGAATCCTCGCGGATGGCGTGCCGCTTTATCTTACTGATAGGTTCAGCGTGCTATCGGCGCACGGCCGTCTTATCAGATCAGAGGGCCATAACCTGTTATGGCCCTCAGGCCTCGGCCCCTCAGCCAATTGACAAGTTGCTGTCCCAAAAAAATTTAGTAAAAATTAGTTAAAAAATTGAATTACGACATTGTCTCATCAAAACATTAATTACTGCCAAACCACTGTAACCATAATTAAAATGAAACATATTAACATAATAAAACATAATAAAATAAAACAAATTAAATTAAAATAAAATTAAAACGGGGCCGTCACGGTGAATCGAGTTGTGGCCGATATCGGCCAATCGGGGCCTGAGGGGTTAATCCTGGTCATAGCAGCGACTTTTTTTCGAACTTCTTCTCCGTGGAAGCTGCACGACTCTAAAATGCTTTACCGAATAATGCTAGAACAGCCCCCAGTTGTTCTAGCATTATCCTCGTTCAAGGCCAGGCTCAAGCAGCATATAATTCTAAAGCCATAAATAAACCAACCCTCCTCTTCCTCCCTCCTTTTCGCCTCCCGGTACTTCCTTACTATCCTCCTTTCCTCTGCGTCTTTACTTAATTTTAGTAATTTGCTTTCCTTTTTTTATTATCTTTTTCTTTTTAGTTTTTTGTTTGTTTCTTTATCACTTTGATTTTTATTGTTATTTTGTGTATCCAACGTAATAAATATATTATAAACTTAAGCTATACATAGGTTAACCGATAGACATCGCCGCAAGGCAATAAGCTCGCCTTTTTTTAATTTAAAATAAAGAGATTTTGTATTATTATTATTATTATAATAATGCTGAGCATAGAATAAACCACCCAGAATCGTTTGTACTATGTATGATCAAGTTAGTAGATGTTACGATTGTACATATTACAACAACTAAAATAATCGTAAAAATAGGATTTAAATTGTTCAAAAGTCAACGCTGGATCACTTGCCTTCTGATGAGAAGATCTAAACTAGAATTTATATATCAAAAATCTGACATTTTTATTTCACTCACTGTCTCATCTTAACAACTCATCATGCATACCTACGAAAGCATTTCAGCAGCGTGCATACGGATCGTTTGACGTTTCATCCCGGGCGTAGGGCGCGCTGTATGTATGTAGGTACGCATCAATAATGTTAAAAAATGCAATCCTTACCGGAAAGGTGAACAAATTAAGACAATATATCAAAATAGAATAAGAAGTTGAGAAACCCGTTTAGGACCGTACCGAGTATTTTTTTCTAAGATTTATAGTTTCTGAAATTTAGGTGCAAATGGATGGACGGCCGGACTAAGACGCATTGATATGAGTCTCATCTCTGTTGGTGGGTTGGCCCAACATGATCATGGTCCTTTACATCTACCTTACCTTGGGTCTTGTTACACATCGTCGGTATACAGGAAAATATGACTAAGTGCAAAATTTTTCGTAAATTGACCTTTAAAAATGCTATTCTGCCACACAAAAATACTCAATTCCAGAAAATTATCCCTAACTACTTGAACAAAAATTATCATGTTGCCTATGTCCATACACACTTACACATAACCCACTTCTGGTAAAAGTGATTAAGTTCGGACTTGATCGTGTTTGCCCGAACTTTGTGCCATGATTATGCATGAACTTTGTACTATTTACTTGGACAGTATTTTTTCTTGATCAAGATTGGAATGTGTCTCAATACTTATCGTAATAATAAGATTGTTTTAAGGTTTTATACTTTACTCATTTAATTTTTGTACATTTAGCGCCATTGTTATCAATGTTATAAGTAACTCGGAAAAATTGAACACCGAAATGCAGCTAATGCTCATTGTCCACCTAACTAGGACTAAACCGTCCCGTATCTAGGCGGGTCAGAGTAAATAATTAAAATAAGTAATACAACTTATGTAACAATTAGCCTTATTACCATAAAATACTTTTTATTTTTATAATTAATGAATGTATTTAATTAAGATTGAATAATATATAATAATAAATAAATAACACTACAATACAAATCAAAATACTAAATTTGTAAGAATAATACATTGTAGGTAATACAATATGGCAAATACACATTATATACGTAAATACGATTTCAATAAATAATAAATGCTATATGGTATAAACATATTTATAATTTAATAAATTATATAAATACAATTATAAAAGCAGTGCTCAAAAATATGAAATAATATAAATAAAAATTAATATGTACTATGCATAATAATTTATATAAATAAACAATATTATTTTTAAATTAACCGTTATACATACGTATTTTATATATTTTTTGAGATTTTCTTTAATTTAATTTACTTGGTATTTTTTTCCTTTTATTTTAACAATGGTCCATACAAAGGTATTTTTATTTTGGATTATATTTTTGCTTTCCCGGCAGAGGGAAAGTATTGTAAACGCACTTCTGTGTGTCTGTGTGAGTGCGTGTGTGTGTGTGTGTTATTCCACGAGAGCGCGCAAACGCTTCATCCGATTGAGATGAAATTCGACATGCAGGCATCATTTGATCATGGCAAAAGTTGAAAAGATTGTGGTTGAAATCGGTCTACCATAGTCATACGTCATAGTCTAGCGTTAGTCATACGTCAATCTCGAAATATAGGACGTATGCGTCGTTGGGCCGGAGCCACATTGTGAAGTCTTAGTTGGAATATCTTTAATACAAGCGACACACATATTTTTTAATTTCGGCGTATTTAAGAAAATCATATTAGAAAATTGCCATTTTATACTAAGGAAATACTACATAAATACTACATTTGCAATCCTAATCACGACATAATTACTGTCGGAGGGGGGGGGGGGTTGGTGTGGGGGTAGGCTTTTCTGCTTGCCACTGAAACGCAAAAAATATAAATATTTAACAGAAAGCAAACAAATATATAAATATTGAGATTAATAGAGAATAAAATACAGTTAACCTATTAATTCATATAATCATAACATCAAATAACGAGTAAATAAAAATTGGAAAAAATGTAAAATTTTAAAATTTAAGATATTATAAATAGAAATCAGGTAATAATTTAAACAATAACATTTACTTCTCCCTTTTTCTTTTATTCTGGAAGAAACATCTATGGTTTCTCGAGTGATCTAATTACTTATAACAGCTTTTGGCGCCAAACGGGGCGCGATAGGCGTCGCGGCGCCGCTCGATGCCGCTCTACAGCCTACTCGACGCTCCGCGCCACTGCAGCGACTGTTTTTATCGAACGTGTCTGATTGTGTAATGAAGTTTGTTCGCGGCGACGACGACGTTATTATGTGCAAACATGGTCGGTTTTGAAACTGACACGAGCTTCGATCCCACCTCATCCACGTTCTCGAACAGATGTCGCACCGCTCCTACGAATCTGTCATTTTCGATCCGCTTGATCTATCGCCGTTGCTGTTAATTTATTGCTTTGTGGCACCAACGTGTCGCGCTAAACTTTCGACATGTCGGACAAGAATAGGCGGTTTAGGCTAATGTTTTCTATTAACCATAAAATTTTATATGTGGCGAATTCTTAACTGCAAGCTGTGTTCGATAAATTACGAGGCAAGCAAAGCTTACAAAATGACAGGGTTTCTTCAAAGCGCACGCAAACCACTTCAATAACATCAATAATTAGTTATAATTAGTCTGAAAAGAGTGAGGGCGGGTGTGGCAAGATACCGAGCCAATATCGTTCGCTGGGGCTACACAGAGAACCCAATATGCAACTGTGGAACAACACTGCAGGATAAAGACCACCCTCGATCCTGCCCGCAACTGTCAAACCACATCACACACCAGGATCTACAAGAAGCGAACAACAAGACCATTCAGATCGCATATTTTTGGAGAGACGTATCCTAATCTTGCCCAGACACGTTAACGAACGAATCGTATAGTACCAGCCTCAATGCCCCGAGGCATAGTGGTTTATTTTTTATTTATTTATTTATAGTATTACACAAGTTCGTTTGTACAGTTTACCATATCATGTTGTATATATATATGTGACGTTAGCAAAAAACTGATTCTCGAGGAGATATAGTAATGAATAAAAGTCGCCTAACTAGGCCAGGGCCTGTTCTAAGGCAGACTTTATAAAATATTGCTTAAATGTATCTAATCAAATTACTAAATAATTGTTATATAAAAAAAAATAAAAAAAATAAAATTAAAACAATTAAAATTTGTAGAAATTCTATTACTTTGACAATAATTATTAAAGTGTATAGTAAAAGTAAAAATATGTTTGAAAGTAAAAATATATGTCTAAAATTGAAGAATAATGTGAAAAATTAATATACAAAAAATTAATATACAATATTCAACATTCCATTGATGTTTTCCCTGCCTTCTTTAATAAGCCACCTAGAAACCGATTTTTTAAATTTGTTTTTGGTTTAGGTTAGGTTAGGTCGCCTGATCTTACGTTGTAAGGTCCCGGGTTCGATTCCATGCTAGGTTACCATTTTCCGTTGGAATCTAATTAATGGAATTGCATTTTTAATTCTATCGATCGAATGCAATAACAAGACACACACTATACACATGTTACACGCAAACATACATATAAACACGTCATAGTAGGGTTGGTTGTAAGAAATTGACATAATATGACAATAAACCCGCCCATTGTGAAATTTCGCAGTAAAGGGTAGAAACAAACAAACAAACAAATTTTTCACCATTTTATTTAAAAATACATATTTTATTTATAAAAAAAATGATACTTGAGATTTCGATGACTCAGACAGCCAGACATTCAAACATTCAGGTAGCCGGCAGACATATTTATTGTCCTCTTTCTGGTTCTGAATATTGTAAAACTTAAGGAATTATGTTGTTAAGCAAAAACTATTTTTTTAGGTAAATTGAAGACGCTTTGCGTCTGCAGTGATTTGCTGGTGGGTTAGGTTATGCGGCGCTAGCGTATGCATATGTAGTTTAATGTTGTACTAATTACGCGTGATGGGTCATGGCTAAGAGCATAGCTTTTCCATTTCTCATAATGTATATATTCTTGGGTGGTATTATTGAATACAAATTGACAACACAGACGAATTTATCAGTATTAGGAGACGATACTAAAACAGTTATTAAATTACTGCCTCACGATTCCATAACTGAACCTCGCGGTATAAAAAAGAGAAAGCATCTGTGATCTAAAAACAACATAGAAAAGTTATTGATAAGACAGTGAGAGGAAAAAAAGATATCATGTGTTAAATTTGTTAATGATCGGCGCCAAAATGGCGGGAAAGACAGATGTAAAATAGGCGGCAAAATTTACGCGGGAAATTATTATGTGACTTCCGGTTGGCGAGTCGTATATACTCGTTTGTTATTATGAGAGAGATTTTCTTGAGTGAGAAGAGATTATAGATTTTCAAGAAACATGTCATTTCTTATTTCTTTCTTTATTTCATTTCATAAATAAAACAAAATTACAAATAAGATACAATAAAATTATAGTTTAGATTAATAATTAATGTGTACCTAATTTATTATATTTGTACCTACCCATTATCATTAGTTAATTTTTAATATTATTAGATACTTTTTAAAAATTTTTAATTATGTAGTTTAAAGTAAGCACACGCCATTGTTTAATCGGTTGCCTTAGTTCGAGCTTAGGCCTAGTTAGGCGGCGTTACTCTAAAGAAATACTGGGCTTCGATACTCTCTTTTTTGCTACTAATTACAATGAGCCTCTAGTGATAATGTACAAATGTAATGCAGCCAAAAAAATGCTCTTTTCTTTAAATAAATAAATAAATATGCCCATGGATCATAAACATGCCAATGTTTCTTCACATGCATGTTTATGATTATATTACCGTTGAGATGTAATATGCATCATAAACATGCATTGGAAGAAACATTAAAAATAAATATAGGTACATTTATTTTTATTAAGTTTATATATTTAAGAATTAAATTACTATAAAACATTGATTTTTCTTATAAAAATTTGATTCTGTCACCCAACTGGGACTAGCCCGTTCTAGGATGGACAGGAAAATATATGTTACATCAAATAATATCATTCTGACATAAACAAGCAGCATAATGCCCACATCCTAAAAGATACGTGTGCTCGCTGTAAAAATATCCACGTCTGACGCAGTCGAGCATAGCACATTATGTGCCGCAAAGAACGCGTAAGCAGGTCTTCACCGACTTAGGTTGGTTCGCGAGGACGTCTCCGCAAATAGAGTATATGACCGAGATCGATTATAATTATCCGAGACAAAGAGTCAAACCTTCTCTGGCATGATAGGATTATCAACTCTGCCCCGGATCAGATTAAAAATTGGCGCCATGGTGAGCAATTACTTGCGCAATTTAAGGGAATTATAGCCCACAATGCTTAATAAAAAAGCTAGTTTATTTAAAATATACCAAACGTAAAAAACATTTTTGGATTTTTTCCAACATAGCTATATAAAGATCCTCATGCGGATTTCATATAACTGTATTCGTTTCCCATCTATTATATAAATTGGAAGATATTGAATGAAATAAAAATTTCGTTCCCATATCCCAAAGATTGGCAACGCCATCTATGCAGATTCGGGTCAGGTCACGTTCCGAGCGGTGGACCGATCCGGACCTGTGTGACCTGGAACCTCGCCTGGAACGGTCCGGAGAAGCCGCGAAAGCGACAAGCAGCGCACTTATTCCGCCCGCGTTAATCGGCGGCCAAGTTTTACCTACTTATTCGTGTCTGATTCACGAATTACATTACATCGGTTCATTGTGGAGTTCATTGCACCGTAATGTTCTGCTATCTACATCGATGCTCCGGCCAGCGGCGGCGAAGCTTTGGTTCGAGAGACGCAGACTGACCACACTTTTATTTCCGGCTCGTCAAGAAAATCATACATTTCATCTTACGGGAGATAGAACGATCTTATATCGTTAAAACTTCCTGTGGTGACGGGTTCGCCCGTTGTAGTTGACAGCTATAGTTGATCGTATTTTTATTATAACATCTTAATTTTCGTGGACGCTTAAGACTTCCAATGTACCAGATCAGACTAGACTATTTTGGTATAAAATTCTCTTGAAGATCGACGCACAGTGGCGACACACATATGGTTGGTACTGTTACACAAAAAATACAATATTTGTAATATAGGTATACACTTTTGAAAACTAAAATAACATCTCCAAGATACCTCTATTATTCTTTTGGTAAAACATACTAGGCAAACCTCGTAATATGAAAAATCTTTGCTTAATTATTATAATTATGCGACTTTCGATTTATAAACTCGATTTTTAATATAAATATGCTAATATTTCTTAAAACTGTACTTATCGCAGGAAACGATTATCGGCTGAATGTTTTTTTTTTGCTATAGATAATATTTGCTCACACAATCTTAAAGGTACAAAAATCACTCCTACAAATATAATATTAACTGAAAAGAATGTACACATACGTAATTAATTGATACTTACTATATCAGAATTGCAGTCTTAAATCGCGCACGTATAAAGCATTAATTAAATATTATTAGAATAATTTGAACGTTTTATTCTATCTTAGTAATGTCATTATATAATTCAGTCTCGTTTTGTAAAATTCTTAAAAACTATGATATCTACGTAAAGTCATTGAAAATTTCGCAAAATACTTTTACTGGTATCCTTTATTATTCATTCTAAAACATTTATCGTTATACGTGACTCATTAATCTCAACATTAGTTAGTCGGCGAACATTTTTAATGAATTGAAACTGTTCAGAGTGTAAAAGTTTTTCAATTAAATTCATTGAAATTTCATTATTATGATTTCTTTGATTTTATTTTATTTGCTGAAGAACTACTGACCCTGAAAGATTTATAACGGTTTTAAAGAGTTCATTAACTTACTGTCAATAAACTGTCACAGGGATATATTATTTTAATCCATGGTGGCTCGTTTATAACCTTTAAACCCTACCCCTGGGGTGTATCAAACCCCGAGCGTTAGTTTTTCGCTTCGTGTTTATTAGTCAAATCGGTTTGATTGTTCCAGTACTTTATTAACTCGTGATTACCTACGAACGCGCCAGTCGTGTGTGTATTACACACCACATTACAAATTACACATAATTACAATAATTACACATTACAAATAAATTTAGGGTGTATTACACCCCAGTGTAGTAATAGTGTATGCGAGAATAACGGTAGAGTTTAATTAAGGGTTAACAAGCTATTAATAAAAAAATATAATTAAATACAATTTTAATTACATGAAACCTTAGATCTTTAACCATTGAAAAAAAAGATATAGGTGCAAGATTTGTAATTTTACCTTTTATTTTGATTATGCGATGTATTCTTATCCTTCCTTTATATATAACTCCATAATCAATTAGCGGAGGCATTTTGGAGGCAGGCATGGCCTTTCGTTTGCCTTTCTCGGCTTGCGCCACGTGTATGGATCTCAAGTTTCTTAGCGAACACTGAAGACTGAAAAATACATGAATTAAAGCAAATAATTTGATATAAAACAGGGGTCTTTTTTATATTCCGTATTATAGGGGAGACTTTTTTATCCCATTGTATGTAACTATACTCGCCTTAATCTATAGTGATTACGTCTAAGAAAGACGCACAACAGGGCACTCATTTTTCTAAAATTACGACAGATATTAATAATATTTTAGGATATTTACAATATTTTTTATGTTAAAATTTTACTTTTTATATCATTTCTTTTTCAAATATTCTATGATGGTATAGATTCGACTTTTATCCGGTAAATAAGAGGTATTATGGCATATAGCATGATTTGTTTTAAATATGTATTCAAAAATATTCAATATGTTCTAATATTTACGAATAATATTACTCCTATTTTCACATGTCAATATTTGGTTACTTTAGATGGGTGGATGGGATGAAGGGGGAGAGGCAGTATTTGTTAGCAAAGCTCGACTTCTTCTATATCATATGATGCATGGACTTAGTCGTATTGGACTTGGTATTATTTTCTTGAATAAGATTGGACTTTGTCGTCGATGCTGCGTTTAGAAACTAATATTAAGAAGAAAAAGATCTATTTGATGTTTACAATAGAAAATAAACTTATTCTGGTTCCATATTTGTGATTTTTATTTATTGCATATAATTCATCAATTTTCATGTTAATTTAGGTTAGGGTACAGGTCACGCGATAAGAGCTGGCACGTTCACAGTACTCACACTAATGCAATGTCACTATACAGGACCGCGAGCGAGAGAGACGGAAAGACTTTTTATGATGCGCATCAAGTGAAAGTCACGTCGCGCGTCACGACATTGCATTAGTGTGAGTACTGTGAACGTGCCAGCTTTCGCTGCGGCACCTGTATCTAAATAAACCTTATTTTGCTATGCACTCAAATAGTATTATGGTGAAAGGTTTTTGTGTGATGACAGAAAAAACAAATGAAGCGAGAATCCTCACTTGATTTATCAGAGGAAATTTCAGATTAACTGCAATGATTTATGAATGTTGTTAATTGGACTTGGTTACAATTTTAGCTTACTTCACGATATCCTGTCATTCTAATAAAGCTGGTTTTGTCTCAGACCCCAGTTGCGTTCGGAGCGCTATGGTTGGTGATCGATGCATCTAAATCGTTACGTCGGGCCACTTTAGCTCGGTTGACGTCGACTTTCGTTTCTTCCTCCAGAATGGGAATGCCGAGAGAAAGACAAGGATGACGAAAGTGTGACGCTGGTCGGACAATTGATAACTAATTCTGCTAAAATATATATTTCTTTTATACAGATTGTCTTGTAGCTCGTTTGGTTTATGGTGGACAACGGGCCTTGCTGTGCCGTGGTGTTGGGCTTTGGGGGCTACGCGGCTGACCGCGATTGTGTTTGTGTGTCTGGTGGCCCGTTTCAGTGTACACCGGTTGAACGATTGCGCGCGCACAAGCCTGCCAGTCTGTTAAAAGTCGTTTGGTGCTTTCAGAGTAGCACCGTGCGGCCGGTTGCGTGTTGGGCGATTTGTTTCAACCGGCGACCGTCCGCGCGGGCTATTGGCTGCATAGGACGTACAGTTGGGGACTGAGCTGAATGTAAGCGGTTGCTGAGATGCGGGGACCTTCGGTCTCCCCTCCAAAGACATTAGTGCTGTGACATCACTCGCCTGGTGATACTCGACAGTAGGTATAGGTATGTACGCTAACGAAAGAACGCGTGTTCTACGAACGCCGGTCCCCGCACCACAGCCACCGCTTACATTTAGCTCAGTCCCCAAAAGTAGGTACGCAGCGTTGTACACTCAATCAAACAAGTAAATATATTAAAAAGAATAAAAAAACACGACTGCCGTTACAGAAAGTGAACTATTGATTGTATTTATAATTATATTCATTACGGTTTTTTATGAAATATTGGTCGTTTATGTACTCGTATTTACCATAAATATATAGATGTATATTTCCGGAATGCACTCAATCTGACCTTTCATTTGACACTAAACACGGTATATTTATGTTAATTTATTCACATTTGGACGTTAGGACACATTTTTATTAACACTTGGACAGTTTATGTACCCTATGACACTCGGGATGACATAACGATTCTAACAATATCACATACTTCTAAATCTGTTCAAGTGTTTAGGAGTTATGGTGAATAAAAAACTGGGTTTCATCCGGATTTTTTCGTTGGATTGGAATAAATTCATAAGAACCAAAAACGGTTATTCAAAAATCGGTAATATTTTGTGAAGTGTAATAAATAAACACTGTATAAATTGTTTTTTGCTATATTAATATTCCAAATATTTTCAATATTCCGGATCTATTCTGACAGCCGCGAAAAGGAAAAACGAAAAAAAATAACTGTCAAATGATGAATGTCAACACGCACAACGCAACACGGCGATTTTATATTAAAGACGCTGCTTTCTCCTTATATGACAGCAAGGGGCACGTACCCTATGACACTCGGGAGGACAAAATGATTCTAACAATACGACACACTTCTAAATCGATTCAAGCGTTTAGAAGTTAAAGTGGAATTAAGAAACGGAAAATATACATACCATATATGAACCCTGAACAAATTACACTCCTTTTTTGTTGTGCAGTCATGTAAAAATAGAGTGATTGATAAACTTTGTTCTTGAAAAAAGGTTCTGGGTATTCTTGCCTTAAACAGATGACTAATGCAATAACTCAACTATATGTTGTTTATATGTTTATTTTTACTATAGTTTCTAGGAATGCGACTCTCTGTTTTAATTTTCATGATTATTTTAATATTTCGATTCGATTCGATTTTATTATATGATTATTTTTATTATCGTGTGATTATCGTACTCATTTTTTTAGCAAACATGATAATTTAAACATTGTCTATTTGTAAATATAAAAAAAAAAGTCCGCCTTAGAACAGGCTATAGTCTAGTATTGCATGAACAGGCAGTTACTATAAATGCCATCGTACTAAAATATACCTCAATTAGAAAACTTTCCATCCATTTTCTATACTGGTGACAATAGTCGTGGAGTAAATTGTTTTATCCGACGCGATTTTGAAATTGAGATGTGACATGGTCGTATCATACCAAAAGTAGTCGAAAAGCCATTGATTTACCTACTCAATTTTGAAACTTGATTTTCACCTTCAAAACTCCAATTCGTGCGGTTACCGTCTATGTTTATAACTACAATCAGATCATGTACCTACCAATTTAAATTCTATAGATATTAAAGTAGTCTCCCTTATTTATTATTTGTTTATTATTGTTATTATTATAACAAAAAATAAATAGTACTCATTTATTATTAGTAATAATAATAAACGCTGTATTGAAAAGAAAATGCAAGACTACAGACAATATTCTAATCTAGCCCGTACTAACTTGCGAACATTGTTTGTTTTTCATTATTTTTTTTTAATAATATCAAATTCAATCATTCTTTATGATCTCCTACCTCTTCCTCAAGAAAATTTTTGTCCCTTCCTAACAAAAGAATATGAAATGACGTCACTGGATACCCCTATATAACGCGTGTCGTCGACGATTTCCGATCCGGTGGCGAATCGTCCACACTCGGCCGGCCTCGGCCACCATCGCTCGCCTTCGTTTTAAATACCGTTTCGCGCGACGAGATCTTACGGTATATCTCTGTCATTATTGTTTGTGATTGTAGGCAAACGCTACGCCCTAGTTTGCAAGCACTGGCCGCGGATTTGTCTGATCCGATTAATCTGTCCGGACACCATCATACACCATCTTAACTCTGCGGATCAGTAGGTTAAAATCAAATATTATCAAGACAGCGGGAGCTAATGGGCCCTGTTGCAGTTAGACCAATAAGACCCTTGCATATGGGTCGGCCTAACTCACTTATCCGGCAGCCTCCACGCAGAAGTGCGAGCCCGGACAGGAATCTGGCCTCGGGGCCAGTCTCCCCTAGGAACCGAACCCGTAACCAGTCAAACCCGTAATCTCTCCCTCGAACCCGTAACCAGTCGAGAGGATATATGGCCGCCACTCCGCCGACACAGTTATTCAAACGTTCGACACATTTCACAACCCCCACCCTCGCATACCGCCAACTACATGCGTTTTCCGTATCGTATCCTTCTGCTCACTTCCTCGCACCCTATCCCCGCAAAGCTGTACCGCTCGGGATTGAGCTTACTGTTCTAAGCTTACTCGGTATACTGTATCGCAGGGCTGGTTGCTCTCTTCGTATAACGCGATGATGTTTTGATAATTTGTGGTTTGTCGACTACAATGGGCGAACCCGTCACCCCATGTAGCTTTAATGATAATGATCGTCCTATCTTCGGTGAGGTGTGCATATAAGACTTTGTGGATGATACAAATCTACCCTCCAGCAAAAAACAAGAACCCGCCAGAGACCGACGCCTTACGGCGAGGCACTAGGAAGGTAACCCAGTGGGCCACCACGCCCCTGGCTACTAGTTTCGGCCAGATTTCTACGGCCTCCCGACTTGTTACGGGTTCGAGGTATTTTGCGCGGTCATCTCCCCTTATGTAGCGGTAATTCTGTGTCTACCTAATCTATCGCGGACTACGGCATCCTTTGCCCGGCTGTTCACCCGGTATCGGGTAGCCGATTAGTCGTTTCAAGAGCAGTTGCCGTAAGGTTAACAACTACCCCGCTCTATAGGAAACAAATTCGTTTCCAGACCCCGGAATGCACAGTCGATTAGCTGACGACGCACGGTGCCCAAACCGCCCGAAGGTTGCTTCCTTGGGAAGATTGGCCCGCAGGCCAGACTCCTGCCAGGGCTCGCCCTTCTGCGTGGAGGCTGCCGGATGGGTATTATACGGAGTCCGCCCGTTGTGCGAACTTCATACGAAGACAGCACAGTCGGCGCGGACGACGCTTGTGAGTAGTAATCGTATTACGATTTGTGGTAGCCGTTGGTACTCGTGACGTCGCTCGCTTCGATTTCAATGTTGTTGTAGAAGCTACTGTATGCGGTGCCTGCGACGCACTGTCGCAAGCCGGATCAATGGGTCTAGCTCACGCGAGACCAGACTGATTTGTGTTATCGCAGAGGGAGCGATTACGGGCTTCTCAACAGTCTTTATGAATGATATAGCAATGGAATTTATTTTCGAGATATTTTACAAAATGTTGTTATCATTATTTATTTTTATTTATTAATAAAATTAGCCAGTTAGGAATATTTGTTAAATTATTTTCCCTGCTATTGGTATTGTCAAATTGATGTTACATGATTTACCTTACATGGTATTCATTTATGTACAGATCGCCTATTTTTTATAAAACTGTAACAACAATAAATAAATAAATAAATAAATAAACATATAGGACCAATTATTTTTATATTTTAAAAATGTTCCTTATTATGCACATATAGCTCATTATTGTTATCAGCCTTTAATTTTAAATTTAATTATTTAGTGTAATGATATTACTAAATAATTAGATTTAAAATTGTTTTATATAACTCGTTCCTTAGTCTTATACAAATAAAAGGCTCTTGGATTTCATTATGTCAAAGCGAGAGCTGATGCCGACTCCCGGAAGCCGGAGCTGGAGCTCCCGATTCGGTCAGAAGTGACGAACACGGAACAATACTGTAACCTCGATACATCATGGACAATGCGCTGTATCGCTTTACGAGCGCGCTAACCTCTGCAAACAGAGCGAAAACAGTGCGCTCTTGGCGCTGTCATTGGAGAAAACGGAGTGTAGGGAGGCAGCCCGAGCAAGGTTGGTGACTGAGTAGAATGACGGCAACTGTGAAGGCCTTCGCCTACCAGTCTCGTCTACCAGGTACTTTCTTAGTTTAGTGCTAATGTACACAGAGTAAATACAAAGAACACTATGAATAAAGAGTATTTATTTCCATTACAGCCAACACCCACAATTATGTAGTAATGATCAAGTATATTAAATTATTTCTAAATTATTTACTCCATATATTAAGCAGTAAATTACTTCAAAATTATTCTAATTAACAAAATAAAAAAGACTATAATACAACAATTGGCAAAAAAGTACATGGTAGGTACGATGCTGTTTTCAAAAAGTATTTTAAAATATCGTTAAGCGCATACATGTTGATTTTAAGCAGATGCACCCGGATGAATCTCTTGAAAATAGCAATGATTTTAATCGCATTTAAATGATCAGGCAATGTATTAAAAAGTTTAAGTCCCTATGTAAAGACTAGTCCGATGGAACTTGGCCGTACGTGGTATGTTCGGTTGGAGGTAATCGAGATACATCAATATGATTAGTGCACCACCAGAAATATTCCTTGAGGAGTGTCAAGATCCTGGTCGAATCATACGCCACAATCAACGATGGCAGTTTATTGCAGGTCAAAACAATACAAATTGTGTCATTCGATCTTTATACACGTTGCTATACTTCTGCATCATTAGAGTGTTTTTCGCGATTTGTCTGGTCGGGAGTGAACGGCTGAAGTATTTCATGAAGTCCTCCCTCAAGAAATACCTACTCCAGCATTATCCTGTACCTATATTTTGATTTGTTTATCAAATTAAATCAATTAAAAAAAATAAAAGGATAGAAGGAAACTTAATGGTCAGTCTTACGTAGCGAATTACTTAGGTTTAAATCTTTGAAATATATCTACAAAAAATACTCCAGCATTATCCTATACCTACATTTTTATTTATTTATTAAATTAAATCAATTAAATAGACAGAATGCAACATGATGCTTAGACGATTGAAAGAGGTTAAATCTTGATAGGGTTTGAAATTGAAAGGGTTTAAATCTTGGAAAGTTATCCACGAAAAAACATCGATTAAAGCACAACTATATCTTCTAGGGACTTGCTCTCTATGGCTAGCATTAGATACATCTAATTACGTAACAGTAGGATCATGAATCAAACACCTATTAAATACTTTCTACAGCCTAATAACTGATGATTTAAATACATATTAACTGTACCGATTTAGATAAGATCTGATACTAACAACTTAATCTAACCAATCTTGTAAATATTCTACAAGAAATACTCTAGCATTATCCTATACTTATATTTAAACTTATTTATTAAATTAAACGAATTAAAATGATGGTCGTCTGACCATCATTTAAATTCTTTTGAAAGAGTCTTTCGAAGTAAATCACTTAGGTTTAAATCTTGGCAAGTTATCTACAAAAAAACATCGATTAAAGCACAACTCTTTCTTCTCGGGATTCGTTGTCTATGGGTTACACTCGATACACCTAATTATGTGACAGTAACATCATGAATCAAAATCCTATTAAATACTTTCTACAACCTTATAACTGATGCTTTAAATACACATTATATGCACCGATTTAAATAAAATCTAATACTAATAACTGAATCTAACCAATCTTGGAAATATATACAAGAAATACTCTAGCATTATCCTATATATATATATGTTTACTTACATTATATACTATATCTTAAATTAAATGAATTAAAATGATGGTCAGACGATTGAAAGACTCTTTCGTAGTAAATAACTTAGGTTTAAATCTTGGAAAGTTATCTACATAAAAACATCGATTAAAGCACAACTATTTCTTCTAGGGGATTCGCTGTCTATGGGTTGCACTCGATACACCTAATTATGTGACAGTAACATCGTGAATCAAAATCCTATTAAGAGCCCTATCACATATTTTTTCCAGAAAGGCAAGAAAAGTGGATTTTTGGCGTTCTAATTCCAAGAAATGAAGAGATTTCTACAAACTTTAATTACTGAATTACCTGGACCATTTCTTGATGTTGACCATAGCGGCCTTTAATTTTAGATATAACCAATATTATTTACTTATTCAGCCCATTTTCCGAAAGTCGTTATTCGTAAAACGCTCGGAAGGCAAACTTTGAGCTCCTTAATACAGTAATATCACTACAACGAAAACCGTATACTATTTTTTTTTATGTCCGTCATGTATTCTTGTTGACCATAGCGGCCTTATTTTTTCGTTTTTTGACCACATATCCAAGGTATACATTACTTACAATTACACAAAATTTAAAAAAAAACTTCCTGTATCATTCTAATTTTCTCAGAAATAAAATAAGATTCTTATATAATACTTATACTATATTAAAGTTCACTCTTTTAGCAATACGACATAATATAAATTATTGTCATTAGAAAGGAGAAAACACTGCAAAAAACAATTAGAAATTGTGTATATATTTGCTTGCGCAAGAGAAGAGCGCTCAGTGCCGCGGTTTTCTCCCAGGGTTGAGTAGTTATTTATTTATTTATTTATTTATTTATCCTATCTTTTATAGTTACATCCAAAAAAAAATGCGTTCATTTTTTAAACTCATTTTAAAAGAATACCTACGCTATTTTGTAATAGGCCTCTTAAATACTTTCTACAACCTATTAATCGATGCTTTAAATACACATTATATGCACCGATTTAGATAAGATCTGATACTAATAACTTAATATAACCAATTATCACTAGGAGCAATTTACATATACATATAATTTACATTATATTGATACCCGATTGAATAAATTTAATAATTCACATTTAAAATGTCATTAATCATTCGCGCCTGTGCCGCTCAGACAATTATTATTAACAGGTTGCAGTTTTATGTTGTAAAGCAGCTGCTCTTACACCTTTGACTTTTAATGAGATATACTTTACTTGCTCGTACGTCTACCTTTTTACTTTCCTAAAAGAATACATCGTGTTACACGAAATATGTAAATAGGGAAAGCCTTGCTTCTGAGCAAAATTTAGAATTGGATTTTCACCTGATCTCCACATTTCGAGATCCTGGGAATCCAAAAAGTATTTTTTTGGAAAATGTCTGAATGTGTGTGTGTGTGTGTGTGTGTGTACCCACTGTATCTTAGAAACTACACTTGCAATTAGAACCAAATGATGTTCAAAAATAGTTCATCCTAATTCTTGGATTTCAAAAGCTGGTAATAGATATTCGCCATTTTGTTTCAAAATAGAGGCTTGTGAAAATTAAAAAATATATATTTATTCGTTAATATTGGCCCTAGAAGAACATATGAATAGGCTTGTATCACTTTTCGATATCTTCAGTGAGTTTTGATTTAAACATGCTAATATAACCTGAAAATAACTATACTTGAACTAGTTATACTAAAACCTTATTTAGTATAACTAAAAACTTATTTAGTTATACTAAAATGAAATAAAATGAAAAATCTCTTTATTGCTCAATTAAAACAAGGCACAATGGCGGACCTATTGCTACATAAAAACTAACTAACTATAATAAAACGGTGTTAGAATCCTGAGAATGATACCTCTTATTTTGTTGTAAGTCATTTCTTAATATATTTGGTAGCTTATTACTAGTTTGATAAAGAAAATTTAAAATTGAAAATCGACCTTAAAAATGGCGGTTTTTATAGTCTCGATAGAAAATCAGTTAAATCAAAGAAGATTGTTGTGTGTTTTCATCAAGACGAAATTTTTGGGAAAGTATATGATACCGTGTATGAGCTAGAATTTTTGTATTAATTTCTGTACAGTAGTTTTTAATACTGAATATTTGCCCTGCTGCCTGAATTATTGTTTGCAATTTTATGTTTCATACTTGCAAAGCGAACTTGTTGCTGACAACTATTTAACTTTACCGTTATATGCCTAATCGGTTCTATGGACTGTTTAAATATGTATAATTTGTGTTCTGGGTTTGGTCAAGTTGATTCATTTGCAAATTGTGTTGATTCAAATGATTTGCGGAAGTTTATTAAATGTGCTTTTTTCCTGGTAGGTACCTACTTGAAAATTCCACTATCGAAATAATAGAAATGTTGAAACTAATTACGTATTTGCAATTCCGATCAGGAATAGTTATGATACGATCAAACGAGCGATACATATGGTCGATTCGATAGTGAATTGAGCATGAACTCATAAAAGGAATTGTCAGTGTGTGTGTGCGTACTTTATTTTTATGAACCCAATTTTGCGTTCATAGATGTATAATGCCTAATCATCTGCTTTAGTAAGGATCGTCGATTTGGGACTGTGGACCTAGATATGCCAATTCAGTGTCTTGGAGAGGGTTGCCTTTATGAAGTATCTAAATCCATAGTCCGGTGTTTGGGGTACGTGGTTTTCATCGACCTGTGTCCAACGGTGCGACTAAGGGGTATAGGGGTGCTTGAACCCCCTGAATCGCGTTTCTCATAAACGTCATCAACGATCGCGTCTTCAAACATTGAACGATTCGATCTTTCAATCTAACGGAAATAAACGCTTTTAAACAAGGTAATACAGGGCGTCGAAAAGCCTTATCGGTGTAGAAGAAGTGTATCTCTGTCGTCAACAGTTGAGGGCACCAACCTCGAAAATCATGGAATTCCTCGTAGGAAATCGGGATATTGACAGACTCTTGCTACACCTGCACTCAATATTAATACTTGTGGACATTGGTAGATAAAGAAAGTAGCCATTTAGGTATAAAGTGAGGATAATTTTAAAACTTATGGCAGTTACTGAATTTCTACATAAAGTAGCCAAAGCTCTGCATCGTTCCTGTGATGACAACTTCGGCATCTAAGATGTGTCAACACAACGGGTGAACTGGTCACCCCAGGGAGTTTTAACGACATCAGGTCGATCTATCTCCAATGGAATGAAAGAAAAAGACTTTAGCGGACAAAGGACAAAGATTCTCGCTTCCTTACTACCAGATTTGGACGAATTACTCCAACATGCTCCAACATCCAGTATGCTTCACATGCTCCAACATCCAGTATGCTCACAGATTCGAAGCCGCATACGCGGCCTCTACCCGATGTTAGCGGTAATTACATTCGAATTTATCGCGGAACGAGGAGCCGTTTGCCCGTTAATATCATACGGGATCGGGTCGCCAACGAATCGTTTCAACGGTGTCTATCATCAGTCCAACGACAACCTCCGCTGCTTAGGAAACGTACATTTCCAGACTCCTTCGACTACTATACAGGTGTGGCATGGTTCACATAGTCCTTTCCAGGTTAGTCCCTCTTCGAGGAGGCTACCGGATGGAAGTTAAATCGTGGGTTAAGCCACCCCAGGATAACAAACAGGTCCCAAGCTGCAATGAACCGTTAGAGCTTCGACAGTGAAGAGGTGTCAACTACAACGGGCGAACCCCTCACTAGTTCTTGAGAGACCAACGCCTTACTCGCTATCAGATTCGGCAGTATTTCTCCATTCTCCCGTCTGGTTACGGGTCCGAAGTCGCTTGAACGGCCTCCAACGGTTGTTTGTTCATCCGTAATTCGGTTTGAATTTACCACGGCCCGTGGCGTCCTTTGCCTGTCTTTTCACTCGGGATTGGGTAGCCAACCGGTCGTTTTAAGAGCCGGTTGACAAAAGCTCAACATCCACCCCAGCTGCTTAGGAAACAGTATATCGTTCCCAGGCTCCTCCAGTTATTCGCCGAAATGCACAGTTGAATGGCTAACGCAGCACGGTGCGCAAACCGCCCAGTAGCGCCCGAAAATCATCCACCATGCATGCAATAAGAGGCCGGGGAAACGGAGTCCTCTTTGAGTAGGCTACTGGATAGGAGCTGAGAGAGGTGGATCTTAGTGGCCCAACTGCACGAGGTCCATTAACTTATCATAAAACTTCGACAGAAAGACCTTCCTTCTCTCTCCCACCGCCCGGAGCAGGATGCAAACACTACCGATACCCCAAATCGGCGCACCTGCAGGTACATGCCGCGCTGTGACATGAACGCCAGACCAAGGTAAAGGCTTGTGGTAATGGTATAGTAATGTACCCAAGTACTGTGAATCAATCTTTGGGCGCTCCTGGACGGTTTGCGCACCATGCGGCGCCAGCCAATCGATTGCGCATTCCGACCGACAGCCGGGGGAGTCTGGAAACAGTACCTACTGTCTCCTATAGAGACAGTAGGTACTGTTTCCAGTTGGCAGTACGGGGGTAGTTGTTAACCTTGCGGCAACTGCTCTTGAAAAGACCCGATACCGGGTGAACAGCCGGGTAAAGGATGCCGTGGTCCGCGATAGATCCGGTAGACACCGTAACGCTGCTAAGTAAGGGAGAGGACCGCCAAGCCACCTCGAACCTGTAACCCGTAAGCCACCTCGACCGGAGTAATCTGGTTGCAACTGGATGATTAACCTTTGTTGGATGATGATCTCGCGGTATGGCGAGGGCTTCTCGGGCGAGTGGCGTAACTAGAAAGTGGAATGTTTTCGTCCCAAGTCTTCTACGCTCACCTCACGGGAGACAGAACGATCTAATATCGTTAAAACTTCCTGAGGCTCTAGTTGTTTCGGAGATGGTCGCATCGCGGTTGCGACCGCGTCGTGAGCGCTCGCGAGCGAACTCTTGCTCGTTCGTTCGTATTGAGCCAATGCCCCGGATGTTTCAAAACACCTCGCGCGGTGATTAAGTGGAACGTCGAATTTGTATGTATCTGGCCGGCGAGTTTTGTAAATAGGCGCATCCACGCGGTATCGCACTTCGTACCCATCAAGAAAGAGACGCCGCGAGTCGCAGGCGTACTTCGAATACCGACTGTTCATAAGTGAGAGGGAGATGGAAAAGGCTGTGTGACTGCACATCGAACGGCGCTGCCAGCCGTCGGTATTTCGTTATGTTTTGAAATGACATCGGCCGTGGTCGACTTGCAATCATGCGATTCTATTGAAATTAAATTACACAAGTTCAGTAAGTCACGTGGTCAATTATCAAAACGTCAATCAACCCAATTGTTAGTAATCGTAACTAAAATAAAATTCTATAATATCGAACTAATGAAAATAACGGCGTATTGATGGCGAGCGACAATGTTGCAGTGTATACAGGATTAGTTTTTAATAGTCTGCACCGGTCAAGGGAGTGGATCTGTACATGGAACTAATTAATTCAATTATTACATATACGATAAACAATTCAAAAAAAAGTTTTTTTAAATTAAGTTTTTTAGGATCAATTTTTTAAAAAAATATTTTACACAAAAAACCGGGTTAAAAATGTCGAGAAAGATTTTTGCTTTAGGACATTGTATCAGAGGAAACATATTTTTTGAAACACACATCAACACACTTTCGGATATTCAGTATTTTTCTCAATAGCAAAGATCTAAAATCAAAAAAGTTCTCAATTTGAAAGATGATTTTTGACTCAGTTGTTTTAAGTAGACTATTGTTTATACAAACAAAAACTGCCGAATATTTTAAAAAAATACTTTTTTTTAAATTGAGAGTCCAATAAAGTTTTATATGTTTTTTTGTTTAGTTTTATGTGTAGAGGTTTTTATTTGTCTGGTGCTCACCAATAAAAACCAGCCCTATATTTCAACTTTGCTCAAAAATTAAAATAAGATAAAAAAATTAATATTCAATAGTATTCCACTTCCTTCTGTAGCAGGTACAATAGGAGGTATCAAAACACAACAGGCGAACCCGTCATTCCAGGAAGTTATAACTGCATCAAGTCGTTCTGTCTCCCATGGACGTGACAGAATTAGCGGACAAAAGAAAGCCACTGTCTAGACCGACAAGCACGTAAGAGTCCAACGTCATACCTCGAGGCACTGGGAAGAGGACAAGCGGGCCGACCTCGCTCACTCACTACCAGAATTGAGTGGATTTCGATGTACTCCGGCTCACACAGGATGGGTGGCCAACGGATCATTTTAAACGTGGCTGACATCAGGTCAACAACAACCCCCGCTGCTTAGGAAACGTACCTGTTAAGACTCCCCCGGTTATTCGTCGGAGTGCACAGTCGATCGGTAAACACCGCACGATGAGCAAACCGCCCAATATCACCCGAGATGTTCCTCGAGATTGGAATCTCCGATCCAACCTGTCCACTACTGGGCTTACGGGCGCAGCCAGGGTTCACAGAGTCCTTTCCAGGTTAGTCACTCTTCGAGGAGGCTCCCGGGTGGGAGCTGAACCGCGAGTGGAGTCGACCCAAGGTAACAAACAGATCATCAGTCCCAAGCTGCACGGAACCGTTAAATATTTATTTATTAATTTAAGAATTAATTACTATAAACCATTGATTTTCTTTACAAAATAACAGGAGCCGAATGACTAAATCTTAATCTTTTGTTTATTTGATTCTGTCACCCAAGTTGGGCAGGACTCTAATATTATTATAATAAATTATGTAAAGGGTTTAGTAAAATAGTAATAAAACTAAATTGCCCTAAAATGTGGTCCTCCAAAAAATACAAAAATAAAATAATAATAAAAAAAATATTTAAAAAATAATATATTAAATAAATATCAATATCAAGGAGCAGGTACAGATGTACGTAAAGTAACAGCTCAAATAAAGTTTTCCCAGTGCATGAGCCGCATTACAGGTTGGATGGATATAATGGTTTTAAAAGAGCAACGAAAGTGGAGTTAGCTATCTGTGATAATAGCAACCTCAAGGAGATGGCACCCGAAGAATAAGAAGAGCATTGCTGCTAGCGTGAGATAATTCTTGCGTTTACGATACAGTTGATTACGCCCGTAATAGCTTCTGTAGGATGCGCGTTATTCGGCTTTTGTTCATCGCAATTAAGCCGTCGATCAAGAGAGAAATACCGTATTGATATATCCGCGATGATCGACGATCAATGTGCTTTGACAATGATCTAGTTTTTTTAGAAAGGATTTGTGCCTCGCTTTTCATTTCGGAAATTTTAGACCGACGTTTGTAGGTCATTTCGTATACAAAATGCCGAAAGTCAACGCGCTAAGGCCGTTCGTCAGTCAGTGCTCTGCGACTGCGCAGGTATTCTTAAACAACGCGAGTACAAAGATTGTTACGAAAGTGATAACAAGCGAGCGAATTATCACCGTTATTATTAGGTTGATTTAATACGGAAATTTATTAAATGGACTCTACTAGGTACGACTAGTAACCTAGGATTACTCTTTGATTCTACATTGCGTTTCGAGGTGTCAGAAAAAGTATTGGTTGAGGATTTGTTCGTTTGATGGCTTTCTATGGAGCTAATGGGCCCCTTTGGAGTTGGCCACGAAGACCTATTCGTTCAGGGTCGGTCATACCCACGGGTCAACACCCATCGGGCGCTTCTGAACGGTTTGCGCACCGTGCGGCGTCAGCCATTCGATTGTGCACTCCGACTAACAGCGGGGGGAGTCTGGGCAACATATTGAGATGTCAACCACAACGGGCGAACCCGTCACCGCAGGAAGTTTTAACGATTCATCGTTCTATCGACCGTGCAGTGAGCGTAGAAGACTTTGGACATAACAAATCCGACGTCTAGCTACGCCACAACCCGTTAGAGACCAACGCCTTACCGCGAGTAGCCAGGTATGTTACCTGGCGGGCGGCACTAGCGCCCTAACTACCAATTGTGACCAGATTTCTCCGGTTTCTCGATTGGAGTCTGGGAACAGTCTGGGAACAGTAGTTTCCTAAAGAGCGTGGGTGGTTGTTAACCTTATGGCAAGTGCTCTAGAAACGATCATTCGGGCGAATAAGCCAAGCAAAGGATGCCGTGATCCGCGATAGATTCGGTTGACACTGAATCACCGCTTCACAAGGGAGAGGACCGCGCAAGTGACCTCGATCCTGAAACCAGTCAGGAGATAGGAGGTATCCTGAAGGTTAATTCCAGACGGAGATATCCTTCCAAACTGTTAGTCAGGGGGCGAGGCTGCCCGCTGGTTACCTTTCCCGGTGTCTCGCCGTAAAGAGTTGTCCTCTGACGGTCATGCAGCGAAGCTAGACACGTTGACACCTCGTTTGAAAGTCATTAATGTAATTAAACCCAACACCCCTTCCTGGGGTGTCGGGTTCGCCCGTAGTAGATGACGACTCCGAAGATCAGCGAAGTTAAGCAGCGTCGGGCGTGGTGAGTACTACTTGGATGGGTGACTGCCTGCCACGCTATGGTATGAAAATCCGGCCGCCTGTAAGATAATTGTCGTTACACATTAAGGTAACGGGTATAAAAGATTAAAGAAAAAATACTTGCCTAATGCACCTAACTGTATGCGTCTGTTGATTTAGTTGATCTGATTTTGTCACCAAACTTACTAGGGTTACCCAAGTAATTATACAGGATGAGTTTTCAGTTACCGGCGTCCTTGAAGTGGGTGAATCATTACGAGAAAATAAACAACTTTTCATAAAAAAATGTGTTTTATCCCATTTTTAAAATTTAAAGGTAATTACTTGCTCGTGCTGATTCACCCCCTTTAAATATGCCGGTAACATAAAACTCACCCTGTATGTATTGTCCATGTGTTGCGTCCATTATGTGGTGGGTCACCTCCACGCTGTGCGCCGGGCAACGTCTTCATACATTATGAAGAGCGCAGGATAGAGTATTCGACAACGCCGAAATCAGGCGATCGGTCAATTAACCAAACCACCTGATAGCGTCAACGGCTTCGGCTCTAGGAATGCAATCAAGGGGCATTGAGAGCCTTGAGCTAAGAGGATGTATTATACAGAGAGAGATTGTACCGGTTGGTGATCTTGAAGCTGGCTCGGTGATTTTGACAGATTGCTTTTGGGGGAGCGGCGACAGTCACCAGAGATTATCGGCCGTGTCCGGGGCAATAATAATATGTATTTTCAGATTTTAAAAGAGTAATAGTGTGACCTGTGCCATGGAAACAATTGGAAATAAGGGCGTGAGTGTAAGCCCGCTGGGTAACATACCTGGTTATCGCGCGGATAAGGCGTTGGCCTCACGTGCATGTGGCGGAGCTTGACGGTGGACTGTTTTGTCCAAGTCTTCTGCGCTCACTTCACGGGAGATAGAACGACCAATCGTTAAAACTTCCTGAGGTGACGGGTTCGCCCGTTGTAGTTAACAACTCTATATGTGACCTGTGCCATCGAAAATTGTACCTGAACAATATGTTGGTTAAACTGAAAAGCGGCAATGAAATCAATCATTTTTGATTAATTTCAAAATTATTCGAATGATCTGCCATGACAGTTTGAACTTTCCATTGATGAAAACTTATCTTGGAATCCTCAAGTAAGAGAAGTCAGTCGTAAAGTCTGTGCAATTCTCCATTCTTATAAACAAGAGCAGAATTTCCTTCCCCCTTGTATTAAACGCCAAACGGCACAATATTTTGTTTTACCAATAATTTATTACGCTGAGGTGGTTTATCTATACACGCGAATGAGGGAGGAGCTACTAAATAAACTGGAAAGGATTCATAACCCGTGTTTATTTCCTGAAGATGTATATCCCGAAGAAATTTGAACACATTTCGACCTTTCTTATTATATATTTTATTTATTAATATTTCATTTATTAGTATTCTATTTGAAAATTAATTACTATAAAACATTGCTTTTACGTATAAAAATAACACGAACCGAATAGCAGAACCTTAACCTCGTGCTTTTTTGATTCTGTCACCTAACTGGGACTAGCCCGTTCTAGAATGGGCAGGACTCTGCGCAAATGGAATGTCAGTCGTTATTCTAATCACGAATTTGAGATAAGAGGTAAGGGCTGCGGGGATAATACTGGATTTAGTAATGTGTAGAAATTTACATATGATATATTGAAACTTGCGCGAATGAAATTAATGCAAAAATGTTACACAAACCATATCATGTCAAGAGTTAAAACAGCTTTTAAAGTTCTGAACTTTCTTGTGAGAGATTTTTAAGTTGAAGCTTGTTTGAGAATGGTTTATTTTAAAATACATAAGAATATATTGATCTGGTGTCAAGTGCAGAGGCATGAAGTCAGAAAACGAAAAAGGACAGAAAATGCTCTTTCACTTAGCAAAGGTGAACCATGGAAATTGCTTATGATGAAACTGGCCCGTATTACTGACTCTACAGCTCTTTCACTACCACCTAGCAAAGATTAGAGGAAACTAAAGGTTTCTTTATGTCGTCGAGTCCCAAAGCATGTTTGCATGAATTATACAGAATTATACAATTATACGTTTGAATTGTACATGCATCAAAACGCCAGGAAGTGTGTAACACGGTCTTATCTGTCTTATCTTAAAATGGATTGAATATAGAAACAGATAATTCATTATTTTACGCGATAACGAAATGTACACTGAGAAAAATAATTTTACATGTCATAATGGTATAACGGAATTGCTAGACTAATTGTGTTGCATACGTAAATCTGTATATTACGCCATGTTTAAGTTAGAAAGCCACATATCGTCAAATTCGATTAGATGTAACGACATAACACATAATATTAAAATATAGCACCATTGCATTCGTGATTTCGAAAAAAGTATTTCCTCAATTCAAATCCCTAATTCAAATATTTTGAAATGAAGAGCTTTGATTCCGTTCCAGCTTTGAATAAACGACGCACGATATCTATATCTAATCCACGTTATCATGTCGTTATCTGTCGCTGCAGCTATCTTCGCGGAGTGAGCACGTGAATACGCCCGGAGCAAGCACGTCCACAATAGTCAGCTACGTCATTTCACAAAATATTTGCCTATTTAAGTAGTTTGAGTCGATAAGAATATGGCTATCGCCCGTCCGTGTAAACACAGCAGATATTTTATATTTTCCAAGGACTGCGTGCTCACATTATTGATTTGAATACTCATTGAATGGAAAGTTAAAATGGTTTACTTTTTCTGACTCGATTTCGTAAATTACTGGTTTTAGAAATTATTTATATAATATAGTTCAATTGCATGTTATAGTTCGTTTATTTAAAGGCTATGTAAACTGTGCACTTGCTCACCCCTATTATGGAATCTTCTAGAGCATTCTCTAATATTCTGGAATACTCTACAACATTCTAAAGTAATATCGGTCTTTCTCATAAGAAAACAATGTGTTCATATTTTCGCTACCCACTCCCACAAATGCACAACCACCCCTATAAAGCCGGGTCCGCTGCGTTATGTTACGAACAAAATATTATTTTGGTAACATGTTAGTAAAACATGTTTAGCAAACAGGCTGTCCTCTGCGCCATGTAAAATATTGTTTAGCTAACATGTGAGTAAAACATGTTTAGAAAACAGATCCACTGCGATTTTCGAGTATAGAATATTTTTATTAATAACTTATCTATTTAAAATGAGTTCCGACAAGAATGACGTGTCCACGGTTTTGGCAATAGTGGATTTAGTTCTTTGCAGAAGAAATAGAAATATATTTCGTATTAGACCCTACCTACAGCCACGTTCTATCAACATCTATCAATTCCTATAACGTTAGAAATTTCCAAAGAAGCATCTAGCTTTTTAGATTTATTTTTACTTTCGTTGGATGTAGCGTCCCTAATAACGGGTCTTTCTCATAACAGTTGTATACAATACAGGTTTTTCTATATTCCACTTCATTAAAACGATAAACTAAAACAACGAAATACGACATCAAAAATATTTTACGAGATGTGTCTCTGGCGAGCTTAAATACGAAATGAATGATATTGTACCCCCGGCCTTCACGCAGGTGAACGCCGGGAGTGTATCCATTCGACTCGGCAAACAAAAACAGCGAACAAAACAGTTAGGCCACGCCCCAAAATAACGTGACCTTGGTTATTGTGTTAGCAAGACACGATAACACGGCGCAGCGGACCCGGCTTAAAAGTCTCTTATTTGGTGCATTGTATCATTTTCTTTAATAATTTCCTTGCTGTCACAGAATAGTTTCTATGCTTATAATAATAAACTATGTGATTTGCCACCATCCCTTTGGTTATGAAATTATCAATGTCGATGATGACTAACGAGCAACGACATGACGGAATACAAACATAATGTTATCAATCAATACCGCTTTAGAACTAGCCAAGGACGGAGCGGGGGTGTTTCTGATGAAAAACCTTGACGCTATTTTTCACTCACTCTTCGCGCTACTAGAAATCATCAAATTCTATGAAATCACCATGGACGTCATCGTGACTAAATGGGAGAGAAGAATAAAAGAGAAAATAAATATTCCTAAAACAGGACACCTTTACCTACGACCTACATATATGATTACTAGGCTTAAAAATGATTTAAAACAGTGTTTCTCAAACTATTTTTGCGGACCGGTTATTTTTAGGCTTCCCTTCGTGATCCACTAATACATATGTTTTACTATTCTGGTGTATATTTGTAAATAAGCATGTCCACATAGAAGTATATATAATTGAAGCGGTAACTTTAACAATAATGTTATAATTATATTGTAACAATAATCTCAGTAATAGTTGACTACTATTACTGAGATTATTTAACGTTTTTCATTTCAGATTTCCAAGTGGAGACGGAAATATCCATTTTGTGATGATTAGAACGATTTCCAGACTGAACTATGTCTGTGAGACTGTGTGTCGTGTGTGTGTGTGTGTGTGTGTGTGTATTCCTTCTCGATAGGGCCTAAACGCTTCATCCGATTGAGCTGAGATTTGGCATGCCGGCATCATTCGGTCAAGGAAAGAGTTGAAAAGATTGTAGTTGGAATCGGTCAACTAGATTGAAATTCGGGACACAGATGCCTTGTTGGACTGAAATCACGTTGTGATTTTTTGTCAGAATATCTCTTATACAAGCAACGAAAAAAATATAATACCACCGTATTTAAGAAAATACTATATCATATTGGCTTTTTCAATCGTTTTTTTAAATGATAGCTGCGACAAGTTTTTACAAATGTAAATTGGTTTGATAGACAATAAAATTCAGGTCCGTGTTTCTAGAATATACAAACTTGAAATTTGATAACATATTTTTTTCATAATGGAATCGCATTTTGCAGTTTTATCAAATTTTCTTTTAAAAAGAAAAGTACTAGAAATCGCGCTTCTAATTGTTGTTTACTGTCTTTCTCCTAATCAGTGATGTCGGTCTATTAGGTCAGTCACCTTCCATTTCTTTATTTGGTTGAATGGTTGCACAATTTGAGGTATAATAAGGAACCAGCCTAACTATTATGGTGAAAATTCTTCCGCGGGCGTTACTCGCTACATACGCGCAACGCGCCGACGTTGCAGCATAATATTATTATTTTCCAACTGTTATGTTATGCTAAATCGAATTACGCATTCAAAATGACATTGCCATCCGCATTGTGTCATTTTTTCGAAGATATCAGACGGTTTTCCTGTAGTCTGGACTGCTGGGATTGTGCTCCGCATTTTGAAGCGGTTCAGCGATGTGAAGGTCGTGAGCTTGTTGTATGACTCGATATTAATGAGCTGGCTAGAAGCAAATGCTGCCATTTGGAATTCTATTGAGGAGCTTTACAATCTGATGCTGAAGAACGTAAAAAGCCGTTTTCTAAGGTTCCTGTACTCCAAGCAATACTGATGCTAACCGTTCTTGTATCCAAGCAATTTTATTCGCGCTATGAGATGCACTCAACCATGCCCGTTCATAAAATGTTGAATGGTAGAGTGGATTATTCGTATATACTGGCCTAAATTTGTATCTTCGTGCCGAATAACGCCATTCGTGCTAGATCACATGAATAGATCACTTGGTGGAGTTATCCCCACGAACAAACGTAGGCGGATGGCGTTGGTGTCAAGAACTGTCCGGCATGTGCATGTCCAATTGTAAGGATCCAGCAATATCGAAGGACGTAGTAAGTGGTTGTATTGAATTAAATGATTTACAAGCCAGCGTAGACTTCCACAAAAGTTTGTTGCTGGAACCAGCCAGAACGGCAATATAATATGAGCGATGCGGACATAAAAGAAGTCACTTTTGCGAGTAGATTTTGACAGCAACAGTATAGCTCTTGCTGTTGACTTTCAATTCCAGAATGACTGGACAACAGTTAGGGACTTTTGCATTCCTCCTCCAATGCACTGGAAGATAATGTTCAACTGAAGTCAATGCACTGTGAACACCAGAGATGATGGAATTTTATTTAAATGTATTTCCAGACCCCAGTACCTTCGGTCGTTAGAGTTATTCACAGGATAGTTCACGTCCCTTTTGTGGCAATATCCCTTGAAGAACTAGACATATTTTAGCTGCTTGCAAGTCGGCCTTAGATTAAGGCCGGTACACTGGATCAACTCCAACCCCCCTCCCCCTCCCCCCCCAATACAGTTTGTAACGGATAACTCTAACGGAAAAACATGCAATCCAAAACTTTTTTCAATAATAGAAAAAGCTGCAGATTGGATTCTGTAGGTCGATTCGGTCTCTAAGTCTTCCTGTAATTTTCGGATGCACAGCCCTCCATCCAGATATAACTCTTTACCCCCTATTTCAAAACATGGCCCTTATTGTAGAATTAACTGTTCTATGGGAATTAAATATCCCAAAGACCACGGGTACATACTAAATGAATACCACGAGTACAAAATAAGTAAATAAATTTAATAAAAACCATAATATCTAGCTTCATTTCATGAAGTTTGCACCTGTATAGCGAAGAAGAAGAGTCGAGATGAGGATAATTTAAATTTTGGAGAGGGCTTCCTGGTAAACACCTTATGTGCCAACATGTCATCGTGAAACAACTGCGATATCCTATTCAATTTTGCAGATACACATTTAATTGGGTAAACGTTCAACCGGTTTATGTTGGATTGATGGCTAAAGTGGACTAAGCATGGATTTTTGTCAAAACCTCAGTAACGTTTCCTGTATTTTTAAAGTAGAATAATACACTCTTGTTTCAACGTACGTGTTTTCATTTATTTTAGATTTAGAGGGCTAAATTTTGACCATTAATTTTAACCCCGAATTATATAAGGGTTGAATTTGGCAAAAACCTCTGAAATGCTTTCTTTGTGGAGGAAAGCCTATTCGGATAATAACCCCGTTTTTTCTAGATAAGGGTAAATCGCCCTATTTTCTGGGAACGGTATTTCACTCGAATTTCGAGATCCTATCATGTTTCATGTTAGTGATATACGATAAATTAAAAAAAAACACATTTTTCACCCCCTTAAGATGGTGTGCATAGCAAGATGGTGTGATCGACGCAATCTATCCAAGGCCTTTGATTGCGTCGATCACACCATCTTGCTATGTAAACTCAAGCATTATGGCGTTCGAGGCAGTGAACTCTAATAGAGTCTTATTTGCAAGGACGAACGCAAGTAACTAAAATACAAAATATTGTTAGTAAACCGCAGTTAATTACTCAAGGAGTGCCACAAGGCTCTATCCTGGGTCTTTTATTTTCCTTGTGTATATAAATGACATACCAGATTGCGTGATATCAGATAATGACGAAATTACCCTTTATGCAGATGATACTTCTCTAATTTTCAGTGATACAAACTTAGATACTTTAATCAAGCGAATTGATGCCACGGTGAAAAAGCTGGGTACTTGGTTCCACGTAAACCGACTATACCTTAATGCCTCGAAATTAAATTCAATTCATTTCTCTCTTCGGCCTTCTCGAGATAACGTCATTAGCATCCGCTATGGTAAAAAAGACCTTGAAAATGTTGACCATATAAAATTTTTAGGTATCCATTTAGACAGTAAACTCCAATGGTCAACTCATTTGGATGAATTGAGCGGAAAATTAGGTAGTTGCCACGTTTGCTATTAAAAAAAATTAAATGTTGTGCGGCTTTGAAGCCGCAAAGTCTATATACTTTGCATATTTCCATTCCTTACTAAGTTATGGTCTCATGTTTTGGGGAATGGCGGCAAATTCGGTAAGAATCTTTAGACTTCAAAAAAGAGCGATTCGCGATTTATTTACCATATCATCGCTAACATCTTGCAGACCGTATTTTGTTGAATCTGGTATGATGACAATGTATGCCGCTTATATATATATATACCAGGGTGTTACGTACGCACGAAAAAATATCAGCACCACTCCAACAAATTCGGATGTTCATTCGCACAACACGCGAAACAAACAAGACTTGCGTCCTTGCAAAGTGCGACTAAGTAAGGTTAGAAATAGTTTCCTGTATCAGTCCAATATATTTTATAACAAGATTCCATTGTGCGTCAGGGGTCTTGGAAACGTACAATTTAAGAGCAAGTTCCAGGATATGCTTATTAGGAACCCAATGTGTTCTGTTAAGGACTTTGAGAGTATTGATTTTCCTAATCTTCCATAATTATTTATATTACAATCTTTTCCTATTTTTATTTTTTTTTTTAAATTTTCTAATTTTGATTATTTACATTACTAAATACAAGCATTCATTATCAAAGATGGATTATAATATAAAAAATATATTGACCATTCTATTGCGACATTGTTATTGATTTATTTTTATATTTTTTATAATCTTAATTTACTGTTTTATAACCGACTCTTCGTTTTTATATTTTGACTATCTGCAGTATTTAAGCAGCTCCAATTATTTTAAAAGGATCTTAAATCTTTATTTTAAATTGAAATATTAATTGTTTTACAATTAAAAAATAATAGTCGATATTTAAAAAAAATATTATACCACATAAGGTATAATACCAGTTATTTAACTTCACTATACCAAGAGTAGGGATTCCTACCAACTGGCTTATTTGAACAAAAAAAAAAAAAAGGTTGAAGTTTCGCAAAATCTTAGCACACCCCTGCGTTACAGAGCGATTTTTTTTAGATAATACTGATTTTTAGGAAAGTATTATTTTTCCATGGAGACAGTCTTGGGTCACTTAATAAGACCTGAAAGCACTCGATATGAACAACTGTAAAACGAAATACTCTTTATTGCGAAAATTTCTCAATGGGCGGGGTTAATATCATACCACATTCTCTTACAATCAACCCTACTGAAAGGTGTTTATATGTATATGTGCGTGTATCATAGTGTGAGTCTTGTGATTCGATGCATTCGATCGACAGAATTAAAATGCACTAACGGAAAATGGTGACCCAGCCGTGAATCGAACCCTTACGGACCTTACAATAAAAGATCAAGACACTAACCACTGGTCATCACTACATATGTTAGGAAGCGTCCATTAATTACGTGAGGTGATGTTTGCGATTTTTGACCCCCCCCCCCCCCCCCGGTGAGATTTTGTAAATTTGGCTCTAACCCCCCCCCCTTCTCTCACGTGAGAGTTTTCAACATTCTTATTTTTAGTGTAAATACGTTTATCTGTCCTTGATTGTGTTGGATTTATTAAAAAAAATATATAATTTGGTTAATTATTTTTGTTTAAGACTGCTAAGACTAGTATTATATGATATTTGCCGAGACCATGCCTCTCCCTTACGTGAGTTTAGGTGAGATTCGGCTCGACCCCCCCCCCCCCCCCCCTTCCTAAACTACTCAATAGACTCCCCCTTACCACTATGTTAGGTAAGAAATACTCGGTGAAATAATCGGTTAGGTAAGATAACTACGACAATGATGATGATGATCAGACTGAAGCATTGATTGTCCGGCTCGCACAAGTCATCATCGTACTTACTACTCGCAAGTCATAACAATCAATGTATTCGCAATCGGCCAGACGTTCAAATATTAATCGCACGTTTATGAGTCACGCTATCCATTGGCCGCCCGCTGTCTATGTAACATCGATCGATCCCTCTATGTTTCCGCCTACACCTATGTAAACCCTGTCGCCAGTCGCCTCGGCTATCACATTAACTATATAAATACCTTTAATAGCCCCCTATACGAGTACACTTCTGCCACCACAGAAGACAAAGACGAATAAAGCTAGTTAAACGATGAATAAAGCTAGTTAAACAGTGAATTCGGCACAATATGGCATCTGTGTACCAAATTTCGAGACTAGTGCGCCCCCTGGTGGAACGATTTCAACAACAACATTTTCAACTGCTTGCCAAATTTCAGCTCAACCTGATTAAACGTTTGAGCGCTATCGTGGAGGAATACACACACACACACACACATACACAAATAGAGAAAGGCAGACATATATACAGACTTCCTTCCTATCTGGAAATGGTGTTAATCGTCTCAGGTGGCAAAATATGTATTTATTTATTTATTTATTTAAAGCAATGTAAATAATAAGCAACAAGCGTAACAAATTATATTTAATACATATCTACACTTAAATAAAACTCACAGCAAGTTGTGTCACGCTTATAGTGAAGATCGGTCCCATGTCGCCCAACTAAGTATGAACACTTGTTCTAGGGCAGACATATTAAACAAATACTAGTTTAAAAAGAAAACATAATCAAGAGAAAAAAAAAGTAGTTAAAACAAAAAGAAAAAAAAGCGAAAATGGAAAAAAAAACATTGAATTAAATAAAAATATGCATAAAAATTAAATATGTAAATATATAATTATAATAAAATAAAACATTGAAGTAAATAGACAATTACATACACATATCCTTCGGTCAATAATAAACTATATAGTCATAACTTAAATTATAAATAAAATTTGTAATATTTGTAAGAAAAATAAAAAGTCACAATAAAATTATAATACCATTAATAGTAAAGTTTCTAAAAAAAAATAATAGATATAATATCTTTCCTCATTTCAGATTCAGCAGATTTTGCTCCTAATTTAAAAGTTTTTCAATTTCTTATGACAAGCAAAAATAGAAAGTTAATATGTAAAATTAATACAAGCAAAAATAGAAAGTTATTAAGCATTACGACAGTTGATATTTTTGTCCTGGATTTGATATATCATTATATTTTCACCATCTTTGTTCTAACTTCTGTAACTCGTTATTCTTTCTGGATTACTGGTTAAATGAAATGTCGTCCAGATTCCCTAGAGCTTAGCTGTAAAGAATCGGACAGCTGCGATAGTTTCCGTCCCATGTTTCCAGTGACAAAAGTGTATCGGATGTTTCGCAAGTTTCTTTGTTTTTTTTTTTGCATTAAACGAAGAGCTACAAAGTTAGTAACAGATGACAGAAAATATTCCAAAGTCTCCAGCAGAGGACATAATAGAGCAACGGCGCTCCCAAATATTAGAACCCAGCGTCAATTATTTTGCGCGTTTTCTGCGACAACTAACACTGCCAGGCGATTTTCCTTCATCTTTAGCCGACTTAAGACATTATCTTCGAATCTATCTAGAAGAAGGATAGCAAAACAATCGTTTAAATAGACTGATTTTAATACATACCTATCCAAGACATCGCGCCAACGACAATACTGAATTGAATGAGAAGTACTGGATATCCTCAGCAGGAAACCTATGCGGAAACTTTCTAATATGTAGATATTGTTTGTCTTTGTCTTACTCCAAAGTGTTTATGAGGATGCTCATTGCTCATCTGGTCCTTGTACCTCTCCCAGAAAAACCTGTAACCCCCAAATGTATATTCACTCTGCAGGAAAGAGCTATACTTGCGATAGTGGGTATTGGACCAAGGCAGTCATGTCGTGATCAACTAGGGATATTGACCGTATATACAATTTTTGCTTAAGAAGCACTTTGCTAATTCTATCGCAATAAAATATCTTCGCTAATTCTATCGCAATAAAATATTCGCTCGGAAATATCCCAAGAGAAAGTACATCGGCTTGACACCAGGAATACAACCCATTACTACCAACCGATCACACCACGTACGGCTAAGTTTCAGTCTATTAGACTCTACATACCTGTATAACCTAATCTTTTAAATAAATTGACTGATAAATTAAAGGCGATTAAAAACACTTATATTTTCAAGAGATTCAAAAATCAACATCTACGTTTAACGACATTTTTAAATACTTTCAAAACAAAATCGTACTTATTAATGTAATTTAATGTACTATTTTCTATTGTCAATTGTTATATTATAGTATTTTTTGTTAATTGGAATCATTTTGGAGTAATGTACTGTATTTCATTTTTGATCATTTATTATACTTAGTCATTCCTGCACAATTGCGAAGTTGTAATGGAAATAAATACTTTGTATTCTGCATTCTCTATATTGTCTTTCTCTCCGACCAATGGATCCTTAATTTCTATTATATTTCCATGGATATTCTTAGAGATACATACGTTTATTACACGACTGCCCAACAAAAATGGAGGGTAATGTGTTCAGGGTTCATCTATATATATTTTTCGTTATTGCACCATAGCTTCTAAACGGTTGGACCGCTTTAGAAGTGTGTGGTATTGTTAAAATCGCTATGTCATCCCGAGTGTCATACGGTACCTACCTTAACTGTCCAAATATAAATAAGTAGTTGTCTAAATGTCCAAAGTCCGATTGCCAAAAAAATAACATACGTATATCGTGTTTAGTGACAAAAGAAATGTCTGATTGAGTACATTCCGGAAATATCCAAGTGTCTATGTATGTATATGGATAAATACATAAACCACAAATATTTCATAGAAAAACCGTTATAAATATATAACTACAATTGTTTACTTTCTGTAACGGCAGTCGTGTTTTTTAATATTTTTTATATATTTACTTGTATGCTACTTCTATAATAATAGTATTAAGTATTCCTTCAGTTGATACATTTCTCTTTACTAATTGAGTATTTTCTTTAAAACTTTATAAGTATTAGGTCGTAATAACGTATTAATCGTCATGAAATGCATCAAACTTAACAAAATTAAAATATTTACTGGGGGGATTCACATCAGTTATATAGGTTTCAAAACGGAGCTCCGCAAACATTTGCGGGTTATTTGTTAAAAAAAATGTTTTTTTTGTGGTTTGATGACGCGCGACGACGCGCGACGTCCACGCTAGCAAAGTTGTAAATATTGCTGCGTTTGAATAGGAGTCCTTGAACTACTCAGCAATAAACATTCATGTGCAGCTGACGCGCGTCTGTCGTACTCATGGTCGATAAGAATTACGACCTGTCGCGATGCCACTTCATACTTTTCAATAAACACAAGCAAGCGATCGCGCATTCGATGCTCTTTATTTTTACTAATTTATTTTCGACTGAGTGCCCCCCATGCTTGATGAGTTTATAGTATTGACAATTTTCTCCCAACCCTAGCCATCAGTATGGACTTGGCACCTGGGTTGCCACTATTACTATCAAAATATCGAGACAACCGAGAACTTTGTCATGGCGATAAATGTACCGTCCTTGATCTAAGGCCACCTTGCAGCCATCTAGAATATGTCTAGCTGTGCAAGGGGTATTGCTACTTATACCTTGCAATTAACATAGTAAAACAAAAACAGTGTAATGAGATTTTACGACAAAGGCAATGGCAATATGTATTTTACCTACTTCCATGCAATGCAGATATAGCTAAAAGGTGAGTCCCTCCCGAGAGGTTTGTAATCATGGTGACGACACCCCACAAAAGATTGTGATGACAGGTGTAATCATTGTGACGACACCCCACGAACAGATGACATCAAAATAACGTTTATTTTAACACAAACTGTTCCGGAGCGACATGCCTAATAGTCTAGTCAAAATATCGAAAAAGAGCTCTCCTTTTTACTTTTAGAAGCAAATCATGTAACTTTTGGGCAACAGATCTTTTCTCCCTATTTGGACCCTGCTGATTCTGAAAATGCCTGTTGCCCAAGCGAAATACCGACCGGAAATAAGATATCCAAGATGGCCGCCAATATGGCGCTGAAATGGCGCTGTAAAGCCCTCCTTTGACATAGGAACGCATCCAAAAAATGTATATTTTTGAGCACGGGGAATTTAAAATTACACTCTAAAAAACATTGATCCGGTATTTCAAGATGGCGGCCAAGATGGCGCCAGCACTATATTGCACTATTTTGTCGTACAAACGAGCGTGACGCGTCTCGATATATCTTTTTAAACATGAGGATTTCAAAAAATAACTTTAAAACAACGTTGAGATAAACTTTCATTCGAATCTTTTCGAAAATGGAACAAACAAGCGACTTTTTGTGAACAACAACTTACAGAAACTAAAAAAGATTACTGTGCGTCTCCAGAATTAAGACAGGTACGTTTTGCAGGGAGTACAGAGTTGTATGCATAAAGACGTTTTCTTTCCTGCAACTGCAGTTCCGTGAGTTACAAAACTCTTTACAGTGGAAACAACAACTTCTGGGCAAGGCTTAGGAATAGGATTTAGCGTCATGAAACGTGGAACAGCTTGCTCTCCGTCAATGGTCCAGTCGCAGTCTTCAAGCAATGGAAGAGATGGCTTGGGAAGGTGGGCATTTTCCCAAATACATACCTGTCAATGTCAAATACATACCGTGCTCAAAAACATACATTATTATTATTATTATTATATGAAATTCCTAAGCAGCGGGGGTGGTTGTTGACCGTTGTCAGGCACTCTTGAAACGACCCGCTAGCCACCCGATCCCGAGTGATAGACGGGCAAATGACGCCAAAGTCCGCTATAAATTCCAACTGAATTACCGCTAACACCATGTAGAGGCCGCGTAAGCGATTACTACCAGATTTGGTCGGGGAAATCCGGCTAACGCTGGTAGTAAGGGTCCGAAGCCAGTGCCTCGTGGTTAAAAGGCGTTGGTCTCTTACGGGCAGGTAAGCGTAGCTAGACGGTGGTCTGTTTAGTCTCCAAGTCTTTACGTTCATCCTACGGTTAAAAGAAAGATCAATATCGTTATAACATCCTGGGTTGGTCAACTTAAAACATGACACGTCAAGAAGAACGTTTTGATTGCTATTATGGTATTAGTATATACGAATCAAATAAAAAAAAATTGTTTCACTTTTCAAGACTTTTTAAATGTTTCAAAAATCCAGGCATCTTTATCATTCAAGTAATTTTTAAACTTATAGTATACTTTTTTACAAAGTTTTACTGGGAACTCTAAAATTTACGGAGGAATTCTTTTAGAAATATAGTTTGACAGTTAATTGAACAGTTTCAGATTTTTAGGGCCATATTCATTATCGTTGCAAAAATAAACTGACAGGCAACGATAGGGATATTGAGTGAGGCTAAGCGTATGCTGAGACGCAGGTGACGCAGAATGGCATAACACAGATTTTGCAGGGCAGGGGAGACGAGGCAGACATAGGCCACGAGCGTATGCTGCGACGCAGCTAAATGACACGGATACATTCATGCGCGTTCTAGCTAGTACAAAGAATATACAGTTTTATGGTTGACGAGTAAAATGACTTAGTTAGAGTCCGATTGTGAAATTAGATTTTGCAAGTCAGGAGAGACGAGGCCGACATAGGCCACGAGCGTATGCTGCGACGCAGCTAAATGACACAGATACATTCATGCGCGTTCTAGCTAGTACAAAGAATAGATAGTTTTCGAGTTGTCGAGTAAAATGACTTAGTCATAGTCTGACTATGAAATTAATGAGTTGTTAATGAGATTTTGCAAGTCAGGGGAGACGAGGCCGGCATAGGCCACGAGCGTATGCTGCGAAGCAGCTAAATGATACAGATACATTCATGCGCGTTCTAGCTAGTACAAAAAAATAGACAATTTTCGAGTTGACGAGTAAAATGACTTGGTCAGAATCTGATTATGAAATTAATGAGTTGTCGATACTTTACAGTTTGTCAAAGCGTAAAAAAAGTATTTGGAAAAGAAATTATCTGAAAAAATGCTCTACTAATGGAGAATTTGTACTCTCGAGAGAGTTATCTGACAATCAATAAAAAAACGACTAAACTGAATTTGATTATGATCACAACTTACAGGTACGTAATGAAATTCACAAGGAAGGATGCAAATCTCGCCAACAATAACTCTTTAAATATATTTTTTTAATAATTTGGATGATTTGTATCATACAACAAGGCCTTCAACGAACTATTTCAATTAAATGTTCCTTCATTTTGCAGCAACATTATGAAATCTAGCTTAAAAAAACACGTTTCGCCCTGCACATGTCGCGCAGAAATCTGTGCCGGCCCTACAACGAGGCGCAGAGCAGGATAGACACATGTCTGCGTTGCACATATCTGCGCCGCAGCGTATGCGCTTCTCAGTAAGTTCATACAATACAACATCAGCTGCTTCGCCCTGCGCTTCCTGGACCTGCGTCGCCTGCGTCTCAGCATACGCTTAGTCTGATTCCCTTCCCTATCCCAATGTCCCAATCCCAATTTCCTTGATAATATCCCAATCTGACATAATTCTAAAACGATACATCTGTTTGTATAAATAAATATACTTTGATGTTCTTTTCATTGGAAGACGGCATCTTAAAAAAAAAGAAGAAGCATAAGCAAAAGACAATGCTATCTTTGTCAGTGCGCGGCGCGGGCGGCGTGAAATCGACGCATGTAGCTATATCGATTGCAAGATTCATGTCATTACAATAGTGCATGACATTGCAATGACAAACACGCGATGCGCAGACATGCGATTATTTGCTCAATGTTAGATTACATAGCCGGTGAAGTTGCAAACTTAGTAAGAATGAAGATTATTTTCTGTCGTTTGTGCCGAGCTCGTTTGTGGGTGCTAACGGGCCCATAATGAGTTGGCCACGATGACCCATGTGTTCAGGGTCGGTCACACTCACGGGTCAACACCCATCCGACGGCCTCCACGCACGGGGTGCGAACCTGGGTAGGACTCTGGCCCTGGTCAGTTTCCCCTGGGAATCAAACCTCTGGCGCTCCTGGACGGTCTGCGCACCGTGCGGTGCAAGCCAATCGATTGTGCACTCCGACTAACAGTCGGGGGAGTCTGGAAGCTGTATTGTTTCCTATAGAGCGGGGGTGGTTGCGTACCTTACGGCGACTGCTCTTGAATTGACCATTGGCCATCCGATCCCGGGCGAGAGGCGGGCAAAGGACGCCATGATCCGCGATAAATTCGGTATCACCGCTTCGTAAGGGACAGGATTGCGCAAGCGACCTCGAACTCGGAACCAATCGAGAGACCGGAGAAATCTGGTCACAATTGGTAGTTAGGGCGCGAGTGCCGCCCGCCAGTTAACATAACTGGCTCCTCGCGGTAAGGCGTTGGTCTCTAACGGGTTGTGGCGTAGCTAGACGTCGGATTGTTTTGTCCAAAGTCTTCTACGATCACTGCAGGTCGATAGAACGACTAATCGTTAAAACTTCCTGTGGTGACGGGCTCGCCCGTTGTAGTCGACAACTCAATATGTCGTTTGTGCCGTTTCGATATCAAGCGATTCAGTGGTCATTCTCAATGCTCTGTTTTGGATCTGACTCGTTATTACTTCATATTGGCCTTCTTTTTACTATTTTCAACAAAACAAAATGCCCTGGAAAAAGTTATCACTTAGTTGGGCGGCATGTGACCGATCATTACACATTTACAAGACAACCGTCACATATCTTGCTGTGGGTTAATTATGATTATTATTTTTTATATATATATATATTATTTTACCCACAAGGCAGCATATGCATTTTCGTGGAACCCGCCTTGTTACCTATTGGCACCATCTTCTAGGTGGGCATTTTATAGCATCACGCAAACACGCAGGCGGTCACCCATCCAAGTATTGACCGCGCCCAACGCTGCTTAATTTCGGTAACAACGAGGAGAACCGGTGCCAACGTGGCTACAGACGCTACAATTTATTTATATATTAAATTTTATTACATGACCGGGTAGCGGACATCTGCCGGCCATATGCGAGCCCTTACTTCTCGTGACGTATTCGCTTCGATTTCAATTTTGTTCTAAGAGAAGCTACTGTCTGGTATAGGTATACAGAAGCTACTGTAGGTGGGAGCTAATTGACCCTTGGTGAGTTGGCCACGGAGACCCATTCCGTTCAGGGTTGGTGACACTCATGGGTCAACACCCATCCGGCGGCCTCCACGCATGAAGTGCGAGCCCGTTTAGTTTCCCCTAGGAATCAACCTTCTGGCGCTCCTGGGCGGTCTGCGCACCGTGAGGCGTAAGCCAATCGATTGTTCACTCTGATTAATAGTCGGGGGAGTCTGGAAGCAGTTCTGTTTCCTATAGAGCGGGGGTGGTTGCGGACCTTACGACGACTGCTCTTGAAACGACCATCGACTACCCGAGCCTGGGTGAATAGCCGAGCAAAGGATGCCGTGGTCGGCGATAGATTCGGTATACGTGCTTTTTTCTCACATATGCATTTTTTCTCAAGCGAATTTTTTGCGAATTCCATTGTAATAATAGCTCAGAAATAGTCCACGAGGAACTACATCGGAATGACACCAGGAATAAGACCCATCATCTACAACCGATCATACCAGGTACCGCCAAGTTCCAGGCGACTATACATAGGACCCAAACTTTTTAATAGATTGCCTGATAAACAAGCATTGATATTTTCCAGACATCCACCCGGGTACTACCTATAATCAATATATAATGATGTTTTAAAATGCTTTGGAAACAAAATCGTCACTACCAATGCAATTTAATGTCCTAAGTTTTTATTGTTCTTGGAGTAATTTACTGTATATTATTCTTCTTTAAATTGTGTATCTAATTTGAAATTAGTTTACTATACTTGGTAATTCCTACACAATTGTGAAATTGTAATGGAAATAAATATTCTGTATTCTCTTCATTCGTAAAACAATCACTAGAACATTCCATCCTTACGTGGACTGAGGAAGCACGAAGCTAGCTAACCAGACCGACTAGAATTATAACATCCCAAGCAACTAACCATAATATAACCCATATCAAAACCGCTTTTGCTCAAAGGCGAAGTCACTCCTCCATTGCCTTTTAATGGAATAGATGAAGCGTTTAAAATGACAAAAAGGGTGCCGACTTTTGAAACTAAGATAAGTAAGTGACTTTTGGAAGAAGTGTAACAGTAATCATTTAAACATAAGATAATAGATTTAACATAATATTACTATCGTATCTAATAATATTACTATCGTATATTACTTCATATTGATAAGGGCTTTCAAACAACTTGGAATGATTTTACCCATAGGTAAACCTTTTACCAGAGGCAAAACTTTCAAAGTACTCTCCAATGCATACGTTCGTAGCGTTCTAGAATTCGGAAGCGTAGTTTGGAATCCCCAATATGCTGTTCATATAGATAGGATTGAGAGGGTGCAAAAGAGATTCTTAAAATCATTGGACTTTCGGACAGATAACATGTCTACGGATTATGCAGAGAGAGAGCGACAAAACACAAAGTACACTTTTTGTATGCAAGACGCACTTCTTTGACAATATCTTCCTGTATAAAATTTTAAATAACCATATTAATTCTGCACCCTTATTTTAGCCAAAATTCTTTTTAAAATTCCTCGGTCTCCCTCTTCTCGTTCAAAAGATACATTTTATATACCCTCTTTTCACACGAACTATGCGAAAAATACCTTTTTCAGACAGTCATGTTTACATTATAATAAAGCTTCGAATGACCTCGACATATTTTCCGACACTTGGTTAGATTTAGGAAAAAAATAGGCGATTTGTTGTTGCATTAGCTTATAGTTTAATTTGTTTTTAAGTAAAGCTTTTTGTTTTTTGGTTGCATTAGTTTGGTTTGGTTGCTTGGTTTATTGTTATAAGTTTATAAGTTATAATAGTGTAATTTTGATTGTAATTTTCCCTTTGCTACTATTTATAATGTTTTAAAGTAATTAATGGTAATATAGGTCTATTTCTATTATGTATTATTTTCACACAAATGTATATGACTGTTTTTACCTAAATAAAAAAAATCTAAAATAAAGTATCATTCATATATTTATGCATCGGTAGGTGTATAGTTTTTTTACTTATTTTCATATTTATACCTATATACGTAGTATGTGGATAAAACAGATTATGTTTTCATTATTATATTTTTTTATCCAACATGCTTATTTACGTCACTTCCGCTATTACATATTTGTACAATCAATGCCGTCTCTCATCGCATGCCTAGTACAAGTTATATCGACCCAGTTGGGTATTGCGACTTGCAAGATAATATTGAATCGTTTTATATTTCCTCGTACTATCTTAAGTAGCTGACTTATCTATACTATCACCGTAAAATATTAATATCCTTAAAATACATTAATAAACATAATTTAAAAATAATATTGCATATTATATAAATTATTATGTATATATTAATAGTATATCATATCATATTTTTATTTATATTAGTTCATATTTTTTAGCAGTATTTTATAATTGTATTTATATATTTTATTAAATTATAAATATGTTTATACAATATATCATTTATTATTTATTGATATCGTATTTACGTATATGTGTATTTGTCATATTGTATTACCTACAATTTATTATTCGTACATATTTAGTGTTTTGATTTGTATTATAATGTTATTTATTTATAATTATATATTATTCAATCTTAAAATAATAAAAAAAATATTAATTAATTAAGTACATTCATTTATTATAAAAATAAAAAGTTTTTTCACGTTAATTAGGCTAATTGTTACATAAGTTGTATTACTTATTTTAATTACTCTGACCCGCCTAGATACGGGACAGTTTAGTCCTAGTTAGGTGGGCAATGAGCATTAGCTGTATTTCGGTGTTCAATTTTTCCGAGTTACTTATAACATTGATAACAATGGGGCTAAATGTACAAAAATGAAATGGATAAAGTATTCAACCTTAAAAAAAAAACACAAAATACATATTTGTAATAAAATGGCCATATTTTAGTAACTTTTTTTTATTTCCCTACAGTCGAAAACAGCGAAGTAGCGACAACAACTAGAAATAGGCAATTATGTTTCCCTAAATGATAAACTGGGATGCAGAATTATGATTTGTATTAAGCATGCCTTTTCCGATGTCAATAGATTAAATACGATTACAATGAAAGATGTCAAATAGACCTAATTTATTATTATTATTAGTGTTTACGATTTAAATAGGTGGTAAATATATTCAGATTGTATTATTTTTAAATCTCTACATAAACTCTTTTTATACGTTAGCTCGCAATCCAAATTACGTCGTTAATCGTACAACTAGGGACAGGCATAAGGCTAGTTAGATGTCTGACGGTCCTCTGGTTGCATGGGATTGGGATAAAAAAAAAGTAGCTTTATTTTTATTAAAATGTATTTTTTTTCAGTGTACGGTGTAGTTGAATTGTACGGTACGGTATAATACGCTCATAGTTGAATTGTACAGTATGAAATATAAAATAAATTAAATAAACAATTCGGCGGATACATAATTAGTGCAGATTGAATATATAGAAAATGGAAAGATTTGCTGTTTCTGGCATTTTTATTAACCATCAAGGGTCTTGAAAACCCTGGAAAATGCGTTTTTTGACGATTTTAATTTTATTTTCCAAACTTGGACACCGACGTCTTTTTATATCAGTTATGTAATTATATCATACTATTAGTATTTAAAAAGAAATTAAATGACTATTGAAGTGATTGTATAGATATTATATTATTCATTCTATTATAAATACGCTTCTGAAATAATGTGCTGTGAAACTGGAACACGATTTTTCTTATCAGCTCGCTCTTATCAATATGCAAGTGACACCTGTTAATAATTGCGCGAGCATTATGAATAGAGCTATATGTAGAAATCAAAAGAATATTCTATAGTATGTATATATTATAGCTTAAATGAATAGGATGGATAAAATTACCGACTGTTGCGTAGTTAAATTATCACTATCTATACGGTAAGGACAACTAGAGTTGTCAACTACAACGGGCGAACCCGTCACCTCAGTAAGTTTTAACGATTAGTCGTTTTCCTTAAAGTGAGCGCAGAATACTTGGACAAAAACAGTCCACCGTCAAGCTCCGCCACATGCCCGTAAGAGACCAACGCTTTAACCGCGAGATAGCCAGGAGTGTTACCCAGCAGGCTTACACTCACGCCCTCACTTCCAATTGCGACCAGATTACCTCAGTCTCTCGATTGGTTACGAGTTCGAGGTCGCTTGCGCGGTCCTCTCCATTACGAAGCGGTCAAACGGTGTATACCGAATCTATCCTAGGGGAAACTAGACCTAAGGCCAGAGTCCTGCCCGGGCTCGCACTTCATGCGTGGATGCCGCCGGATGGGTGTTGACCCGTGAGTGTGACCAACCCTGAACAGAATGGGTCTTCGTGGCCAACTCAGCAAGGGCCCATTAGCTCTCTCTAAAATACGACTGTATCGTATTTTACTCCTGCAGTTTACACATGAGCGTCAGAATACAGAATGATTTTCTTTCCTGCCATCCTCTTCCATTCATAAAGCCGTCGCGGTTTCACCCACTACAAGCTGAGTCACTAAAAAATTGGCCTCTTATTGATTTACTCGATACAGGCAATAAACAATGCCACTGGTGTGTTGGCATTATTGCCGTGCGTTTGTAAATTAATTAGTCTATTACTTAACAAGGTTACAACAAACAGTTACAAGGCGAACTCACTGCCGCGGGGAACATCGCAGCCTTAAACAAACAATGCGATTATATCAACAAATTGCTCCAATGACAGGTATTGATACAGTGAGGATATCATAATATATTTAGAATGTATGTAATACTAGCTGCGCCCAGCGGTTTCACCCGCGTGGTGATGGAAAATTGTGATAATGATGATAGAAAACCATATATCTTTATAAATTATAGCCTATGTGTTATTCTGATGTGTAAGCTATATTATTGTAAAGTTTCATCAAAATCCATTCAGTAGTTTTTGCGTGAAGGAGTAACAAACATCCATACATACATACAAACTTTCGCGTTTATAATATTAGTATAGTATGATAGTAGGATAGAATTTAAATTTCGAATGTCAATTTCTTAGATTTTTTCCTACTTACTTGTCAGTTATTGTTATATTTTAGATAATTCACGCTATATCTTTATACATTATAGCCTATGTGTTATTCTGATGTGTAAGCAATATTATTGTAAAGTTTCATCAAAATCCATTCAGTAGTTTTTACGTGAAAGATATAACAAACATCCATACATAAATACAAACTTTCGCGTTTATAATATTAGTAGGATAATAGTAATGTCGCTAAAGTATTAAGATTTTGTGGAGATGTTAAGGGCTCTCTATACGACCAAGCATGCGTATCGCGTTGCGGGCTAGGAGGGAATCGTAAACAGTAGGAAATATGCAAATATTTTTTTTAAATATTTACCAATAATGCCTACTTCTGTAGTTTTATACCAAGGAGTCACGTCATTCATCAAACAATTACGTCTAATTAACGTGACTTCCCGTAATAAACTAAAAAATAGGCATTTTTTGTAAATACAAAAAAAATATACATTTGAATATTTCCTCCGGTTTACGATCCCTTCCCAGCCCGCGACGCGATGCTTGGCAAGCATGCTTGATCGTCTAGAGAGCCCCTAACGCATGAAATGCGAGCCCGGGCAGGACTCTGGCCTTAGGGCTACTATCTCCTAGGAATCAACCTTCTGGCGCTTCTGGACGGTCTGCGCACCGTGCGGCGTGAGCCAATCGACTGTGCACTCTGACTAACAGTCGGGGGAGTCTGGAAGCATTACTGTTTCCTATAGAGCGGGGGTGGTTGCGGACCTTACGGCGACTGCTCTTGAAACGACCATCGGCTACCCGATCCTGGGTGAAAATCCGGGCAAAGGATGCCGTGGTCCGCGATAGATTCGGTATACACCGTTTCACCGCTTCGTAAGGGAGAGGACCGCGCAAGTGACTTCGAACTCGTAACCAATCGAGAGACCGGAGTAATCTGGTCGCAATTGGAAGTAAGGGCGTGAGTGTAAGCCTGCTGGGTAACACACCTCCTAGTTATCTCGCGGTTAAGGCGTTGGCCTCTTACGGGTATGTGGCGGAGCTTGACGAGTCTTCTGCGTTTACTTCACGGGAGATAGAACGTCGAATCGTTAAAACTTCCTGAGGTGACGGGTTCGCCCGTTGTAGTTGATAACTCTAGTTTTCTAGTCGTATTTTAGAAAGTAAGTATGTAGTTGTCGCTAATAGACATACGCTTGATATAATTTGTGATGTGAAAGTCAGGTCGTTTACGTAAACAAATCGGAATGGACCTAATTCATCCCTGTGGAACCATAATTTTGATTTATTAGTGTAATGTCGACATTATCGGTTATATCTAGCTAGATCAGGTTAGAATTATCAGTTATGGGGATATAAGTAAATAGCTATTCGAATGCATTCACTACTTCTTTACTGACAATAACTAACTGTTAATTTTTAACGAATAATTGGAATTGCAAACATTTGATTTCCTATTTTAATGGTTAATAAAAATATTTTGTTTTATTTTTTATTTATTATTAAATCAAACTTTATGTTGATTATATATTATGTAGAATTGGTTTTGTATTATGTAAAATATAGTGTATTGTAGACCTACATTGCAATTTTTATATTAGATGTTTCGATAAGATATCTCGGCTCAAATAGCCATATTATCATTATCTGAAATAAATTAGACTATCTTGGAATGCAACTAAGCACTAAAAGACTATGTTTACAGAACATTGTGCCTTTACGCTTGGTGGCTAGCCACGCAGGGATTGTTGAAAACGAAAAATTCGACTTGTTGCCTAAAAGGAGCCTTGCGACCAATGAGGACCAAAACCATTCTGTGATAAAAATATATATTTTGCTTTTTTTCTTTGCCAAGTTTGTAAATGTTTCTATTGAAGAAAAGTTGAGAGGCGTTGAGCCCGCTGCGCCATCTAGCGGTAGGTAAAATGTCGCTAATAAGCAATATTGACGATATTTTACCTACCACTAGATAGCGCATCGTGCTCATTGCTTTTTATACTATTTTTCGAATAAGATTTTAAACATTTTTTTTTTGTTTTTCTTAAAAATACCTCTCAAAAGTTGCTTAGTTCGTCGTACTGATTTACCTACTACAAGGATGTCACTAGTTAAAAACTCAACTGTTTAACTAGCTGTTGATACTATACGTCAAGTGTAGAGTAGCCGTGCGTGCATTCTTACCGTAGTAGCGTCCGCGTCGAATCGGCCACGCGTACGGCCAGTTGTAGAACCCAGGTACGCGGTCACATTACGTCACATCGCCGAACGGCCGTCACCGTAATCAATCTCCGACAAGGACGCCCGTTATTCGTAATAGCCGCTTAGCGATTAGAGGTGAAAACACGAACAATCGCACCTTTGCCGCTGTCGCCAATTTCGAAAACGACTTCATCGATCTTCGCAAACGATCCATTCCATATTGTATTATTAAAAACTTCTTTAACCCATATGTGACCAGAACTATTTTGGGATTTAAATTTTGGTTATTTTCAGATAAGTTTATGTCGATAGGTCCCTATAACAGTATTGACTACTTTCAGTATATATTTTTTGTCAACTAGTTAAGTTAAGTGCCTGATCCACCTAAAACACAAAAAAATAGTAAAATTCTCCGCTGTATATTTGCTTGACGTTTCGTTCCGAAACACGGAAGTCAAAAGGACATTATAGGTATTTATAATTACTATTAACTAATTCTAAAAATACGAGTAAGTCCATAATTTACCAAAATTTACTACAAAACTATAAAACTTGTACAAAGCTTTACTCAACTATAATTACTTACTTTATTCGGGAGACGACATGATTTTTGCAGGACGCGAACACAAATTGCATCGCTTGCTATTTCAATAAAAACTGCCAATGCTGCTAAAACTGCATCGCTAATAGGGGATAGTTTTATACTCTTGTGATAGACAACAGTTTTTAGGATTTTACTAAACTTACAAAGGATTTCCGATGCTATTACAAAAGTATTACTTCTTGTTTCGTTTTCGAATCCGTGAGCATATATGGGTTAAAGATAGCATCAGCCAGTAACAATATATCGTAGGTATTTTATGTATTTATTTATTTATTGAATTTGTAATTTACAATACCTATATGGTAAAAAAAACTCTTACGTTACCCCCCTTAGACTGTAATTTATCTCGACCCTCTTAGTCTCTTCCACAGCTGTATCTTAAGCATAATATATATATATATATATATATATATATATATATATATATATATATATATATATATATATATATATATATATATATATATATATATATATATATATATATATATATATATATATATATATATATATATATATATATATATATATATATATATATAAGATGATTATAAAGTAAATAATTATAAAAGCCACTTACATCGTGACGAAAGATTCCCTTGATCGGATTCGGGAATGCTTTAGGTGTTAACGAGAATGATGAATGCCTCTCACTTGCGGAAAGAGGAGTAGGTTTAAGTTGGGCCCATTTTTCAACTAGTAAACGCTCACCCTTCATCCAATTATCTCAAAAATTAAGCTACAATCCTTCTTTATACGTAAACTCACTCAATTTCCTATTATTTCAGGGGAAATAACAAGACAAGACGAGCTACTTGACAGATGGAAGAATTTAAAATTTCGAATTTCGTTTTTTTTATTTTCTAAAGGTGCGATATAAAGAAGCTGCGATCAATATTCAGCTGAAAACTTAAAACTAAAAGCGTGACATGCCCTCATATCAATGAAAGGAAGCAGTCAGCTCTTTCCTATTAGTTGGAAAGATTACCTTTAACCTAAATGGATTATTTACAATGAACGAAACATAAAATATGTAAAAATTCAATATTTTGAAATATTTGATAGTTTTGTGTATATATTCTTTTTAGAATTGATCAATAAGATGATTATAAAGTAAATAATTATAAAAGCCACTTACATCGTGACGAAGGATTCCCTTGATCGGATTCGGGAATGCTTTAGGTGTTAACGAGAATGATGAATGCCTCTCACTTGCGGAAAGAGGAGTAGGTTTAAGTTGGGCCCATTTTTCAACTAGTAAACGCTCACCCTTCATCCAATTATCTCAAAAATTAAGCTACAATCCTTCTTTATACGTAAACTCACTCAATTTCCTATTATTTCAGGGGAAATAACAAGACAAGACGAGCTACTTGACAGATGGAAGAATTTAAAATTTCGAATTTCGTTTTTTTTATTTTCTAAAGGTGCGATATAAAGAAGCTGCGATCAATATTCAGCTGAAAACTTAAAACTAAAAGCGTGACATGCCCTCATATCAATGAAAGGAAGCAGTCAGCTCTTTCCTATTAGTTGGAAAGATTACCTTTAACCTAAATGGATTATTTACAATGAACGAAACATAAAATATGTAAAAATTCAATATTTTGAAATATTTGATAGTTTTGTGTATATATTCTTTTTAGAATTGATCAATAAGATGATTATAAAGTAAATAATTATAAAAGCCACTTACATCGTGACGAAGGATTCCCTTGATCGGATTCGGGAATGCTTTAGGTGTTAACGAGAATGATGAATGCCTCTCACTTGCGGAAAGAGGAGTAGGTTTAAGTTGGGCCCATTTTTCAACTAGTAAACGCTCACCCTTCATCCAATTATCTCAAAAATTAAGCTACAATCCTTCTTTATACGTAAACTCACTCAATTTCCTATTATTTCAGGGGAAATAACAAGACAAGACGAGCTACTTGACAGATGGAAGAATTTAAAATTTCGAATTTCGTTTTTTTTATTTTCTAAAGGTGCGATATAAAGAAGCTGCGATCAATATTCAGCTGAAAACTTAAAACTAAAAGCGTGACATGCCCTCATATCAATGAAAGGAAGCAGTCAGCTCTTTCCTATTAGTTGGAAAGATTACCTTTAACCTAAATGGATTATTTACAATGAACGAAACATAAAATATGTAAAAATTCAATATTTTGAAATATTTGATAGTTTTGTGTATATATTCTTTTTAGAATTGATCAATAAGATGATTATAAAGTAAATAATTATAAAAGCCACTTACATCGTGACGAAGGATTCCCTTGATCGGATTCGGGAATGCTTTAGGTGTTAACGAGAATGATGAATGCCTCTCACTTGCGGAAAGAGGAGTAGGTTTAAGTTGGGCCCATTTTTCAACTAGTAAACGCTCACCCTTCATCCAATTATCTCAAAAATTAAGCTACAATCCTTCTTTATACGTAAACTCACTCAATTTCCTATTATTTCAGGGGAAATAACAAGACAAGACGAGCTACTTGACAGATGGAAGAATTTAAAATTTCGAATTTCGTTTTTTTTATTTTCTAAAGGTGCGATATAAAGAAGCTGCGATCAATATTCAGCTGAAAACTTAAAACTAAAAGCGTGACATGCCCTCATATCAATGAAAGGAAGCAGTCAGCTCTTTCCTATTAGTTGGAAAGATTACCTTTAACCTAAATGGATTATTTACAATGAACGAAACATAAAATATGTAAAAATTCAATATTTTGAAATATTTGATAGTTTTGTGTATATATTCTTTTTAGAATTGATCAATAAGATGATTATAAAGTAAATAATTATAAAAGCCACTTACATCGTGACGAAGGATTCCCTTGATCGGATTCGGGAATGCTTTAGGTGTTAACGAGAATGATGAATGCCTCTCACTTGCGGAAAGAGGAGTAGGTTTAAGTTGGGCCCATTTTTCAACTAGTAAACGCTCACCCTTCATCCAATTATCTCAAAAATTAAGCTACAATCCTTCTTTATACGTAAACTCACTCAATTTCCTATTATTTCAGGGGAAATAACAAGACAAGACGAGCTACTTGACAGATGGAAGAATTTAAAATTTCGAATTTCGTTTTTTTTATTTTCTAAAGGTGCGATATAAAGAAGCTGCGATCAATATTCAGCTGAAAACTTAAAACTAAAAGCGTGACATGCCCTCATATCAATGAAAGGAAGCAGTCAGCTCTTTCCTATTAGTTGGAAAGATTACCTTTAACCTAAATGGATTATTTACAATGAACGAAACATAAAATATGTAAAAATTCAATATTTTGAAATATTTGATAGTTTTGTGTATATATTCTTTTTAGAATTGATCAATAAGATGATTATAAAGTAAATAATTATAAAAGCCACTTACATCGTGACGAAGGATTCCCTTGATCGGATTCGGGAATGCTTTAGGTGTTAACGAGAATGATGAATGCCTCTCACTTGCGGAAAGAGGAGTAGGTTTAAGTTGGGCCCATTTTTCAACTAGTAAACGCTCACCCTTCATCCAATTATCTCAAAAATTAAGCTACAATCCTTCTTTATACGTAAACTCACTCAATTTCCTATTATTTCAGGGGAAATAACAAGACAAGACGAGCTACTTGACAGATGGAAGAATTTAAAATTTCGAATTTCGTTTTTTTTATTTTCTAAAGGTGCGATATAAAGAAGCTGCGATCAATATTCAGCTGAAAACTTAAAACTAAAAGCGTGACATGCCCTCATATCAATGAAAGGAAGCAGTCAGCTCTTTCCTATTAGTTGGAAAGATTACCTTTAACCTAAATGGATTATTTACAATGAACGAAACATAAAATATGTAAAAATTCAATATTTTGAAATATTTGATAGTTTTGTGTATATATTCTTTTTAGAATTGATCAATAAGATGATTATAAAGTAAATAATTATAAAAGCCACTTACATCGTGACGAAGGATTCCCTTGATCGGATTCGGGAATGCTTTAGGTGTTAACGAGAATGATGAATGCCTCTCACTTGCGGAAAGAGGAGTAGGTTTAAGTTGGGCCCATTTTTCAACTAGTAAACGCTCACCCTTCATCCAATTATCTCAAAAATTAAGCTACAATCCTTCTTTATACGTAAACTCACTCAATTTCCTATTATTTCAGGGGAAATAACAAGACAAGACGAGCTACTTGACAGATGGAAGAATTTAAAATTTCGAATTTCGTTTTTTTTTATTTTCTAAAGGTGCGATATAAAGAAGCTGCGATCAATATTCAGCTGAAAACTTAAAACTAAAAGCGTGACATGCCCTCATATCAATGAAAGGAAGCAGTCAGCTCTTTCCTATTAGTTGGAAAGATTACCTTTAACCTAAATGGATTATTTACAATGAACGAAACATAAAATATGTAAAAATTCAATATTTTGAAATATTTGATAGTTTTGTGTATATATTCTTTTTAGAATTGATCAATAAGATGATTATAAAGTAAATAATTATAAAAGCCACTTACATCGTGACGAAGGATTCCCTTGATCGGATTCGGGAATGCTTTAGGTGTTAACGAGAATGATGAATGCCTCTCACTTGCGGAAAGAGGAGTAGGTTTAAGTTGGGCCCATTTTTCAACTAGTAAACGCTCACCCTTCATCCAATTATCTCAAAAATTAAGCTACAATCCTTCTTTATACGTAAACTCACTCAATTTCCTATTATTTCAGGGGAAATAACAAGACAAGACGAGCTACTTGACAGATGGAAGAATTTAAAATTTCGAATTTCGTTTTTTTTATTTTCTAAAGGTGCGATATAAAGAAGCTGCGATCAATATTCAGCTGAAAACTTAAAACTAAAAGCGTGACATGCCCTCATATCAATGAAAGGAAGCAGTCAGCTCTTTCCTATTAGTTGGAAAGATTACCTTTAACCTAAATGGATTATTTACAATGAACGAAACATAAAATATGTAAAAATTCAATATTTTGAAATATTTGATAGTTTTGTGTATATATTCTTTTTAGAATTGATCAATAAGATGATTATAAAGTAAATAATTATAAAAGCCACTTACATCGTGACGAAGGATTCCCTTGATCGGATTCGGGAATGCTTTAGGTGTTAACGAGAATGATGAATGCCTCTCACTTGCGGAAAGAGGAGTAGGTTTAAGTTGGGCCCATTTTTCAACTAGTAAACGCTCACCCTTCATCCAATTATCTCAAAAATTAAGCTACAATCCTTCTTTATACGTAAACTCACTCAATTTCCTATTATTTCAGGGGAAATAACAAGACAAGACGAGCTACTTGACAGATGGAAGAATTTAAAATTTCGAATTTCGTTTTTTTTATTTTCTAAAGGTGCGATATAAAGAAGCTGCGATCAATATTCAGCTGAAAACTTAAAACTAAAAGCGTGACATGCCCTCATATCAATGAAAGGAAGCAGTCAGCTCTTTCCTATTAGTTGGAAAGATTACCTTTAACCTAAATGGATTATTTACAATGAACGAAACATAAAATATGTAAAAATTCAATATTTTGAAATATTTGATAGTTTTGTGTATATATTCTTTTTAGAATTGATCAATAAGATGATTATAAAGTAAATAATTATAAAAGCCACTTACATCGTGACGAAGGATTCCCTTGATCGGATTCGGGAATGCTTTAGGTGTTAACGAGAATGATGAATGCCTCTCACTTGCGGAAAGAGGAGTAGGTTTAAGTTGGGCCCATTTTTCAACTAGTAAACGCTCACCCTTCATCCAATTATCTCAAAAATTAAGCTACAATCCTTCTTTATACGTAAACTCACTCAATTTCCTATTATTTCAGGGGAAATAACAAGACAAGACGAGCTACTTGACAGATGGAAGAATTTAAAATTTCGAATTTCGTTTTTTTTATTTTCTAAAGGTGCGATATAAAGAAGCTGCGATCAATATTCAGCTGAAAACTTAAAACTAAAAGCGTGACATGCCCTCATATCAATGAAAGGAAGCAGTCAGCTCTTTCCTATTAGTTGGAAAGATTACCTTTAACCTAAATGGATTATTTACAATGAACGAAACATAAAATATGTAAAAATTCAATATTTTGAAATATTTGATAGTTTTGTGTATATATTCTTTTTAGAATTGATCAATAAGATGATTATAAAGTAAATAATTATAAAAGCCACTTACATCGTGACGAAGGATTCCCTTGATCGGATTCGGGAATGCTTTAGGTGTTAACGAGAATGATGAATGCCTCTCACTTGCGGAAAGAGTATGATATGAAAGAGAAACTTTCATTGATATGAGGGCATGTCACGCTTTTAGTTTTAAGTTTTCAGCTGAATATTGATCGCAGCTTCTTTATATCGCACCTTTAGAAAATAAAAAAAACGAAATTCGAAATTTTAAATTCTTCCATCTGTCAAGTAGCTCGTCTTGTCTTGTTATTTCCCCTGAAATAATAGGAAATTGAGTGAGTTTACGTATAAAGAAGGATTGTAGCTTAATTTTTGAGATAATTGGATGAAGGGTGAGCGTTTACTAGTTGAAAAATGGGCCCAACTTAAACCTACTCCTCTTTCCGCAAGTGAGAGGCATTCATCATTCTCGTTAACACCTAAAGCATTCCCGAATCCGATCAAGGGAATCCTTCGTCACGATGTAAGTGGCTTTTATAATTATTTACTTTATAATCATCTTATTGATCAATTCTAAAAAGAATATATACACAAAACTATCAAATATTTCAATATATATATATATATATATATATATATATATATATATATATATATATATATATATATATATATATATATATATATATATATATATATATATATATATATATATATATATATATATATATATATATATATATATATATATATATATATATATATATATATATATATATATATATATATATATATATATATATATATATATATATATATATATATATATATATATATATATATATATATATATATATATATATATATATATATATATATATATATATATATATATATATATATATATATATATATATATATATATATATATATATATATATATATATATATATATCTGGAACTTCATGATGGAACATCGTATCATAGCTGTGTTTGGACTTGTTAGAAAAGTCTTGGAATGAACTTTGACCACGATTAGGTTTCAAGGTCTGATGATGAAGCCGGACGATAGGCACTGGCATTCCATGATGGAATATCGTATCATAGCCGTGTGTATGTGAATATCGTATCATAGCCCAAACGCGTGTTTTTAGTGTTTTTTTTTAAACTATTAATTTATTCACTTACGAAGCTGTACTTACCTGTTCCCATCCAAGATCAACATAAAGTTTTGAAAAAGATATAACAAAAACACATAATAAAAACGTTTCTCTTCCGTAGCTGTAAATGTTCGCATTATATAATAGATTTTATAATATTTTCGATTTTTATTTTCAGATGGCCTACGACCCCCCCCCCCCCCCCATTCCCCGGGTCTACCCCAATCTTCGGAATCCCCCCCTGGGGGGGGGGGGGCAGGGGGTCGCGACCCACTGGTTGGCTTCACAGCCACAACGGCACTCTCGGGCTATAAATGCATGCATCCTTGTCTATTACACGGAGTAGCGCGCGCAGTCCTTCTTGCTCGCTACCTCAATTAAAATGCTGCCAACCCCCAATTGTGACAGGTTTTACGCAGGCAACCCTATTTCTCCGCGTTGAGGAAGGCAGTAGCTTCAATTTGGTGTAAAAATCAAGTGAATACATGCATTAATGCATTAAACAATAAGTGCATTTGATGAAAAATAACCTCTATGCAACTGGCAACCCAGGGGTTGTGACAGGCTGAGAGGTGGCAACCTTTTTTTCCCAGCTTATTAGATCGGTCTCTTTATGATAATCTTCCATTTACCTTCTAAACATTTAGGTGCAATTCGTATTATATATAGCATTTTTTTTTCTTTCTTTTTGTGTACTAGTGACAATATTATGACAATATTATGACATATTATGGCTCTATGTGTAAACTTCCATTTAAATCACATTTCGAATGAATAACTGATAGGTGTGTGACGGAAAGCCGACTCCCACTGACTCCAAGATGTTTGATGTGAGAGCCGGGTGTCAACTAGTCCTTTTGCTCCGTAATGAGAAGCAATTTGCGTTATCAGAAGGTTTATTTAATATTGATATATCGGTTTAACAGTTTATTTAGGTGAATTGAATATTATGCCGTATCATACTATATTGCCAGTATAATGTTCCCGAATATTGATCGCGGCGCGCGGTTAGAAAGTGATCGCTTGAAGAATGATTATCGCGAAGGGTGACTACCCAAAGAAATTGGCATGAGTCACCGGCTGTGACTGCATTAATTACCGAAATTAGATGGAATTTAATGGCAGTACACGTGTAGAATATATTGTATTTGCGTTTATGAATTTCTATGGAATCTACTTGTTAGTCATGCTTTTGTTGACTGATATGTAGTTACGAAGTCTCTACAGGTGCACAAATTTACGATGGGATCTTAGACTATTACTTGATATTTGGTCAGTTAACCACACACTTCTAAATCGGCTCAAGCATTTAGAAGTTATGGTGGAATAAAGAAACGGAAAATATACATAGATGAACCCTAATCACATTACACTCGTTTTTTGCTGGAAATTCGTGTAAAAAGAAAAAAATTAAAAAGTAAATGTTAATCTTAAACAATATAAGAAGGATAGGCATTCCTAAAAATAATATTATAGACCAAGAGATGGCGGCCAGACCTTACGTTGTATGACAAATGATATATAATTGCGTTTATTTCCAAGATATCGCCTAATTTATTCGCATTTTTATTAACTGATGCATTGAGAAACGTATAAAAATTGATTAACAATATCGATTTCCCTTCATGAAATCTCGAACAATATACCTAATTTACCCACACTATTTTAGTTGGTATCGATGAACTTCGGCTATACTTAAAGTTTTAATTATTCATTCACAAACACACCTGCTACATGCATATGGAAATTAAATTTATTGTTTGCTTTTGGTTTCTGTGAAACCCAACAATTATTATTTCTGGATTGTACCAGTTTTCGAATAGATTGCGAGCTGATTAATCGAACAAAGTTGCCTCGTCTATAATACGTACATATGTCATAATATGGTGTTTGAATTTTGAATTGACTAAATAGTTATTAACGCATCCAGTGATGTCTCCAGGAAAAGGCCATGATGGACCAACCACTTCCTAAGAAAACCAAGGCCCTATTTGACATGAGCAAGAAGAACCTTAGAAACAATATCAGTTTCCTCACCGGATATAGGACCCCTAGAGCACATCTATTCAACCTTGGCTTGACGGAGAGCGGAATATGTGTGCGGAATATGTGGCGAAGAACCTAAATACAGCATACGCATGGTTGGTTGCTGCCCAGGCCTCGCCGCAAAAGAACACAGTTTACTGGGATGAGCCTATCTCGAACTCAGCGATCTGTACAAATTGAAGGCCAGCGATATGTATGGACTGGTAAGCAGTACCGGGCTACTAGCAGACCACTGACCCAACCACAAAGTGAGTAGTTAACAAAAGATCTTATAGATCCAGGTGACAACAAGGACTAGAACAAGCCCCCCCCCCCCACTACTACTACTATTACTACTATAACACATTCCCCACCTAAGGCTGAGGTTGGAAAAGAGATAATAAAATTGGACCCACCAAACGTAGTTTGAACAAAATATCTTGATCCATTGCGATGTTTACTTGAAGAAATAATGTACAAGGTGTTCGATGCAGCACGATATGCTCTTCAAAGGGTAAATTAACTCTGTACGTGAAACCAAACATCAAAATTAAAAAAAATACTTTTTTCAGAAAAAAAGAGTTTAGATTTTTTTTTACAGGAGATTATTCTACATCAAACACAGAGTTTTTTTTTGTTCTTACTGGACTGTTTTGTCCTAAGTCTTCTGCGCTCACCTTATGTGAGACAAAACGATCATATTTCGTTAAAACTTCCTGAGGTGACGGGTTCGCCTGTTGCAGTTGACAACTGTGTCCCATGTTGTCCCATGTTGGCCTGGTGGCCTAGTGGTTAGGTCGCCTGATCTTACTTTCCGGTCGCCTGATCTTACGATTCTCGGCTGGGTTACCATTATCGTTCACTTTATGACCCTCTCCGTTTCATGAATTCCGATTTTCGTTAGATTAATTCACAGTATCTTTATGTTATTTAAAAAGATCATTTATCGCATGGCAGATGAGAGAATTCAGTCGAGCCATCAACTTACAATGACATCTTATTCTTTCGATGAGCCCGAGCTGTCACGCGACAATCGAGTCAGTCACAAGAAATCATCGTCGATTACGCGGAAAAGTCGTCGATGGCGATGATCGATTTAAAGCGACATTCTCGTACAGCAATTAGTCAGCGTTGTCATCGACCCATCAGCCGAGCAAACCTGCAATACGGGAGTTGCTCTCCTCTCGCGCACCTTTTATGCATGGTGGTCCCAATATAGTTTACAGCCAGGCGGTCAGAAATCGCCCCTGGTACTCTTAATTTATGGCCGCAATTATTTAATTGAATGGTTATTAATTAGATCGACATCGAGCAATTATTTAGTGCTATTTTATAGAGGTGTTTAATAGTAAGCTGATGTGATATTTACGCCCGTCGTTTGAAAGCCCGTACATCGCGATTTCCTACCGCCCGATTTCGCATATTATGACCAAATATATGTCTGAATGCTGATTATGTTGAATAATAAACGTTTAATAAAATTTAACTGTAACATACTCATTCTCACTTTTAATTAAACGCCGTAGTATGTTTTACATATTCACAGTTTATTCAGGTGTAACCCTAGGGCACAAATCTTTCCACTATTTTAATTTCTATTATTCATAATTGACCTACCATTGTACATTCAAATTATTCAAAGGCTTATTGTGTATCGATAACGTAAAAATATATCGCGTATTGCTTAAAATGGGACAAGATACAACACTGATTAGATTTTTGAAAATAATATAGCATTCAACCTCAACAAATGTTTGTCGATATTCGAAAAAAATGATCAATGTATTTTTTTTAAATGAAAGTGAGATACTGCTTCCATCTAGTGGCTTGTTCCCAAACGAATCGAAGCATGACTCAGATTTTCGAAAGAAAGATCATAGTCTGCCATTAAATTAACAGAGAAGAAAACGTGTCGAGAAGGAGTTAACCCTTCGGCTACGTAACTACCAAATTTGGTTGCACATCAGAACACCGTTGACTACATAACGACCAATATTGGCGGCTTGCTCCCGGAGCGCACAGTAATATTATTTTCTAATTCGAACGCATCCTAAAATCCATACCAAATAATATCTCATTATTACCATAGATACATAGACGGCCGTTAGAATAATTTCGCGCGTCATTTCGCGGATATTTCTGGTAAAATTCCATTGTCAAACAACATTTTTTTTTTTGAGAAATCATCAAAATTTTTATTGGTATTTATTTTGGTATTTTTATTGGTATTTTTTTTTATGAACTAATATCTAAATATTATTGTATGTCAATAAGCAAAACGAAATATTATCTATGATAGATAATCTAATAAAGATCACGATAGTATTTACAATTTCTTAATATGGTTCCGTATTTTTCTGTAAGACAAGTAGAAGTTAGAACTGCCGATTTTTTTTCACGTTTTAGACTTTGTGAAGGATAATTTGGAGTCTAGTGAGCCTCACTAGACTCCAAATTATACGGTGTGAGGTGGTGGTGTCAACTTGCGGGTTATCTCCGTATTAAAATTCCATTTTAAGTATATCAGAAGGTGTTTATTGAAAGTTAGATATTTCCAGTTTGTAACGCTTCTCGAATTGGTTATATTGACGCGAATGTATTGGCTATCGGCCTGAAGCTACGAGGGTGTATGGAGAAGGATTGCACTTGTGCTCCCAGTGTCTCGTACTGGGCACGGCTCGAATAGTGGGAATGCAGACTGATGCGTCTCGCCTCGATAAGGAAAGGAAGGAAAAGGTAACCAAGAAACCGGGGTACCGAGGTATGCCGTCGCTATCTTGGGGGAACACCAAGAAGCCGGGGTACCGGATCTCATAATTATTCATAATTATCTAATTGTTTTACAAAATGAAATTTCAATATTTAATATACTTAATTTCAATGCTATCATTGCACAGTTATTCTTTTTATAATTGCTATAGTAGTTCCATAGTTATAGTACTTGTTATCGAGCGCGGCGATATTGCAAGAAATTCCAATAAATTGTGCCGCTACTCGAAAGGTAAGGTCTACGCGGTGACGGTGGACCTTGATCATTATTTCCCGTCAGGTCCAGAGGTGGGGTACCTCGGACCGCGACTATACGGTGATACGACCTCATCTCCTGTTTAGAGAACTAGCACATCGTAAAAACATGATAATCGACAGTCCAATGCTTAACCTATTGAATATTCTGCCATCGTAAATCGGCATCTTTAGCGCTTCTGTGTAGAATTTGGAGATAGATTTGCCTCTTCGATTTAAAATCGATAAGGCAATATTTTTATTGCTTTTACTTCATTTGTTTTCTTTAGTTGTGAGAATATGTAGCGTTTTGATATTGCTAATAGGACTAGATTGTAGAAATATATATTAATAGCGTTAAATAAATAAACAAGTACAAATGTGAATAGGTACGACTGGCACAAGTATGTAACCTTGTCGAAGACCAAGGCAAATTTGTTTTACTTGCTTTTGTGGCCGCTAATCATTGAAGAATCTATTAGCGCCTGTAGACATTCTAGAATAATTACGCATGATTTGATCAAATTTCAAAGTCCCCGGTTAATAATTTATATATCCTTATCATACTTATACATATGCGTTTCTTTTTCACGGAAACATTCGTACACGGCATAGTATTACACAATGATATTGTTTACAAAGCGATGATTTTCCAGATAAAACACGCTGTGTCTCAACGGTGAGCGGAATGACATTGCATAAATCCTTGTCAACTCATCGTTGACCTTAAAAATGTGTATCGAGTTACACCATGATCAATATTCACTCGCTCACTAATCATCATTGGCATTGTTATAACAACGATACTATTTGTTTGATGCCGATTTTGCCCTTTTCTATTAATTTCATAATGGGATTTTATTAATCACTTAGGAGTAGCACGATGGCCTTCGGTGGTATTTATTTGTATAGTGTTTTTTTGTTAATCAACGGTAATTATTTAATTAACTAATTTGGCTGTCATCAGTAGGATTTTTGACAGTAAAACAAGGACGTAACTGACGGGCATTCGAACTGGCCGCGGCCGCTAGGGTGGCGATAATTAGGTCGGTCGCTATCGATGGATTGTAATCAATTTTCTACGATATTATCGAGTGTTATAAGTTTTTAAAGAGCTTTTTTAACGTAATATCATAAATGATTTCTTATCAGTTTCTTTGATGGCAAGTATAAATATGTCTGTTCTGGTATATTTCAAAAAGTTTTCGTGTAATTTTCAAACACTGAACCTACGATTTTTTTATTTCTTGTTTATTTGTGTCAGTGAAATATATTTTTATTTATTTTTTTTTCGATATCCTTAGATATATATATATAAATAAATATATATGTATATATATATATATATATATATATATATATATATATATATATATATATATATTATATATATATATATATATATATATATATATATATATATATATATATATATATATATATATATATATATATATATATTTATTTAGATTAATTGGTACACAGACAATACCCTAAAAACTACATTAATTATTACTAATATATTTTTTTACTTTTTTATTTGAGAATAATAGAACAATCTAAATTAATTATTGCCCATAGTGCCGTTTACCTGACGTTTCATCAAAAAAATGTAAGTTAAAAACTATTATTATTAAAATTATTGAGATCAATTATATAGACAGATAGACAAAAAAACACATGTATATTAAAAATAATAAAAAAAACACGACTCTCATTACAGACAGTGATTTATATTTATATTTATACCATTATATTGTGCCATTATTATAATATATATATTATGTAATATTTATATTTATGTCATTATATTATATATATATATATATATATATATATATATATATATATATATATATATATATATATATATATATATATATATATATATATATATATATATATATATATATATATATAAATATATATATATATATATATATATATATATATATATATATATATATATATATACATATATATATATATATATATATATATATATATATATATATATATATATATATATATATATATATATATATATATATATATATATATATATATATATATATATATATATATATATATATATATATATATATATATATATATATATATATATATATATATATATATATATATATATATATATATATATATATATATATATATATATATATATATATATGTATATATATATATATTTGAAAGTATATATATATATGTATATATATATATATATATATATATATATATATATATATATATATATATATATATATATATATATATATATATATATATATATATATATATATATATATATATATATATATATATATATATATATATATATATATATATATATATATATATATATATATATATATATATATATATATACATATATATATATATATATGTATATATATGTATAATACTTACATCCGTAAGTATATCTCATTCAAACATAAGCATTTCCCAATACAAGCTGGGATTTCCTTCGCTACTTTTTAAGTAGCTTTTACTAATTTTATTTTAAATAAAAACACCATCCTATAAACGGATTTCTTTACAAACCTTATCAAATATAACAATATTATACTGTTTTCTACAATATTTCTTTACAATTTTTTAATATTATACAATTTTATATAGGTTTACCCTATTTTGATAACATTATACAATCTTTTTTATAAACTCCTCTGCCAGAAATTAAGATTGAAGTTTCTTCTTTCATTTCATTGAGCATATGGAGGTTTTTTTATTTTTATTTCGATTTAATGGCTCGTTGATAACAAACTCAGCCAATTGTATCATATTTTAAATGTTGGTAGCATTCGAAATTTGAATTATTTCGTAATGTCACTTTCATTTGGAAAACGGCTTTGCCGAAGTGATCAATAGTTTAATATTTTATTTTTTCTCTTAATTCGTCTCAATTGAAGGCATTTTGTGTTGCATAAGGATAAGCCCTATTTATGAGATATATGGATGAATAGTGATCGTTAGTCGACTGCAAAAGGACCTTTAAACTTACATTGCACCGTCGAAAGTCGTGCACATCCGTAAGTATATCTCATTCAAACATAAGCATTTCCCAATACAAGCTGGGATTTCCTTCGCTACTTTTTAAGTAGCTTTTACTAATTTTATTTTAAATAAAAACACCATCCTATAAACGGATTTCTTTACAAACCTTATCATATATATATATATATATATATATATATATATATATATATATATATATATATATATATATATATATATATATATATATATATATATATATATATATATATATATATATATATATATATATATATATATATATATATATATATATATATATATATATATATATATATATATATATATATATATATGCGACTGCCATTCTATTTATATTTATTGTTAATACGGTTTTTTAATGAAATATTTGGGGTTTATGTATATATCCATATAGATACTTGTATATTTCCGGAATATACTCAATCAAACCTTTCATTTGAAACTAAACACGATATATTTAAGTTAATTGATTAACATTTGGACATTTGGACATTTAGACAACTACTTACTTAATATTTAGACAGTTAATGTACCCTATGATACCGGGAATGACATAACGATTCTAACGAATACAACACACTTCTAAATCAGTTCAAGGGTTTAGAAGTTGTGGTGGAATAAATAAACGGAAAACATACAAACGGAAACAAACAAACATACATGCACCTACACACGACACTCCGTTTTTGTTAGGCAATCGTGTGAAAGGGAAAAAAACAAAATCTTCTGTACATAGTGATAGAAAATTAGCTAGAAATAAAATAACTATTCAGTAAGCCATTAAACTACAGCAAAAAAAATGGATCCTTAAAATTTGAAATTTTAGAAATAAATTTACAATAAATTCAGTATTTAAAAAAATGTGATATAATTTTGTGTAGTGACGGAGCAATAATATTGAATTTCGCGCGGTTTGAGTGTCCAACTCTACCGGCAGGCGGTCAGCGGAAATGGCGGCATCATAGAAGCCGGAAGTGGAGAATAAAAGAAGATGGCGGGGATAAAGACGCGTGCCTGTGTGGCGTATCGTTTAAGTAGAAAATCAAAGTTAAAATCAAATAAAGAACGCATTTAATTCATCACACACATTTGTAACATTTAATATTGCAGTAAAAAAAATAATAAAATAATAAAACCATGTATAGATGGAAAGTGGAGTCTGCCAATAGGGTTCCAGCGTAATAGTCCAGTTAAAGTAGCAATTTACATTTCAGAAGGTCGGGCAGGTATGATTTTCAGCAGGGTAATAATGTATCAGAATCACAGATTTAACGGGGAATTTAAAGTTGGGCAGAGTATAGAAGATTATAATTAATTGTAATTATTTGCGTACATCCTTCCTTGCTGTTTATTTTGCTTCAAAGAAATGGGAGAACGGTTTGAATTATTAGGGACAAAACGCTGTGAGGTTTGTCATTATAGCAATGTATACAAACTTCTCAAGAATTTAAGCCTCTCAAGAATTTCATATTCTTTGACTAATTATTTATTTTTGCAAAATCTTCTATATTCTAATCAAATTTTGAGTTCCCCTTTTGCTCTGTGAATGTAAAAGTTTCACTTTTTTTCTGCAAATATAATGGTTTTTTCGACGAAACGACTATCGATAAAAGACACTTGGCTCAGCCATTTTTTCAAGATTTAAATTGCGTATTTTCTGTATAAACGAAGTTTTCCAAGTTTTCGAAGTTTTCCAAATCAGGAAAATCTTTACTGAGAGAATGTAACTTCTGACTGCACGATGATCCAATCCTTGTCCTTTATCTTGACCCATCATAAAATTCTTTTTTACTCCTTTGGGAGTAATTACCCCCAGGTTGGGAACCGCTGCTCTAGGCTCTAGACCAGCGATTCTCAATCTGGTACACTCTAGGGCAGTGGTTCCCAATTAGTTTTTACCACTTCAAGAAAGGGCTCTAACTCGCGTATCCCTTATTGCAGGAACGATCAATAAAATAAAAAAACAGTTTTTTTAAACATTTAGTACCATCAAAATACAGTTGATGACGGTGAAAATAAGTTTAATGTGACAAATGTGCAAGTCTTTCTTTGCACAACTCTGAAACAACTTAGTCAAGAGATTGCCACGCGTATCCCTTGATGCAACTTTGCGTACCCCTGGGGGTACACGTACCACTAATTGGGAAACATTGCTCTAGAGTCTGCATACTGGAAGAGAGATTCTGTGCTAAAATTGATTTTGACCACCATTTTTGCAAGATGGCTTCGCTAGCGCGAAAACTTAATACACACCTTGCCTAAAAATCACAACTATCCGGCGGTTCGCAAGGTAAACCTCTATTTTCTGCTAGTGTGACTGAAGTAGATTTTAAAATGAACTAATCGATAAATAGGATGCACATTGCACATCCCTAATTCCGATCAAAACATGGAAGTGTAAATCAATTACCGCGGCTAATGACGAGCTGTGTCGCTGGCGCGTCAGTCGCAGGTCGAGTGTCGATGAGATACAAAAAAAAAATGAAAATATAGACGAGCATCTATCAATAGCTGTGACGAGATTTGACGGAAAACAAACAGAGCGGAGGCCTTGACATTTTTTCCCGCCATCGGAACGCGCGCCGCGACGCTACGTGCGCTGAGTCCGCCGCACTGTGGATGACATGATTTATTTATTTATTTATTTATTTATTTATTTATTTCATTAGCAGATCAACTTAACAGTTTATACCAATCCGTTGATATGCAATATACACATAAATTTAAAAAATAATAGAATTCTTACAAGTACATACACAACATGTTTAAATAAGCATTAAATACAAATAAGGCATTAATCATGTTAAAAAACTTACAAACTTACGGTACAAAAAGAGTGAAAACAATTTATTTTATTCTGACATAAACAAGTAGCGCAATGCCCACACCTTGAAGAGATGCGGGCTCGCTGTAAAAATATCAAAGTCTGCCGCTGTCGAACATAGCGCATTTATGTGACGCAAAGCACGGGTAAGCAGACTCCATCGACTTAGGTTGGTGCGCGAGGACGGCTCCGCAAATAGATTATGAGTGCGAGCACGATTATAATTGTCCGGAACAAAGAGACAAACCTTCGCTAGCATGCTAGGATTATCAACTCTTCCCCGGATCAGCTTGAAAACGTAGGCCATGGCGAGCATTTCTCTACGCAACTTAAGAGAGTTATAGCCCACCATGCCTAGTAGAAAACTAGTAGGGTATAAGTACGGATAATATCCGTACTGCTTGAAATATATAAAGCGTAAGAAACATTTTTGAATTTTTTCCAACATAGTGATATAATGATCCTGATGTGGATTCCATATAACTGCATTCGTTTCTAATCTACTTCTCACAATTGAATTATACAATGTATGCATAACCCGTACATTGTGAAAATGCTTTAGGTTGCGAATAACAAATCCTAGTAGCTTAAAAGAGGACTTGGACAAATCAGCAATGTGCTCCTTGAATGTAAGCTGGGAATCAAAGAGAACTCCTAGATCCTTTACCTTCTCAACCCTAGTTAGCACCTCTTCAGTGATGGAGTAATCATACATCAGAGGTGCGGTCGATCTAGTATATGTCATCACTGAACATTTGGATATATTGAATGAGAGATTTTTATTCTGGCTCCAAGACCAGACGGCATCAATATCACGCTGGAAAAGCTTGCAGGCCTCAGCAGTTCCAGTGGACATGTACAATTTAATATCATCGGCAAACATTAAACATTTTGCTGACACGATTACTTTACTTAGATCGTTAACAAAGAGATTGAACAGCAAAGGCCCAAGGTTTGACCCCTGACTCACGCCAGAGCAGGTGTGGTACACCTTAGAATCAAAAAGTCCAAGTTTCACATACTGCTGCCTATCTCTCAAGTAATCAGCAAAAAAACTCAGCAGATTACTCGAGAAACCCGCAGCAGCGAGTACTTTGAGTAAGACATCATTGTCCACTCTGTCGAAAGCCTTTTTGAAATCCAGATACACCACATCTACCTGGCTTCCTGGTTTAGTGTCCAGCTCATTTGCCACATAATAAGTAAAGACGGAAAGGTTGGTAGTGGTGGACCGACTCGGACGAAACCCGTGCTGGGCGTCCGACAGCCTTCCACACACTTGGGTGTAAAGATCCCGATGGAGTATTGTCTCAAATAGTTTAGGGAAGACGGATAACACCGCTATAGGCCTGTAATTATCCACTTTGCCCTTGTTGGCACTTTTATGAACGGGTGCGACCCTAGAAATCTTCCACATACTGGGGTACGTGGCAGATTCCAAGGAACGGTTAAAAATATGTGTGAGAGGCTTTATAAAATAATCTGCACACGCTTTGACAATGTACGGTGGAACTCCATCGGGGCCGATAGTACGCAAAGATTTCAATTTGCTAAATTGAATATCTTTGCGCGATATTGTGCGAATGTTGATGCAGGAAGCGTACGCATCGCACGGCTCTACACTGGCTTGGACGCGGGCGGCATCTAAGGTCACCGCGTTCTGAATAAAAACAGATGAGAAGTAATCTGCAAAAGCGTCAGCGGCACCGGCACCAGAGTAATCAGCCCCGTCATACGTCACTTTCAGGGGCACTCCAGAGGTTGCGCGCTGACTGCGAATGTACTCCCAGAAGCGAGAACTGTCCTCTGTAATCGAATCCTCAATACTGCGAATATAATTATTATATGCTGTTTTAATATTATATTTGATGCTAGATCGTAATTCTACAAACTTCTCTCTATGAGAAAGTGAATGGTCCCGTTTCCAGCATTTATGGTTATAAGATTTAATTCTAATATCGCGGATAATATCAGCAGTGAACCAAAGAGGATAAGAATACCTCCCGGCCACAGCTTTCCGCTTGTATTGTGGAATGCAGCTATCGAATATATCATAGATTGCATTGTAGAAATAAGCAACACAATCGTTGACATCACTGATGCTGTATAGTATGCTCCAATCAAAATGAGAAGCGAGATCGTATAATAAATTATAGTTACCACGTTTGAAATCCCAACCTTTCCTAAATAATGTGTTAGGTTGACTGGGAGTATTAGGGGAAATGTCGCTCGTGTGCCACTGAGTACGCCCTCGGTGGACAGTCACGCATATATCTAAAGGCGGATGATAGCCGTCCACGTTAACCAGCTCGAAGGAGGCTGCCGTCACACTCACGCTGCCAGGTTGCAAATTCGATAGCACCAAGTCCAGGAAACGGCCATTGCTATTCGGGATAGCATTTAGTTGACTGAACTGGCAGACAGATAAAAAATATATAAAGTAGTTATTTATTTCCTTAGAGGCACTATGGAGGTTGTAATCACCGAGAAGCAAAACATTTTTTATTTTATTAGCAAAATACAAACTTTCAACGAGTTTGAAGAACGACATGTACACCGAGTCGCAGGTCTTAGGTGGAAAATAATTTAAAAATAAAAATAATGGATATGATTTATATAAAACTTTAACACATAGCATTTCACATTCACACTCAAATAGTGGAATACGATAAGACTCAATACAACTTTTAATTGCTAGGAGAACACCACCAGCAAATGTTTTCCTATCTCTTCGATAGACTGAATATAGTTTTGGAGAAAATAACTCGGCGTCGTGTACACTATTATCGAGCCATGTCTCAGTAATAAATACAATATCAGAGTCGAGTGAATGCACGGCATTGGAAAAATCGTTAATTTTTGATTTGAGTCCCCTGACATTTTGATAATAAAACGTCATGTAATCGGAAACTCTTCCCCGGTTTTGACTAGGCTTACTGCGAAGCGACGGTGACGGTATTCCTAGAGGTGTTTCTGTCTGAGCGTCGAAATCGCCAGGCACTAACAGATATATTTAAATAGAAAAAAAAGGTTTTCTGATTTATTATGTTTTTATATTTTTACTTTTCTGGCCAGGTTAGGGAAAATATTGTGAATGCGGATTTTTTTTACGATGAAGACGGAAGTATCTTTTTTGAAAAACGCTTCATCCGACTGAGCTGAAATTTGGCATGCAGGCATCATTTGATCATGGCAATAGTTAAAATCGGCCCGCAATGCGCTAGTTTGGTTGGAATACCTCTTATACAAGCGAAACAAAGATTTTTTTCATTCCACCCTATTTGAGAAAATACTACATCATACTGGATAATAGCCATTGTAATACCACGAAAATACTACAAGTGTTTCACAAATTTACTACATTTGCGATTACAATCACTTCACACAATTACTATCGAAGGTGAGTTGGGACTCGGGGGGGGGGGAGGGGGGGTCTGGGTCATTTAGATTTTTAATTAATATTAATTTATCTTGATCTAGTTGTAATTTCCCTGTCACAGACAATTTATATCTATTAGGGTGGGAGAGGGGGGGGGGGGGGGGTATGTTACTAACTTATGGGGCTTATGTTACTAACTTGTAACAGGTAGTTTGCATAGATAAATGATATGAATAGCTGTCGTACGTTACATCTGAATTCTAGAAATGCTCTCCGCGTAGAAAAAGAACTATTTTATGAGCACATTATTTTATACCGAAGTTTAAAAAAAATACAACGAATTATCTGATATCTGATATCAGATAATTCGTTCGTATAAAGCCTCTCTTTAACGCACAGCCGAAACCACTAAATTAAGGACTCGAAATTTAGGAATAACGTCGGCCTCTTTAGTTAGTTAGTTATCCTTAGTGTTGTTCCTTTTATTTTTTTGATCAGATTAATCTCTTTTGCTTAAATTCTTCGATAAAACTACAGTGTGCTCCAGTGCTATTGATGATCTAACGAAATTTAATATTCCTTGATCTAGATCCTGCGTCCTTCGATTTTGAATTCGACGCCATCGATCGATCGGTAATTTCGACATGAAATATCAAATAGTTTTATCAAGATACTCAAATTACGATCTTGAGCATATTTTTCACGTTATCCGCTCCTAAGTGATCTCATCGCACAACAAACAGCATTGAGTCGAGGTCAATTTACAATCTTTGTTCGACATTCCGTGATAAAATGACGAAATGTGACTAATTGCGCGGAGTATTTATCAATAATAACTTGCGGGCCTTTTGAAGATATTTATAAAATGAGCCAACAAAATTTAACTTTTTTTTTCTGTAACATTGATGAAAACAGTTAATTTTTATGTTTTCACGGGTGCTGAACACGGAAATAATAATGAAAATGCAGGTATAGCCCTTGTTTTTTTAAATAATGAAGGTTTTCATAATTGCCCTTAAAAGCCTATGCATGTATTTATTTTGTAGTTCTCCGTCGAAGGAAGGTCACTGATAGCGCAATCGCTTTGATTCACTCAACTTTTCCTGGTATCTTTCTTCCATGTCCGAAATCTCTTGATGGAATCGTTCGCCATGTGCATAGCTAACAGCATCACAATAACTTTAAAGACATGTTACACCCCAGTCTATCATAGAACTGCAGGTTTTTTTATAAGATCCTCATAGTTTATTTATTTATTTATTTATTTAACAGGGAAAACATACAGCGCTACAAAAAAATATTACAATTACATTAAATACAATATTTCTGGCCGATGACATGCTTTCAACAATAGTTTTAGTTAGTTAAGTCTCCAATACGCACAGTGCATTCTGTGGGGGTTGGGAGGGGAAAAGGTAAGGAAAAGGATGGAATGGGTGTTAATAGATTTTAAGTAATAATGTGCAGTACAAAAAATACAAATTTGAAAAATTTGAAAAGTTAAGAAAATTAAGAAAAAATTACTCCATCATATAAACCATCATATACAGTTATCATATACAGTTAAAGAACAGTATCATATACAGTTAAAGAACAACGAACGAAAAACCAAGTAGTCCCTAAGTCAATAGTATCCCATGAGAAATGTCTATGTCGCATTTTCGATTAATTTTAAGTATATGCTTTGCTTAAATTTTTTCTCCTTCATGTTAAATAGGTCGATATTCTGGAAATGTTTATCGTAAGTTGACATTAAGCGGTACATGATGGAATTCTGGGCATACCTAGTACGGACGCGCGGGACTTCGAAGGTACGGGGAAAGCGAGCCACGCGTGGTGGAACGTGAAAAGTTAGATTATGTATGAAATACGGGTTGTCCACGTTGTTATGGATAACTTTGTGTAATAATACCATGTCTGCCGTGGTACGGCGGTTCTCCAATGATGTAATATTGAAGTTATTCATCCTCTCCTCGTACGTGTTCAGTCCCAAGCATTGACGGTAGTTTTCTGCCTTATGATCTCCAAGGACGTTTTTTGGACCATTAAACAAAATACAGATAATCGGGTGATTTCATGTCGTTTATGTGATCAGAGTGTTCGATTTACATAGTACAGTACAACTGACTTTGTTCTCGTTACATTTTCACTGTTGGCTAGTGTAATATTACAGGAATTTTAAATGTTTCGTTGATGAATTTGGGGTTACTTTCTACCATTTTTTTAAATATTTCTCTTCACAAGACCTTAGCGCACAAACATGGAGGGTTGTCAATTGACAACTCCCTGGAGTGACGGGTTCGCCCTTTGTAATTACAACGGGCGAACCCGCCCCCCAGGGAGTTAAAAAGACATCGTGTCATTCTGTCTCCCATGGAATGAACATAAAAGACTTATCAGATAGCAAAATCCACAGCTAAACTACGCCAAAAGCCCGCAAGAGTCCAACGCCTTACCGCGAGACACTAAGACGTGAACCCAGCGAGCAAACCTACTATAATAATAGAATAATACCTGCAAAACATGAAACATTATCGCGAATTCGTTGTAGACAATAATTTTAAACGAGCAGTTAACTGCTCAGAAGCCAGCCTTGGCTTTGTTCTTTTATTGAAATCACCGATAGATGATGCCTTCTGACAGGTCGTTTTCGGACGGCCTCTCAGTTACTTTGTATAAGACGGCACGACACTGAGACAACAAAACAAAGAAAAAGACCTAATTTTTACAAATATAGGTATGTTGACATAGACTGGTATGACATAGACAGAGGCCGAGTCTAGTATGATTACAGATTCGAGGTCGCTTTCGCAGCATCTACCTGACGTTAGTGGTAATTCAGTTAGAATTAATCGCGGGCCGAGGCGCCCTTTGGAGTCAATATCACACAGGATCGAGTGGTCAACGAATTTTTTTAACGGTTGCTAACATCAGCTCATCAACAAACCCCGCTGCTTAGAAGATGTACGTTTCCAGGCCCCCTCGGTTATTCGCCGGAGTGCACAGACGATCGTCAAACGCCGCAGGTGTATCGCGCGTGGTGTTCCCCCAGATTGGAACAAGCGATCCCCCCTGTCCACGACACTGCCGTGGCAGGGCTCACAGAGTCCTTTCCAGGTTAGTCTTTCTTCGAGGAGGCCACCGGATAGGAGTTGAACCGTGGGTTGAACAGACCCAAGATAACAAACGGGTCACCAGGCCCAAGCAGCACGATACCGTTAGACACCGTAATACCTTAGTGGACACAACTAAAGCTGTCACAGGAAGTTTTAACGATATCAGATCATTTTATCTCCCGTGAGGTGGGCGTAGAAGACTTGGGACAAGAACAGTCCACTATCTAGTTACGCCACTCGCTCGTGAAAAGCCAACGCCTTACAGCGAGACCAGGTTAATCACACAGCGTGCCGACACTCGTGCCCTCACTTCCAGTTGCAACCAGATTACTCCGATCTTCCGACTGGTTACAGGTTCGAGGTCGCTCGCGCAGTCCTCTCTCTTTTACGTAGCGGTGATACGGTGTCTACCGAATCTATCGCGGACTACGGCATCCTTTGCCAGACTGTTCACCCGGCATCGGGTAGCCTATCTGTCGTTTCAGGAGCAGTTGTCGTAAGGTTAACAACTACCCCGGCTCTATATGAAACACTACTGTTTCCAGATCCCCCGTCTGTCGGTCGGAATGCACAATCGATTGGCCGACGCCACAAGTGCGCAAACCGTCCAGTAGCGTGGAAAATGGCCCGCAGGCCAGAGTCCTATACCCAGGCTCGCACTTCTGCGTGGAGGCTGCCGGATAGGCTGCCGTGAGTATGACCGACCCCGACACATGGGTCTTCGTGGCCAAACTGCAACAGAGCTCATTAGCTCCTTGGAGTAAATGGGTATTTTCATGGATGCATCTGTCTCTTTTGCAGGATTTTCGGCGACATCGACCTTAAAGTACTATAACTACGAAACTACTACACCAATCATAAAAAGAACAACTGCACAATGATTGCATTGAAATTTCGAATATAGAATATTGAAATATCATTTTGTAAAACAATTATATAATTATGAATAAATATGAGAACGTCAAAGAAGTGAAAAAACGCGGAACCAGATCTGGTCGTATCATACTCAACGGATAATTGTTTCAGAACCAGATTTGGTCGTATCATACTCAACGGGCTAGTGGACAAACCGTGTTAGTTAGTTTTGTGGAGAAGGTGGAAATCGGCCAGAGATGATAAGCGCTGTGTGATATTAGCCGAAATCAATCAACGCCCAGCCATACCGCGCAACGGGCCAATGTAGGCGGGCGTTACACATACTCGGGCACTTTCTAAACAAAACTTTCTATCGGTTGGTCGCCTCTATAAGCTCTCGGAAGCCGCATTTTTGTAAGCGATTGTTATCGAGCCGCGGGCTAGGAAAATAAAGCCATCGACGTTTATTAAGTGATATTTTTCTCTTGGAACTTGTGAATGCAGGATCTCGTGAATCTTGTGTTGTCTATTATACTTGTAGTGTATTTTGCATTATGTGAAACCCTTACTATGGTATAATTGCATGGGGTGGGTGCTGCAAAACCCTCCTGACGCCACTTCTAACAGCGCAAAAATGTATTTTAAAAATCATGCATCGCAAACGATATCAATATTCTTCTAATGAACTCTTTAAAGAGGCTCAAGTTTTGGATGCTAGGTTATTATTTATTAAAACTGCACTACGTTAAGTTTTCATGGCCAAACAAAATAAATATTTTGTTATTACGCACACGAAACCCACTAGACAACTCCGAAGTGATAATTTGAATGTGCCTAGGATGAAGACGACTTTCGGACAGATTTATTAGTATAAATAATGTCCTCTATGCAGGTTGGCCAATGCTTTGGCGATTGCCTTTGTCTCTCTCAATTTCCTATACAATTTTCCTATACATGTCAAAGTAGCGGCTACTCCCTTCTACCTTAGCGATGCGGCCAAGCATTGGCCAACCTGTAGAGCGGGCATAGGACAACAGCAAACAGTACAGTTCACTATCAGTTATATTTTACTCTTCATTATAAACATAACACAAAATTTCTATATCCTTTAGAGCCGCTTGGCCGCTTCGATCGTACGAGTATATCGCCAAATCGACCGACAAATTTTGTGAAATCACTCGTGATCTCGTGATTCAGAGCCAATTGTGTGGCGGCTAGGTTCATCCGCCAAACCGTGTTTTATTGGACGGTTACATAAATTTCACGCTGTCAATGCAACGCTTAAACCTCACTGAAACGCTTTTAGTGGCTTTAATAGTATCATAATCGTGAATTTGTTTTCCATTTACTTAAATCGTAAATAATCCGAAAAAAAATCAATTTTACAAAATCTCTTATATTTTTTGTCATCTTTTTCGACTTGCTACCGACAATACGTACCTGTATGTACTCATAGTTTAAAAAAAATAATACTAAACAAATTAGAAGATATAATTTTTCTTACCATAAATTAGAGGCTATATTATGTATATTATATCGTTATATTTTACTATGTTGTACAATTTTATAATATTATACTTTGTATTACATGTTATAATATATTATGTGATACTATATTGTTCCATATTATGTTATATTACGGGGCAATTCAGTGTTATTAGCTTTTTACTAAACCTTGTACATTTGTAAGCAATCATGCAATCAACCTTGATTGTAATATTAGAGTCCTGTCCACCCTAGAACGGGCTAGTCCCAGTTGGGTGACAATCAAATAAGCAAAAGGTTAAGGTTTTGCCATTCGGTTCCTCTTATTTTTGTAAGCAAATCAAAGTTTTATAGTAATTAATTCTTAAATAAATGAGTAAATAAAATACTATATTGGATTATATTACATTATATTATGTTATATTATATTATATTGTACTATGTCGTATTATATTATATCATGCAATACTAATTTCTGCAATTTTATATTTTATGTTGGTCCTTATGAGACGGAAAAAGGGCAGCACTAGCAGGCAAGGAGCGCAGGCTCAGCAAATACCACAGCACTGTATATCTATCACCCTAACACAGGCGTATACCTAGTGGAGTGATGTAATCCTGTATAATGCCCCTTGGGAGCTAACGGGCCCATGCTGGTTTGGCCACGAAGACCCATGTGTTCAGGGTCGGTCAAACTCACGGGTCAACACCTATCCGACGGCCTCCACGCATGAGGTGCAAACCTGGGTAGGACGTTCGGGCGAAGGACCTCCCCTGGGAATCAAACCTCTGGCGCTCCTGGACGGCCTGCGCACCGTGCGGCGCAAGCCAATCGATTGTGCACTCTGACTAACATCTTGCGGTGTCGACTACAACGGGCGAGCCCGTCACCACAGGACGTTTTAACGATTAGTCGTTCTGTCGCCCTGCAGTGAACGTAGAAGACTTTGGACAGTACAATCCTACGTCCAGCTACGTCACAACCCGTGAGAGTCCAACGCCTTACCGCGAGTGAGCCAGGAATAAACCCGGCGGGCTCGAGATACTTGCGCCCTCACTTCCAATTGTGACCAGATTTCTCCGGTCTCTCGATTGGTTCCGAGTTCGAGGTCGCTTGCGCGGTCCTCTCCCTTACGAAGCGGTGAAACGGAGTGCACCGAATCTATCGCGGACCAAGGCGTCCTTTGCCCGACTCTGATCCGGGATCGGATGGCCAATGGTCATTTCAATAGCAGTCGCCGTAAGGTAAACAACTACCCCCGCTCTATAGGAAACAATACAGTTCCCAGACTCCCCCGATTGTTAGTCGGAGAGCACAATCGATTGGCTTGCGCCGCTCGGTGCGCAGACCGTCCAGGAGCGCCAGAGGATTGATTCCCAGGGGAGACTGGTTGACCCAGTGTCCTACCCAGGCTCGCACCCCATGCGTGGAGGCCATCGGATGGGTGTTGACCCGTGAGTGTGACCGACCCTGAACACATGGGTCATTGTGGCCACCTCATCATGGGCCCATTAGCTCCCACTCTGACTAACAGTCGGGGGAGTCTGGAAGCTGTATTGTTTCCTATAGAGCGGGGGTGGTTGCGTACCTTACGGCGACTGCTCTTGAATTGACCATTGGCCATCCGATCCCGGGTAAGAGGCGGGCAAAGTACGCCATGGTCCGCGATAGATTCGGTACACACCGTTTCACCGCTTCGTAAGGGAGAGGTTTGCGCAAGCGACCTAGAACTCGGAAGCAATCGAGAGACCGGAGAAATCTGGTCACAATTGGTAGTTAGGGCGCGAGTGTCGGGCCCGCCAGGTAACTTAACTGGCTATCTCGCGGTAAGGCGTTGGTCTCTAACGGGTTGTGGCGTAGCTAGACGCTGTATTGTTTTGTCCAAAGTCTTCTACGCTCACTCCAGGGAGATAAAACGACTAATCGTTAAAACTCCCTGTAGTGACGGGCTCGCCCGTTGTAGTCGACAACTCAAGTTGTATAATGCCCTTTCGCGATTTTTTCTTATACCTACAAAAAATGTGTAATAAAATGGATGGCAATGTATTTAATGTAATTATAAATAAAGGATAAAAGTTAAATTAAACAATAAGATGGGTGCATTATGGCAAACGCATTTAATACATCATTCTAATTGGGCGACCATATAAATTGAAATAATTATATTTCCTACGACCGTGGATATAGCCTTTTCGGTTTAAAAAAAACAGTTGTCACCCTAAAACCATACCAGGGACTGATATCATCTGAATATTATTTTCATAAATAAAATCGACGAGCGCCCTCTTTCTCGGCCAGCGGACTCAAGCAACCGCCTCGGGCGGCGTGGTTCGTTTCTTGGCTAAGGGCAGGTTTGGACAAAGCTCCAACAGATGGTGTTAATATTTTATTAAAATGCATGGCGGAATTTGAATATTAGTAGTGTAGCTTGTATATGAGATATTGCAATCAAAATTTCACATTGTGGTTTCGGCCCCACAAGGCATCTGTGTATGAAATGTCAAGCCTCTAAGTCTAATATTTTGAAATCGAAATACGTCTAGTGCGGTCCCAGGTAGACAGATCTTAACCACAACCTTTTTTAACTCTCGCCAGGAGCAAATGATGCCTGCATGCCAAAATTTCAGTTCAATCGGATGAAACGTTTGGGCGATTTCGTAAAGGAATACACACAGTTAGACACATAGACACACATACAGACAGTCATACAGACAAACATACAGACAGACATACAAACAGACTTCAATCTGGAAATGGTCGCAATCGTCTCAGGGTGGCTCAAAATGGATATTTTAGTCTTTATCACTCCTCGTAGTTAGGTGGGCCGGGAAAATAACATGTATTCTATACACATCGCTCTAGCTAGAGGTCGTTAATTAGGTCACATTGAATCACTGTGAAGTACTGTGATGTTAAACCGCAAATACCTAGGTATTTAGTTAAAGTGATGGTTTTGTATGAAAATTTAAATATTTCGCTGTAAAAATGATAATATTTGGCTTTATTTTCTCGGCTTTGTAAAATTGACAAATTTAAATGTGAATTCATTTCCTGAATTGACCAAGATTTTGAGAATACATAATTGGGTACCTACGTGAAGTTAGAGAGGCCGTGAAGGTGCGATGTTGTTTTGATCGTATAATCATTGTTTCGTAGTTAGATGCTAGGAGTGTAGGGATCGTATCGTGAACTTTGCAAAATTATTTTCAAAAACGAGTAGCTCTCGTATATCCCTCAACTGTATGACCGTTGGTCGTTAGTGTTTTTTTTGTATGTCTTCAAACTTTACTGTATTGCGAAATATACATACCGAGGAAGTATCCAGTACCTAGTTATAGCCGCATGGAGATACTTAGCAGGCAAATGAAAAGTAGAAAGATCGATACATATGAAAATATTATCTTAACCATGATATAGGATACTTTGACAACCCAAAATAGGATTAAAATGAATTAGCACAAGACAAATCAGAAATGTTTGAACCGTTAGAAGTTTTTACAACAGACGAAACGGATGCGGAAACTAGAGAAAAGGAAAAAAGGAGGGTCACCGATACAAGGATCAAAGAAAGACAGAATGATAAAGAATATACTAGATAGTGAGAAAGATGAACACAAAGACAATCAATAATATGTACTGCCCTTACAATCCTAGGTGCCTTTTTGCTTGCCGATATCAACGCTGAGTTCCTAGTAATTATATGAGTGCGTACTGTATGGTATATGTATACCAGTCGACTGAATTACCTTTCCCTCCCTTCTTTAAAGCCACGTATCCCTCAACCTTGTTAGGGCCTAGTTTTTATAGTATACAAACTTTAACCTAAATCATTTTAATAATTAATCAGTTAACTTTATCCATCGCGCCATAGACGCGATACACCGAGCGGATACGTCTTACCGTATGTAGACGACAAGTCGCGCACATCCCTAATCAATTTTAATCAGTAAGGTAGAATATTTTTACTTAGAAAAGAGATCTTTCTTCTTTTTTTTTTTGGGCTGGCAACGACCGAGCAAGACGGTCGAGAAGAGACCGGCCGCTCCGCCGTTGGCGGAGCGGGCCGACTACCGCCCATTTAATTATTCATTTGCACACCAGCCAACACAGTCTAGAACTTAAATTCTGTGAATATCTAAAATCTATAACTAAACTCAGTTCAACATCCGGGCAGGACCTCAGCGGATTCCATACCTTATACAGGCAAGTCTTCTATCTGTAACCATTAGCTTCCCCTCATAAAGTCAGATTTTAAAAATAATAAATTTAAATTAAAAGATTGTTTTAAAGCCAAATCCCCCGTAAATTACCGTTGCCATATCTTCGTTGGTGAATAATTAGAGTCAAGTAAAATCAAAATTTAGTAATTTGAGTGCGTCAAAATAGAAGTAGGTAGTACGTCGGGTCAGTCATAATTCCCGGTGTCTGAGCATCGCCTTCCGTCTCCTCGCCTCAACTAATTTTTCTACTATCATCTAAAGGTCGATTTCGAAAATATAATTTAAAATTTAAAATCGCATCCGGGGAGCAGGCGCTAAAAAATCTAGAAGCAACCCTCCAATAACTCCCGCGGGTAGCAGTGTCTTCCTTCTCTATTCCAGAACCCAAAGTACCTGTCCAAAATCCCACTTCGCCGAATTAAGCCCTGAAAATTGAAAGGCTGTAACGTTCAATTTTCCACGAATTTAATTTTAGAATTTTGTCAATTCCAACTACTCGGATTCGCCATATGCTATGGCCTAGCTTTCATTTATTATAATTAAAATAAAATATGTTACTCTGCCAAATAAACCTTTCATTTTGGTTAATTAATCATTATTTAGCGAATTAAAGAAATCGAGACGGTACCTAAAAATACCGCCGGGTCAGAGCGAGCAACAGTCTCGTAGGTACCCGACTAGCACTGGACAGGGTAATGTTTCAGGGCAAGGAATAAATAAAGAATAATTTTATAAAAGAAACTTTTTAAATTATACATTTTAATTTTATCATTTAGCGGAGAAAAGAACCGCAGTACATTATTTAATTATAGCAGCATCTGCTGGTTTAGAGCGTACCTAGATTCAAATAGTATTTTCTCGTTTTTTAAATATAATTATCTAGCTATTATTTCCAATAAATTCATTAGACGATTTAGCCATTGATTTATGTAAGAGCGCGGACCGGGACCGGGGCCGAGCGCTCCAAGCGGGCGCGATCGACGCGCGCCGGCGCAGTACCTCGTCGGTACACCGATAGAGGGCGCGGTGAGTAAATCATAATATTCGATCTCGTCGCCGCAGCGCACTAAACTTGATATCGCTTCTTCTTCTTCTTTTAGTCCTCTCACAAGATATATCGAAATTCATTTTATAATAAAACATAACTAGGGTACTTGACCGTCCATTCAATTTGAATGCTCTCGACTTTAGGACGACGTCAGTACAGGATTTTAACCACCCCTGAGCACGACTGAGCTACCGTGGTATCCTTGGCGTCGCTCCACTCCCACGCACAAAGGTAACTTCCCAGGCGGAGGGAGGCCCTTTGCATTTGTTTATGTGGTCTATCATCTATTTCCCGCATGTGTAGCTGGCGCCTCTACAAATAAATACACTTTATCGTTACACAAGCAAGCCCTAAATACAACATTATATCTAATTTTAATTAGACACATAACAAATTTGGGCCCAACTGGGGCCGTTAAATATTTTTTTTTATTTTTAATTTTAGAGATTTTTTTTCAAGATTCAGTTTTTTTAATTTACCGTTATCATTACATTATATACAATTTTATATTTTATTTTTTTCTATCATATAGCGTCCGACATATAAGACACCACAATTTCCCACCCAACCCGCCCAAATTTTTTTCTTTTTATTATTCTATTTTTTTTCTTTATTGTTTTCTCTACACAACGTACCTACTGCCAATTTTATTTTACAGGTTGTTACAAAACTAACACAATATTTCTTTGTTCAAGCTTTATAAAGTGCTTTACATTTTAAATTTTTATAATAATATTCTACATGTACAATAGCCTTTCAGCCATAAGCGTAAGTAATAACCAAGGTATCTTGGGGATTTGACTCCGGAATCAGCAACGGATTACGTGGGGATTTTGCTTCTGCGACGACTCGTTGGACACATATCTAGTTATACAGTTACAACAAACGAACCTTAAGATATTTATGCAGAAAAATATCCGCAATTAATACTACTATTCCACTTATAATAAATACTTAGCAAACATTCACAAGCCTACAGGGTGTTACAATTTTTTTATTAAATTTATTTTTTTTTCATTTTTATTTTATTTTTTTGTTTTCATTTAACTTCATCAATTTTGTTTTTTTTCATTTCCTTTCCCATTTGCCTTATTGCATATGGGACGTCAACTTAATAAACTCATAATACACTCTAATCAATACACACCAATCCACATCAACACACTAGGATCAACATTTTCACTTGTTCTACAAATCTCTAAAAAAAATAATAGTAATAAAAGCAAAGCGTAAACTTCCACAACTTTTACGATTTTGGAGTGAGCATCATGGCACCCAGGAAAACAAGGGCCGCTGCAAGAGCTCGTCAGCAATCACCAAGCAGGCTCATCGAGGAAAATACCACTCACCAAATTCCAGAGCAGACGGAAAAACAGACATCGGAAAAACCTAAGGCAGGAAACAAGTCAGGCATCGAGGACTCGATCCCGCACAAGAAACCGACCATCAGCTCAAGGATCATCGAATATTCGGACAATGAAAGCGAAGAAGAGGCATATACGAGGAAAATATGCAGGGAAACGCAAGATACGGCGACAACTTCAGATATTTTTCAATCTTCGGCGGCGGGAAAACATAGAACGTCCCCAAGCGTCTACAAGTGGAATTTAAGATACGACGGATCTACTCCAATCTTGGAATTTATCGACAAAATAGAGGATAAAGTACAAGCAAGGGGGGTCACAGAGAGCGAACTTATCCAAGGATTCACCGACCTGATGGAAGGTCCACCTCTACTTTGGTTCCGAAGCATCAGAAAATACGTGAAAACGTGGAAAACTCTAAGAGAAGCACTAATAAGTAAATACGAACAGCTTAATTACCAAACACGGTTGGAAAATCAGATGAGGATTACCAAACAACTCACTGGGGAGACCATGCACGACTACGTTACACGGATCGATACAATGAACAGGAGATTATCACCAAGATTACGGGACGACACCCTACTGGAAATAGTAAAATTAAACGTTCTACCGCTGTACCACACTCTCCTGGGAACTTCTAGACTGGACGATATTGGAACTTTGCTGGATTTAGCGAAAAACTTCGAGCAGTACGCGCTAGCCCCAACCCCAACGGTAGCGAGCAGCATCCAGAACAGGACCACAATAGCCGCCATGGAAGAGCAACCCACGTACACCGACAGTCACGATGAAGAGGAAATAGCAGCCTTTACACAAAACAACAAATTTCATTCGCGCCATGATAAACCACCGCCATTTGTCAGAAGATCCGGCTACGGAAACTCGACACCGCACGAACAACGCACGCAAGAATACCAAAAACCTCAACAAACACAATTTTCCCAGCAAAAATACTGTAGGAAGTGCGAAACACGAGGGCACGATTACAAGGAGTGCCGGAAATATCCAAAACCAATGTGTTTCAACTGCAAATTACAGGACACATATACCAATTCTTGCGCAAGATGTAACGGAGTACCGTCAGGATACCACCAATCCCAACCAAAAAACGGGAGAAGCCACGGATACAGGAAATAGACAGGGCTATAGCCGTGGAAAACTTCACACTGTCACCAGAACCAAAATTCTACGATACTCGCCCGCATGCAAAAATAATCATATTAGGGAAAACGTACAATGCACTCGTGGACACCGGATGCGCAGTCTGCATTTTAGGCAGGAAAATGCACGAACGCTACATACAGCTCGGAAAAACTATAAAAAACGCAGAGAGCCGCGTATCAACAGCGGACGGAACACAACAGGATATACTTGGATACATGACATTGCCAGTGCAATACAAAGGAAAAAGCGAGAAAATTAATTTCCTAATCTGCCCCACAATAAAAAAAGACGTAATCCTGGGGATCGACTTCATCAAACAGTTCGACGTAAAAATTTCAATCGACACGAACCACGACATACAATTGGCACAGCTAAACCACACCGCGAGCCAGCAAATCAGGAATGTAGACGACCTCACTCCGCAGCAATTACGACGATTACAGCACGTTAAAAAATTATATGAGGACATCTCCTTCGAGAAAAAAGGTCTCGGAAAGACGCACTTATTGGAGCATAAGATCGTAACCACGGGCGATCCAATTCGTCAGAAGCCATACCAATTATCGCCAGCGAAAGACAAGCTGATTAAAGACGAAATTGACGACATGCTAAGATTAGGAGTGATTACTCCCATAAAATCTCCATGGTGCAATCCAATCCTCGTAGTGACCAAAAAGGATGGCAGCCCGAGAGTCTGCCTTGACTCCAGAAAATTAAATGAAGTGACTACAAAAAACCGTTACCCCATGGTGTCTTCGCAGAGAATCCTCGACAATCTAGGAAATGCTCGATATTTAACTTCAATTGACTTATCGAAGGCATTTTGGCAGATCCCGATGGAAGAATCCTCCATATACAAGACCGCATTTGCAATACCTGGAAAAGGTATGTTCGCCTTTTTGCGAATGCCCTTCGGACTCTGTAACGCGTCGTCAGACCTAAGCACCCTCATGGACCAAATATTCGGCCCCGAATACGGAAACAAGGTATTCGTGTATGCGGACGACCTCATCATCGCCTCAACAACCTATGACGAACACATCGACACCTTATTACGTGTGAGGGAGAGCCTAAAAGAAGCGGGATTGACAATCAACCTTAAAAAATGTGAGTTCTGCAGGCCCGAATTACTGTACCTCGGCTACGTTGTGGACAGGCAAGGACTGAGAACGGACCAAGGGAAAGTAGCTTGCATAACGAATTTCCCAAGGCCAGACCGCGTAAAGCACGTAAGAAGTTTCCTCGGATTGAGCGGATACTATCGTAGATTCGTAAAAGACTACTCGAAAATCGCCGCTCCACTCTGCAAATTAACGGGGGGCAAAAAAGGTGTAAAATCAAACTTTGTATGGACAGAGGAGGCGGAAAAATCCTTCATAGCATTGAAACACGCGCTGACAACTACTCCGATCTTGAAGTGTCCGGACTTCAGTAAAGAATTTACAATAAGCTGCGACGCTAGCGACACCGCGATAGGAGCGGCGCTGACTCAGTACTCCGAGGAGGAGAAAATGGACCTCCCCATATCCTACTTTTCACAGAGTCTTACCCCAGCGGAAACCCATTACTCGACTACCGAAAGAGAATTACTCGCCGTCTTGAGAGCAGTTTTACACTACAGGACGTACGTAGAAGGCACTCGTTTCAAGGTAATAACGGACCATAGTAGCCTGAAATGGCTTACGAAACTGGAGGGCCCTTCAGGAAGATTGGCACGCTGGAGTACTCTATTATCCCAGTTCGACATGGAAATCATACATCGAAAAGGAAGCCTGAACATCGTCGCAGACGCGCTTTCTAGAATACCTTGTATGGCCTTGTCAGCAGATTTCCGCGGAGAAGATTGGTACACTCGCATATACAACACGGTACAAAACGACCCCTACGCATACCCGGAGTACAAAATTGAAAACGGAAAATTATACAGATATCACGCCCCAAGGAAAGGCGAAAAACTGCTGAACCCGTGGAAAGTCGTGCCAAAATTCGCAGACAGGCAAACAGCGATAAAAGATATTCACGAAGGAGAATTCGCGGTCCACTTCGGCATATTTAAAACATTAAAAAAATTACAGTCGTATTTCTATTGGCCCGGCATGCAGAAGGAGGTAAAAGCCTACGTGAAAAGATGCGACACATGCAAAGCCTACAAAATAAGAACGGGACCAGCCCAGGGATTCATGGCCACTCCAAAATCCGTAAAAACTCCAATGCACACTATAAGTATCGACCTAATAGGTCCTATTACGAGATCACTGTCGGGATTCACATATATACTATCCGTGGTAGATGTATTTACTAAGTACTGTTGGCTATTTCCCCTAAGGAAAGCCACCTCCGCGAACATAACAAAACACCTCGAGAATACCATTTTCCTAGCATTCGGCACCCCAGCGGTCATAACACTAGATAACGCAACTTATTTCCGATCTAAGGCATTTAAGGCGCTAGCAGATAAATATAAAATTCCCAGATTGTTTTACGGCTGCGTTTACGCCCCGCAGTCAAACATGGTCGAAAGATATAACCAGACAATCGAGACTTCACTGTCAATTTTATCAGGAAAAGACCAGAGGAAATGGGATAAACATCTCTTATTAATTCAAAACGCCCTTAATAGCCACGTAAACTTAGCGACAGGTTTCTCCCCAGCCTACTTAATGTTTGGGCGGGAACCTATCGTTGATGGACGTTATCACAAAATGTTAAGCTACGTGCCAGACAAAAACGCCAAAATAATACTCGATACCCCACACGAATTCGCAAAGGGATTAGAGTCATTAGCGGACGCCTATGACATAGTGCAGGAAAGAATGTTAGAGTCCTTCAGAAATAGTTCCTCGAGATACAACCTTAGAAGAAAACACGTCGAATTTAAAACAGGAGATTGGGTCTGGGCCAAAAACCATACATTGTCAAGAAAAGCAGATTTCTTTTGTAGCAAACTCAGCCCTAGGTACATAAAGTGCAAAGTCATTGCGAAAAAGTCCCCAGTCGCCTACGAGTTAGCCGACGAGAAAGGAAAACCGCGGGGTCTTTTCCATATTAAGGACATTGCGAGTAACTGATACCCTATGACAACATATGGTCTAGCGTGGCGTCGCCGAGGTGAAATCGAACGCGTCATCACGGTTTCCATCGTGAATCTGCGGATTCCGGGTATAAATCGCACAAGGTACACAAAAGGTATTAACTATTGCGTCTATAAGGCATAAAATAAGCTATTCAACAGAAAAAACAAAGATTCAAAATTATAATTCCCTTTGATATAAGACAAACAAATTAAACAATTAATTGTATACAACCTAACGCACTTTATCAGGATACAAAATCCAAAACAAAGCGAAACAGATAAGCTAAATTCACACACTCAAAACACATTACACAACAGAACACACGGTCTAAAGTACCTACAGAACAAAAATCGAACACAAGTACAAATAGTTTATACAAAAAAAAAAAAATTATAAAATATAAATTTTTTTTTTTTTTGAAAGGTACTCTCATCCGGCAAGAAGGCCGCCGGATTCGGTACCCTACCATGTGGGCAAATTTAGCCCCAAATTCTTAAAAATATAATAAACATCATTAATGTATTTCATTCCCAAATTTTAAAAAACAAACAATATTTCGAGTCAATGCAACCAAACACACTTACACAACACCTGCGTTAAGCGATTATTTATAAATAGATCCGACCGACCGACATACACGGCAGTAGGTATGATAAATCATAATATAGAGATAAAATCGAGCGCATTTTTACACACAATTTAAACACAAATAAATACATTTCCCTTTGCATGGGCCGTTGCGGCAAAAATCAAAGAACAAAGATATTTCTCTACCTGAATTATATTTATACGCAATTCTGCGATTTTAAAAAGGTTCGGTGGCAGCCTTAAAATTATATCAAAACACCGCCGGACAAGTTCTGGATTTTTTCTAATTATATATTTACTGGGTTTGGTGTTCATCCTACCTTTAAGGTAAACAAACGCAAGGAACTATTATGTTCCGGGTATTCAATGCATCAACTGTCATCGTAGAATTAAAATCTACATGCTCAGCTCTGTTGTAAAAATACTTCTATATTCTTTTCTATCAATTATTTTTTTTTTTTTTTTTGACATACAATCACGCGGCAAGTAGATCGTTAGTACTAAGTAGCGACTAGGAACCCCTTCAAAAACCGTTGTAGATTAGTCATAAGCTACAGAAAGCTCTTTGTTCGGTCTTGGCTTTTTGCCAAGATATGGAATTTTCCATACCATAATTTCTTCATTGTAAGATAAAAACCCCCATTGATTTCCCGCAACGTTATTTTCTAATAAATAATAAGCCCCGTTTAGTTTGTCCATAAATACTCATCAAAAATCACAAAATAATGATCTTAATTGGATATAAATATTTGGAAAAAATGACTTATAAATGTCATAATTGCATTCCTCCATGTCAAAATATTAAAATAGGTACGAGACAGACACATTTAAGTATGACAGGAAAGCATGAAAGGAAGTGCTTGCATGATGACGAAAGACCGAAGCGCGAATGGCACACGAAAGGAAAATACTATGTCAGAAATATCTAGTATTATTATTTATCACCATGACTACAAAACTTACATCTCACAAAATTTATATGCAATAAAAACATCATACACTAAGGACCTCAAAATCCTGGAAGTTAGGGAGTTGCCTGCGGAACAACGCATAGAGGAACTCTAAAATTTAACTTCATACCACCACGAGTGAAAGACCGCGAGGTCTATAAACATCCAGAACTGGTTATTCGTGTAAAGAAAACCACACTGCCGTTCTATCCCGTCCACAAACAACAATAAACACACACGCTCAATTCTTTTTTTAAAAAAAACACAAATATACAATATTTCTTTTAAAATTATAAATTTGAATACCAATACGACCAGAATTTACGCAAATTAAAATTACGTAATTCGCTTCTGTACATTTCAGATAAGTCGTCAAAATGGTCAATACAAATTAAAGAACCGGCCTAAAATCTTTATGCTCCTTTTCACATTACATTAACAATTATTCGGTAAAATAAGCTCGAACGCTTCTACACACTGCACATTGATGCAAAATATATTATTATTATTTTTTTAATAAACGTATTAGCAGACATTTATTGGTAGTCTTGCTTTCGTTAGTTAAGGCCGATTTCTCTATAAAACACACCATAAATACAAAAATAAACAAAATATAAAAACACTATATCAAAACAATCAATAATTAACAGGGCACAAAATCAAAAGGAAACACCGCTACCCGAAGTACCATTCTTGCAAATGCATTCCATAATTTCAAAACTTAAAAATAAAATATATTATATTTTTTTTTAAATCCGGAACCCTTCATATTTTTTTTGTTTTTATAAATTATCCGGAAACATTTGGCACCTGCTCTCCCACACCTACTACACCCCTTTCACCATTTTAATAAACAATTAATTTTTCTGTTCCCCATTGGATTAATTATCTATACCTTCATTTAATAAAGCCTGAATATAATCAAAAATATAACCCGCCGGAATGGATGCTTATAGACCGAGAAAAAAAAAGAGTTTAGTTTTTTTTTTCCTTTCCCCTTCCTTTCTTCAATTTTTTTTTTCAAAGAAAGTAGCTACAAAAAGTAACAACATTTCTAATTTATTTATTTCTTTTTGTTTGTTTTTCAACCATGGAATTTCATGTGTAAAGCTGCACAATATGAGCACTGCCACTGTTATATAATTTTTCTTGTTCTTTGTTTTATTACTATATTATAATATGTAAGTATACGCATTAAGCAGCACAGTTTAGCTGCATACTCCTAATTTAAAAAATAATATCATATGTTGAATAGATTTTAAAATGCCTTGTTGGATTAATAATATACCACATTGTGTACCTACGCGTCTCACAATACTTGTAATTTATAATGATTTAAGTTTTTTTTTGTTATGTACCAATCTTTCTTATCACGCTTAAAATGTAGCATACAGACAGAACATATGCACCACTTTTGACCCCAATCACATAGGAAATTTAAGAAGTCGGAAAATACATTTATTTGTCTTTAAGATTAAAAACAAAGTTTCGAACGGAATTGTAAAGCGAAGATATGATAACACACAAATGGTTACATATACTAGAGCCTCTCCTTCTCTCACCACCTATCCTAGTATTCCAGTAAAAAACTGAGCTAGATAATTGAACGAGATGATGCCGCATAACTTTTCACGTTCCAGACAATATTTGGAAAATTGGTCATAACCGACCAGACAGTCCAGTGACATTCGGCAAGGCGGGAAGCAAACCTCAAACGTCGAGCCAAGCTGCTAGATACCATAATGAAGGCAATGCTGACCGAATAATCCAGCCCATAAATCCACGGACCATAATTCTGCCAGCCAACCAGTATGGACATCCGAAACCAGGATACCTACTCCAGTCTAGAGGTAAAGATACATTTTCCTATCTCTATATGACAACCAGGACGGCATTCACGATAGACGACATCCGATAGGCGAGGACCGCAGGAGCGTTCCCTATCAATAGGAACATTATCAGTAAACCAGGTGGACCAGGATGCGAAGTCACACAAACCAGACCGCAAGTAACCTCCACATATACTATTTCCATCAACATGCAAATAACGACGCTTTAAGTGCCATTTTAGCATCAGCGTAGTGTGTACCCAGTGAAGTGAAGTAGTGTTCTCTGAAATGGACAGGGCATTTAGGCACGAAAATCACCTTCCCTATTACACCCGCTAGCCACAACGCACCGGACTTTTCAAACAAGCGACGTGTATAAATTTAATTTCCTCCGTGCACACAGACTCGAAACAGCTAGTGTAGCATCCTGTTTCTGTCACAATAGAAGCTCTGCAAAATTTTCCACCGGACTTTTTAAACTAAGCAAAGTGACGCAATTTCCAAAGCAGCAGCCCACTTGTCATGTTCTTCGAGTTTGCCTCGATTAAAATCACCACGGCACAACATCAGAAAACTAGGCAACCTACTAATGCTCGCCTATTTTTCTCGCAATTCCAAGGTACGGCTCATCAATCGACCACCACGAGACACGCTGTGTGTCTTACCCAAGGCCCACGACGCGCATACGTCGATCTCCAAGCAGCGACCCCACCGAGAGAGCGACGCAGCAACCAGACGATACGCCACGCGCTACGCCCCAGGAGAAGATCAACCCGTCAATCATGTTAACCCTGTTACGGACAGGCGATATCTTTCACGGCTGAATTCTTTCCCTACATTCACATTTCCTGACTTTCTTAACTCCAATCCTGATATGAGTAAGCGTCATATACTGCAGTCAAAGAAACTCTTATGCACTTTTTGGGATCAAAAAATACTTTGTCAAAAACCATCTTCTCTCGTTTAGCTGTTATTTATTTTTTTTTTATATTTTTTTAAAATATCTTGATTTGTATCAACCCTTGCAAACAGGGCAAATTTCTTCATTACCGTTACGTACTTATTCTTATTTTCTTACTGTTACCAATATTTATTGTATTAGCGGCTACGCATCGTAGCAAGTAGGGGTTAGTGTACAACACCTCGTAGCATTATATCTTTAACATTGATTGCTTATGTAGGTCACCGGGGACGGTGACTAGGTCTCTATCCGGCAATGTTAGGGCCTAGTTTTTATAGTATACAAACTTTAACCTAAATCATTTTAATAATTAATCAGTTAACTTTATCCATCGCGCCATAGACGCGATACACCGAGCGGATACGTCTTACCGTATGTAGACGACAAGTCGCGCACATCCCTAATCAATTTTAATCAGTAAGGTAGAATATTTTTACTTAGAAAAGAGATCTTTCTTCTTTTTTTTTTTGGGCTGGCAACGACCGAGCAAGACGGTCGAGAAGAGACCGGCCGCTCCGCCGTTGGCGGAGCGGGCCGACTACCGCCCATTTAATTATTCATTTGCACACCAGCCAACACAGTCTAGAACTTAAATTCTGTGAATATCTAAAATCTATAACTAAACTCAGTTCAACATCCGGGCAGGACCTCAGCGGATTCCATACCTTATACAGGCAAGTCTTCTATCTGTAACCATTAGCTTCCCCTCATAAAGTCAGATTTTAAAAATAATAAATTTAAATTAAAAGATTGTTTTAAAGCCAAATCCCCCGTAAATTACCGTTGCCATATCTTCGTTGGTGAATAATTAGAGTCAAGTAAAATCAAAATTTAGTAATTTGAGTGCGTCAAAATAGAAGTAGGTAGTACGTCGGGTCAGTCATAATTCCCGGTGTCTGAGCATCGCCTTCCGTCTCCTCGCCTCAACTAATTTTTCTACTATCATCTAAAGGTCGATTTCGAAAATATAATTTAAAATTTAAAATCGCATCCGGGGAGCAGGCGCTAAAAAATCTAGAAGCAACCCTCCAATAACTCCCGCGGGTAGCAGTGTCTTCCTTCTCTATTCCAGAACCCAAAGTACCTGTCCAAAATCCCACTTCGCCGAATTAAGCCCTGAAAATTGAAAGGCTGTAACGTTCAATTTTCCACGAATTTAATTTTAGAATTTTGTCAATTCCAACTACTCGGATTCGCCATATGCTATGGCCTAGCTTTCATTTATTATAATTAAAATAAAATATGTTACTCTGCCAAATAAACCTTTCATTTTGGTTAATTAATCATTATTTAGCGAATTAAAGAAATCGAGACGGTACCTAAAAATACCGCCGGGTCAGAGCGAGCAACAGTCTCGTAGGTACCCGACTAGCACTGGACAGGGTAATGTTTCAGGGCAAGGAATAAATAAAGAATAATTTTATAAAAGAAACTTTTTAAATTATACATTTTAATTTTATCATTTAGCGGAGAAAAGAACCGCAGTACATTATTTAATTATAGCAGCATCTGCTGGTTTAGAGCGTACCTAGATTCAAATAGTATTTTCTCGTTTTTTAAATATAATTATCTAGCTATTATTTCCAATAAATTCATTAGACGATTTAGCCATTGATTTATGTAAGAGCGCGGACCGGGACCGGGGCCGAGCGCTCCAAGCGGGCGCGATCGACGCGCGCCGGCGCAGTACCTCGTCGGTACACCGATAGAGGGCGCGGTGAGTAAATCATAATATTCGATCTCGTCGCCGCAGCGCACTAAACTTGATATCGCTTCTTCTTCTTCTTTTAGTCCTCTCACAAGATATATCGAAATTCATTTTATAATAAAACATAACTAGGGTACTTGACCGTCCATTCAATTTGAATGCTCTCGACTTTAGGACGACGTCAGTACAGGATTTTAACCACCCCTGAGCACGACTGAGCTACCGTGGTATCCTTGGCGTCGCTCCACTCCCACGCACAAAGGTAACTTCCCAGGCGGAGGGAGGCCCTTTGCATTTGTTTATGTGGTCTATCATCTATTTCCCGCATGTGTAGCTGGCGCCTCTACAAATAAATAAACTTTTATCGTTACACATAGCAGCCATCAAAGGCATCTTTATATTTTATTTTATTTAGACACATAACAACCTTAAAAGAGTGCCTGTTAGTTTATTCGGTTTACCATCTGAGGAGCACTCTTGACTGAGTAGGCACTGTTCATTCATTCAGATGTTGAGGTGACGTTTGATTATATAAAGTATTCGCTGAATTGGCTGACATAGTAAAATGTCCGTAGGTCCCTTAACTTAGAACAGCGGTTCCCAAAGTATGGGTCGCGACCCACTGGTGGGTCGCGAGCCGATTCCAGGTGGGTCGCGAACACAACGTATGAACGAAGGGTATAATATCACACATAGACGACGAGATAGATTGAGGAGTCTAAGTGTATTTAGGATGCCTACAGACAATATAATAAAATAAAATAAAGACAGCACATGAAAATAATAGAATATAAAACTTGCAACCTTGAAACTGGACTGTCAACTAATGCCGATGAAGAGTTATTTGACCTGTCAGAAGATACCTACTTGAAGAGTGCATTCAATCGCCAACGCTTGACACAATTCTGGCTATCTCTACGTGCTACACATCCGCACATTTATGCTGAGGCAGTAAAAGTTCTACTCGCATTCACAACGTCGTATTTGCGTGAAGTAGTTTTTTCTGCTACGACAAGTAATAATGACAAAGTACAGGAACAAGCTAGATTTGTCAAATTCTCTGCGCTTAAAAATATCTCGCATTATAGTTGACGTAGAAGCTGTAATTTTGAACAATAAATAGAAAGCAAGCTCATTCGTCACACTGAATTATTTCGCGTACCTACCCTATGATTTTCAAAGTAGGTAGGTAGGTAGGTATGTGTACACTTTCTTACAAAATAAAGACTTACTTCAAATTAATTGTTTATTTTTTACAACAAACTAATCACCAACTTTTCTAAAAAAGTTCTCGCTGGGTCGCAAAATATTGTGATTTTAAAAAGTGGGTCGTGGGGTCAATAAGTTTGGGAACCCCTGCCTTAGACGTCTTGAAGGCGCTCATAATTTGCTCACTGGCGTCCAAATAGAAAAAGTCAGCATTATAATGCAAAATCGGAAGAAGCAAAGATTACGCGACGGTTCGCTTGACACTACCTGTAGGAATATTTCATAATATGGTATAAAATCTGCCGACATGGCAACATTGTTCAAGCAACATGATTATACGCAAGCGGAAACGTTTCATCGAGCATGCATAAATAAATTACGCGAAATTCGAAAAACCACAATGGATTTCGGATATTTCTGCTCGCACATTACACGTTCATTACTTACAAATTATATTTATTAAACTGGACTTAATTTTCGTTAACTAACGTCGTCTATTATTAGATTTATAATGACACACCGAAATAACCAAAAAGTTCTTGTGTACATTACACATCACTTGCCTTACATCTATGTATATACATGTGAGTTTTTAATTAGTGACACCTTGACACCCAGATGGTAAACCGCGCTTATACTTCGCGATCATCATCATCCTCAAATCTATCGCCGCGCTTCATACTTCGGCGACATACACTTCGAGCACACACTACACACACTCGGCGACTTATCAAACAAGGCGTTACAAACTGGCAACCGATCACATACCTTCTGAATAAATACTTCAACTTCAGCATCAACGACTTTCAGTACGGAAAAAACACCTTGATGAGAACCGCCCTTCACTCACGAGAAATTGGAGTCTAGTGAGGGGTGGCCACCAGTGTGAGAGTGGCCACCGATCAGAAGAATTGGTATTAGTCACCGGCTGAGTGTGCGTTAAATGCCGAATTTAGTTGGAATTTAATTGCAGTTGGCTCGTGTATATTTGAGCGTATTTGCGGTTTGGATTCAAGAGAAATTACTTCTTTTGTTGACTGATATGTGGGCGAAGTCCTCACATATCATAAAAAGGGGTGAGCACGGTGAGCTATCTAGTGTTAGGTAAAATATCGCTATTATTGTTTATTAGCGATATTTTACCTATTGTTAGATGGCGCAGCGCGCTGAATGATTCTCAAACTTTTCTTTAATAGATAAGATTTACAAATTTGACAAAAAAAGAAACAAAAAATGTTTCTTTTTGGTTTTCTCCAATAAAATTTATCAGAAGTTGCTTACTTCGTCGTACTGATTTACCCACTGCAAGGATGTCCTTAATTAAAAACTCACCTGTATATAAAAATGGATGTTGGTATATCTGTCTCTCTGTCCGAGCTTAATAGACTCCGAAACCGTTTGACCATGAAAGTTGGCACATATACGTATTTTTTCATGGAGAAGGTTTTATGATATCTGCTTTGGTGTGACTCGCCACCAGATGGCGCTGCAGCACATCAACTTCTACACCGCTCAATCGAACGCCATGAAACTTGGTATACAAAGACATTTGATGCTGCATAATATTTTTGCGCTATTAACTTTATTGTAACTCGTCACTAGATGGCGCTGCAGTACATTACTTTCTATACCGTTCAACCGATCACCATAAAAGTTTATTATTATTATTATTTATTCCGTAGCCGGCGATTGGGGAGGGGGTCGCCCTCGCAGCCAATACGCTGCTGTCGGTGCCGCTGGATCTCGTACTCCATTCACGCTTCCATTCTTGACGATTTTTTGCCACGTCTCGAGCATCCCTAGCCGATAATCGTTGATTTTTAAGGTCGTCTATGATGTTATTTAGCCAGGTTTTCTTTGGTGCCGATCGCTGAATTCTCCATTCTGTCGGACGGTTTCGCCAAAGAAGTTGAAAGTTGAAAGATGAAAGATGAAAGTTGGTATACATAGATATTTGAAGATATTAAAATATTTTCGTGCTATTAACGTTATTTTAACTCGCCACTAGGCGGCGCTGCAGCACATCAACTATATACCGTTCAACCGATCGCCATGAAAATTGGTATAAATAGGTATTTGAGAGCGGATATAACACAGGCAAAGACGGAAAATAAATAGGTATTTGAGAGCGGATATAACACAGGCAAAGACGGAAAATAAATAAGGGAAAGCAGGCACAGGATTTGTTTCTATGGAAAGTAATGATTATTAATTGAAAGGCAAGTAGTTTTTTGTGCCCAACGGTCATTTTGAACAAACACCCGTGCAGGCTGCGGGTCGCATCGCATCTTTTACACACTGAAACGTTCGCACTTGTTGGTATACGTAAATCGTACGAACACACCCGCACTCGCGGGCAACACATGCACGCGTTTTCCCGCATGTTCATATTCATTTAACCGGCTACTGTAACAAGCCCCGCGGCACAAGGTGACATTACAGAAGCACTGCAAGTAAGCGTTTCGACTTTCCGTCGTAACCCCGCTATGAAAACAAACTTTGATTTTAATTCTATTTTATTCTGCGTAGACCATATCGCCATCCCACTAATGGACTTTATAAGGAAGCTAAAGTTCTTGATTGTAGGCAACTTTTTCTAAAAACTTCCCTCTTAAGGCTATTTTTGGACAATAACTCAAATTTAGGAATAATTCAGAACCGGCGACCAACGAGACAAGTTTTAGAAAATAGCTTAATAATATCCAGAAGGAAAACATCATTTGGACAAAGACATTACTCTTTCATTGCGCCGAGATTTTACAATATGATCAATATGGAAATAAAAATTAATTTGACATTTAGGGAATTCAAAAATAAATTGAAGAAATGGTTATCAAGTCATTGCAGACTAACCATACATCAAATGTTAGAAATAATAGTATAATAAAACTTAGGTGCACAAATTATTAACGTATTTTTAAACATATATGTTAAGTATATTTTAACATTGAACTAACTACCAAAAATTATTTGACTTTGACAATGAATTATACTTTTTTGACTAGGTATTTGTATAATAAATCCTATATTACTTAACATATATTAAATATTAATGACTGTTTCTTTCTTTTCTCACATATAACTCTATTTAAATTATTTAATCCAATTTTATATTATATTATTGCCGATTATATAATGGAATTGCATTTTATTTATTATATTATCTTTTAATATTTTTTTTATTATATATTTTTTTTATTTTATTCTGAAGACCACATTTTAGGGCAATTTAGTGTTATTAGCTTTTTACTAAAAATTGTATTTTGTAAGCAACCATTGCTTGGTTGAGCAAGCAAGCTTGATTGTAATATTGGAGTCCTATCCACCCTAGAACGGGCTAGTCCCAGTTGGGTGACAGAAACAAATAAGCAAAAGGTTAAGGTTTGATATTCGGTTCCTGTTATTTTTGTAAGCTAATCAATGTTTTATAGTAATTAATTCTTAAATAAATAAATAAATAAATAAATAAATAAAAAATCTTTTTTACATCTAAAGTTAAAAAGGAAGTCTTTTTACAAAACTTCCATTAACATGTCCCCTCAGTGGACTTGTTTTAACCGCCCTACCTTTGGGTTAATATTCAAAAAGTAGGCAAATCCTTGTTTTTATTCAATTAGATTTTTCAATACTTGTTTAAAATAAGAGGGAGCTAACGGGCCCTTGCTGAGTTGGCCACGAAGACCCATTCTGTTCAGGGTTGGTCACACCAGCGGCGCCGACTTCTTGAAAACCTCGTGGGTGCTCATGCAGTCGACTCAGGTGGCTCCTTTGAAAAAACTGGCGAAGTGCGAGAGAAGAAATGCACACCGATCGACAAATAAATATTCTACCTACATAATCCATCAATTCTTCGTAAATTTGTATAGTAGAACTCGAGTTATAAGCGAACAGACAGGCAGTAGGATAAAAAGATGTTGCATTTATTTTATAAAGAAGAGAAACGGAAGAGAAGAAAAAAAGATAAGTAAAAATGATAGATTTAATAATAAATAATGTTAATCTGTTTATAGCTTTTTTAACGTGTATTATGTCTGCAGCACATTTGCATCGTTGTACCCATTTACACTAAAATATAAAAATTAAACGATAATTATTTTATCATGGATATATATATGTACATAATTTTTATTAGCAGAAAATATTATTTTTAGTATCTGCTTAATGTACACAACTTGATGTGTACTGAAACATGAAATGTATAATCAACATTAATAAAGCTTTGTGGTCATGTGGTCATGGGTGCTCCGCACCCACTATTTGCCTCTCATGGGTGCTGAAGCCCCCTAGCACCCACGTAGTCGGCGCCCCTAGGTCACACTCACGGGTCAACAGGTAGGACTCTGGCCTTAGGGCTAATTTCCCTTAGAAATCAACCTTCTGGCGCTCCTGGACCTGGAACTCGTAACCAATTGAGAGACCGGAGTAATCTGGTCGCAATTGAAAGTAAGGGCGTGAGTGTGAGCCCGCTGGGTAACATACCTGGTTATCTCGCGGTAAAGGCATTGGCCTCTTACGGGCATGTGGCGGAGATTGACGGTGGACTGTGTGTCTCTAAGTTTTCTACGCTCACCTCACGGGTGACAGAACGATCAAATTTCGTTAAAACTTCCTGAGGTGACGGGTTCGCCCGTTGTAGTCGACAGCTCTAGTTAGCCTATAAAGATTTTTTTCTAAGAGAAGCTACTGTTTGTGTACTGTGGCGCGTGGGAAGCAAGCATTTTTTTTTTGTAAATCACTGGACATATTAGTCAGTTATTGGGGTGCCATTCATCGAGCACGACAATTCTTGCTTTCCTTTTGTATATTTAGCTGGTTTAACTCTTGCATATAATTTTGCTGAAGTTAGAAAATCATGACAGCAAATTAAATGTTAGAATTCACAGCACCAACTCTTTCCACAAATATTTTATGTCTTAGTTTATCTTTTGTAGTATTTTTGGTAGAAAATGCTCTTTCGAGACAATAGCGTTCGTAAAACAGAGACTGATAATGGCAAGGGCCAAATAAGAAATGTGCCTAAAATGTGTCCTGATCAGGGCACTTCATACTGAAATACCTCTGTCTCTTCTATTAATAGCTTGCAATTTGGTGACGGTCACTCCAAATAAATGAAGGAATGGAAAAAACACCAAAATGTCAGGGCCGATATTTGTCGCAGGGGCCTCCAAAAGTATCTATTTAGTATTTAGTGACAAATCACCGATCTACCAACTGTCAGACCTGCCTGATTCATGGCTTGTGTTTGCAGTAGCGGTGGACTACGGCACATTGCGCGTTCGCTGCGCGGCAAGGTCGACCGGTTGACAGCTTATTTTTAGTCCGCGCGTGCGTGCACTTTTTCTGCAGGCGCTATATGCAATATGTCTCTCGAACCTGATAATCCGCCACCCTCTCGCGCTAGTTTTTGCGCGAGAGCTGTTCGGTAGAAACCAAATTGCAATAAGTTGCTGAAGAGTACTTGAATGGGTGTAGGCTCGAGTATTGTTAAGCGAAATAACATTTTCCCACATTTTCGGCCCACATTTTCACTGCAGCCCGTATTCCGTTTCTCGCAAGTGCCTAACTTGCGGTTTAAAAACGTGCTAAAACGACGCTTAATTTTGAACTGACGTTTTGGTATTCCCTTTCAAGGGTCCTAACTGGAGCGTGCTTATGTAGAACTCATCAGATGCTTAAATTGACGTTAATCACTGTCTAGACCCTTTTTAGTATTTCGTTTATACAAGTGTCATGGCGGATCGGTCTTGTTAGGGGTCTTAACTAAGAACGGTCTAAATCGAGCAGTCTGCGTTGAGTAATCGCCGTGTAGCTCTTGTTTCTCTCGTGATTTCCAAGATTTTTTGTCGCGATTTCAAAGACGAATGCTCAGCATTGGCTTTTGAATTGAAGGAGATGAGCGCCCATTATCGTAAGTAATCGTTAATTAATATGTATATTTGCCCTGGAAGTCCTGTGTCAATATTTTTTGTACATTATGATAAATATCCTTCTATATATTTGAGTCTTGTATATTGTTATATAAAAATACTTGAATATTTGTATAAAACAAACGAAAAAGTGGCGACAGTGAGCGTGCGGTGACGAAACGACGCGCGGCGGGCGGGCGAGCGAGTGACCGAGAAAATTAAGACCACGCTTTAGAACGGCCATAGACAAAATGGATTTTTTTTAGATTAAAGGTCGGTTCTTAATTTTCATGAAACGGAATACCAACAAAATAACGAAGGTGCTTAAGTTCCCAATGTTTAGCACCAGCTTATTTTAAGCCTGCGAGAAACAGAATAGGGCCATTATGTGGCTGCAATACAGTTGCCGGCAGCATTGCTAGCAATGCCAACTATACCACAGTGTACCAAATATATATATATTGTGTATCTGGTATACTGTGGATTTACTATGCAATACACGACAATATTTTTTGTATGTCCCGGTCATATAGCCACTTATGTTTGGTATGGTCGAAGCATTTTAATGTGTTGTGGCAGGTTGCTGGACGATCGCTTCGCAATTGAAAATACTGCAATATTGCCTGGTGAGCTCTATTGTTGTTTCGTTTTGCGGCAAAAGTGCATCCATTTTTGTCCCGAGGCACGACGCACGGAAAACTTTAGATCCTCAATTTGTATTCATATTATGTGATGATCAATTTTTTGGAGTTATTACTCCTTAAAAATCGTTTTAATTAAAAGCTGTATGAGAATTTGATGGAGAGTAAAATCAAAGGTTAACAAAAAGCGTTACGTTTAATGTCAGTAAAGTTCGAAAGTTGAAAAGAGTGCAACAATATCCAATAGGAGGCCATAACTTCGATGAAATTTGCCAGCTTCCGGGCCAACCCATACTGACCATACATTTGTTGAATGACGAAATGAGACAGATATCAAATCAGCAGATTGCAATCTGAGAGGATTAGACTCCAGTCGCGCGTCGGAGCTAAAGCGCAGTTTTTAAACTTTTTATATTTACCAAAAATGCTTTATTTTGCAGTTTTATACCAGGGAGTCACGTTAATGAGACGTAACTGATTGATGATTGATTGATGATTATTTGATAATTTATTGATGATGATTGATTATGATTGATTGATGATGATTGATGCTGATTGATTGATGATGATTGATTGGTGATTATTGATTGATGATAATTGATTAATGACGATTGATTGATGATGATTGTTTGATGATTATTGCTTGATGATGATTGACTGATGATGATTGATTGATGATGATTGATGATAATTGATTGGGAATGATTGATGATGATGATTGATTGATGTTGTTTGATTGATGATGATTGACTAAGATATCGCTGTAGCGATAAATCCGCCATTTGTGCATAAATTGTCTCTTCTATATAGTGTAACCAGTGTAATATTCATAAGGTTATGTTTTAATAGCACAATAATAATATTTTCTATTCTATTATATTCTATGATTGAAAGATGATGATTGATTGTTGGTGATTAGTAATTGGATGATTGATCGATCAATCGTTTGGCGCGCGGGGGGGGGGGGATGGTTGACTGCTTGCCGGGAAAATCTAGGGGTGACACAATCCCTCTCACGAGCGGAAACCCCCCCCCCTTGATAGTGAATGTTTCATTTAAAATCGAAAATGATTTTAAATGATTAATTTCGATAGATTTTTCAGAATTTTAGTAGTATTTTCGTTGTATTTAATAGTATTTCGTACTATAAATGTAGTATTTTTCGTGGCATGGAAATGGCATTTTCCAATATGATGTAGTATTTTCTTAAATATGGTTAAAAAAATACTTTTGTCGCTTGTGGAACTTGTGGGAAATTTCACAATGTGGTTTCAGCCCAACAAGGCATATGTGTACCGAATTTTAAGTCCTAAAGTCAAATATTTCGAGATTGAAGGATGACTAGCTCTCCCCCTTGTCACAGTATACCAGATGGTTGGCCGATTTCAACTACAATCTTTCCCATGACTAAATAATGTCTGCATGTCAAATTTCAGCTTGATCGGATGAAGCGTTTGGGCACTATCGTGTGGAAATACACACACAGTCACAGACAGACACACAGAAGAACGTTCACAATACATTCCTTCTGCTGGAAAAGTAAAAAGGTTACAACAATGAATAATTCAACATGACAAATAAAAAAGTTTCAATATTTACGAAAAAAAAGCAGTTATAGTCATTTATTATTATAATAATTAGAATGTCAAAACATCCTAATAAAAAGTAATTCATTAAAAACAATAATAAATTAATAAATAATTTCTAAAACAAACTATCACTTTCAATAAGGTTAGCCTAGCTTACTAGCGATGGTGGATCTTTTCATACCAAATAATTATCTTCGTGCTCGACCGCACCATCTTTTCGCGGAGCCGTTCCCGCGCACTAACCTTACGAGGTGGAACTTGTTGGAGCGTGCTTTGCGGCGCTTAAATGAAATTCACTCGACGGCACCAGATTTCGATATTTTTACCGCCAACCCTCACTTGTTTAAATTGCAAGCTGTTAATTATTTATTCTTATATGATAGCTAGTATTATAAGTGTCATTCTATTTGTATAGTTATGGTAATATCTTTATTAATTTTACTTCTCAATGCCTTGGTTTTACTGTTATGTTGATTAGTAATAAGTGAATAAACAAAATAAATAAATAAATTTTTAAAAAAATGTCAAGTAATATCGTGCAAAACTGCCCCTACTACCGCTATATTATTATTTGCTCAAATGCATTGGCACACAATGCTAAGCGCAATAAATTATTGACGTATGACACCTGCGTCATAAAAATATCGTTAAAGCAATAAATACACAGTGTTGCAGTGTACCGATAAAACTAGAACAATCAGAGCACGTGCTGTTTCTCTTGGACTCTAAACGGAGTTTTCCATCAATGCTATTGTTTATAGAAAATAGGAATCTACCACTGCGTGACCTTCGAGACAGTTGAAAATCACGAATTAATTTTCGAGTCACGTAGCGAGTGTGGTACGCATCGATGACGTGTCGGAGGATCATTACAATAATGTTGAGGTCTTGTAAGACCGAAATGAATATAAGGTGTGTGAGGGACCACCCCTCACAAGACTCCAGATTGTTCGGTGTGAGGTGGTGGTGTCAACTTACGAGTTATCTCCGTAATGAAAGGCGGCCTTGAACGAAGTAGAAGGAATTTATTGATCGAAGATTTGAATATTGCCAGCTATACCGCTTCCCGAACAGTTTACGTGGACGCGAGTATATAGATGAGCGACTGCGGTTACGAGGATATGTGGACGAGGATGTTATGTGTGCTCCTAGTATCTTGTACTGGGCACGGCTCGAGTCTGTGGGATTACAGACTGATGCTTCGTGACTAGGGAGGATAAGGAAAGGAAACCAAGGAGCCGGATCCGTTGAGCGAGCTCGTAAGAGGGGTACCGGATATGCCGTCGCAACCTTGGGGGAATGTGATCACTCGGGGAATGATAATTTGATTTCTTTTTCGCCGGTTTAAATAGGTCGTGTAATGATGCAATCCGAAAATATTCCGAGTAAAAGTATTGTTTCATCGTGCTGATTCATAGCTACACGAGTCAAAATAATAGCTGAATTGTGTCAGTGGATTTCACTGGAAGTCGATGCATTTGTTGATCGCATGTAATGGACTTAAGGTCCGTTACAGGTCCTTAACTCAGTAATTCCTGTTTTTCACACTGGCCACTTTGAACTTGCATAATTGATATTTGACTTGGAATGACGATGTACTCGTGCTTTATCCATCAAAACAGTATGTTCGCTCGTAAGCACATATCGGATGTCCCGGCGAATAGCGATTTCCATCAACACAATACAAGAAATAAATTTGATCTACATCTAAATCGGCACAGGCTTAGTAAAGTGCGCAACAGTTTCCGTCGCATAAGCCTGTGTTATTATAATAAGGTCCCAACACATACCAGAAATCTTTTAGAGAACCAATTTAAAAAAACCTATATAATGGCCTAGTCAAGAATCCAGTATTTAATTATTTTATTTATTTAAGAATTAATTACTATAAAACATTGATTAGCTTACAAAAATAACAAGAACCGAATGGCAAAACTTTAACCTTTTGCTTATTTGTTTCTGTCACCCAACTGGGACTAGCCCGTTCTAGGGTGGACAGGACTCCAATATTACAATCAAGTTTGCTTGATTGCTTTTGATTAGCTTACAAAAATAACAGGAACCGAATGGCAAAACTTTAACCTTTTGCTTATTTGTTTCTGTCACCCAACTGGGACTAGCCCGTTCTAGGGTGGACAGGACTCCAATATTACAATCAAGTTTGCTTGATTGCTTGGTTGCCTACAAATGTAATTGTAGGCATTATTGTAGTATATGACAAGAGATTTGAGGACACCAGGGGAAGAACGATGAATGTACCATTTTCTTCATTTTAAACTGAGTATGAGGAAATGTGCGTTGTACCCATAAGAAAATTATGGCAAAATCGAATAGGAAATATTGATGATGGAAATAGGAAATATTATGGGAAAAATGGACATTTTTGAAATAGCATGTTGGGGAAAAACGATGAGAATCGATTGTGGGGAATACTGCTGTATTATATTCACATATTATAATGTTCTTAAACAATAATATCAACCCTAACTAAATATGACTTCAAATAATACTAAAATAACATATGACTCCTGACCATTAACAACTTTGTATCCTTGCCTCAAATCTTTAAAGTCGTTTTTCTCAGTTACACAAAAACATAACCCTCATCGTTCTTCCCATGATGTCCTCATTTGGATAATGCTGAATTCTTATTCCAAGAGCATTCTAATGCAAAATATCGGAAAATTCATGATAATCAACTTTGCCAAAGGACGACGACTATATTGCTAGATTTGACAATTAATTTAAATTTAGATATTTTCTAGATATATTTAAACGCTTATCTATTTTCATGACCATCATATTATTGCCTTGATAATTATGACTACAGACATTTAGCCCTTTTTTTGATCAGCAATTTTGATTATTAGATTATTTTCTATTTATCAATGGTTTTCAAACTAATTATAATTTACTCAAATTAATTTATATTGCCACAACTACATCATGATAGTTAATATTCTTTAATTAATTACATTATTTAAAATTTTAGAGGCAAAGACGCATCCAAGTGTAGGAAAGCCTTACCTACTGGAGCAGCACTAAATTGTATTGTATTGTATTGGAATTTCAAATTAAAATTAAAATTTTAATTAAAGCTACGTTATTTATTCATTTTATAAGATTAATATTTATATTAGGTAAATTCAATAACATTACCCGATAAGTTCACTAAACATGATGTATGCATGCATGCATGTGTATTGTGTATACATGTATGGATCTAAACTATATAATAATAGTAGACATGTTGATTATCGTGTGCAGTGATGTGGTAAATGTGAATTTAATATTCTACCGATTACCGTAGAGAGACAATACATTTTATGGAAAAAATACCTTGCAGTTGTTACTGATTGAGTACACTATAAAAAGGGAAGAAGTCCATGAATGCATCTATGTAGATACTTTCGATATTGAAGCGTGACTAGCGCCTCCCCTGGTGGACCAATTTATACCAAAATCTCTTCAAATCTTACCATGACCAAATGATGCCTGCAAGACAAATTTCAGCTCAACCGAATGAAGCGTTTGGGCGCTATCGTGGAGGAATACACACAGAGTCACAGACATACACACAGAAGTACGTTCACACTACTATCTCTCTGCCGGGAAAGTAATACGCGAATTGAGCATGGCTTGTTTGGCACGAATTTACGTTAAATAAGTTTTGTAAAATTACAATACAATTACTTATTCAACCAACCGCGGGGGGAATTAGCCAAATTTAAAAATTGTAACCTCTTATTGTGAATGAAAATGGTTCCCATTGTTTTTTTTAAGGTGCACTTTTATTATTATTTATTCTTGACAGGCAGGTTTGCTGATACGTCCAAATCTGATCTTGTAAAGCCGAAAATATTAACAATATGAACAAATATGAACAAGATGAACAATATTGAACAAAACATGAACAAAATATGAACAAAATTAACAAGTTTTTAGGTACAAATCGAGTCTGTTTTTACATTGATTGACAGGGCTTGCACGAATCACTTCAAATGGTAGTTTATTCAACATGTCCACTACTCTATTTTGCAGAACGTTCTTAAGAGGATTAGATTTAAATTTTGTACGGGTGAGTTTTTTGTTCTGACCTCGAAGATTTGTGTTGATGTTGAATTTGTAAATATTCTTCAGTCCAGGTACATCGTAATAATGTGTTAGAATTTTATATGTCTCAATCAGGTCCCCTCTTTGTCTTTGTTTGAGCGTAGTAATTCCAAATAATTTTAAGCCATCTTCATAATTCCTATTCTTCTTCTTCTAATTCCTTTTTAAGGTGTAGTTATGATATGTGTAATATGATAGTGTAAATATGATACATTATTTTATATGTTATAACATATGATATTATATTATATTGTAATATGTTATATTATATTATTTCAATTCAATTCAATTCAATTCTTTATTGAGAAATCACACAGAATTACAGTAATAATATTTTTTAAAATGTATGCAGATTTACAACAAATAAAACCGGTTACGGATTTCAACAAAATTACATAAATTACGTTTTTTTTAACTACTTAATAAAACTAATGTACCTTCAATTTATTTTTTTTCAATTTTAGAACTACATAGAGTATGCAGGGTGTGTGTATGTGTTTGTGGGAGTGTGTTGAGCGTGTAAGTGTAGAGTGTGAGCGGGTATGATATTAGTAATGGCGTATATAAAATATAATAATAATAATAATAATAATAATCAATAAAAATAGCTAAATTATATATATTATACTAAATTTATATTATATTATGCTAAATTATATTACGTATTGTTTTTTATGAGACGGAAGAAGGACAGCAGGGAAGGCATACAGGCTCAGCAAATAATACCACAGAACTTTGTATCCATCACCCCAACACAGGCGTATACCTAGTAGGGTGATGTAATCCTGACAAGTTAATGCCCTTTCGCGATTTACATCATATGTATTCTTTTAAAATGTGTTAAAAAATGAACGCAATCTTTTTTATGTAACTATAAAAAATAGGATAAATAAATAAATAAGTTAAATCATTTCAATATTTTAAAAGTAACTTTTGTTTTGAAACTGATTCAGATATTGGCGAATTTATATCGGTTATCTATCCATAATCTTAGAACAATCAGTGTGTATATTAGTACAGTAGGACCTGGCTTATCAGAGGTAATGTGAACCGAGGGTACCTCGGATAATCGAAAACTCGGATAACGCGGACTCTGTCGTAATTTGAGTGTGAAACAGACGGTAAAGTTTAAAATGAGTGAAAACGTAGTCAATAAAGTAAAAGAATACGTCTGTTACATATTTAAATGTAGTCAGTTAAAATGTACATAATAAAATACATATATTCATACATTTTAAAATACCGTACTGTATAGTAAAATTGGAGCATAGGGGAAACGTTGGGGGGTAAAACCATGGCCTGGCCGTGGCACAGTATACCAAACAGTAGCTTTACTCTTGAGCTACAGGGCATTGCCGGAAGAGGGTGCGAGGAATGTGGGTAGAGCGTTTGGTTAGCGTTACGCGCAGGTAAAGGCTGGCGATTTTCGAACGTTTGGGGCCGAGTAGCCGACATCTGGCGGCCATATCCGAGCCCTTACCACTCGTGATGTATTAGCTTCGATTTCAATTTTGTTCTAAGAGAAACTACTGTCTGGTATACTGTGGCCGTGGCCTTTTCAACCTTGGTTAAGTTTTTGGTTAATCGAGGTTTGGTTCCCCAATTTGATTAATCGAGGCTCGGATATAATTTTCACAGAAGACATAAATTTTCTAGGATTAAGAATTGACAGTAAATTACAATGGAATGCGCACATCCAACAATTAGCTAGTAAGCTATGTAGCTCGATATACTCTATTTAAAAAATCAGAAGTCTTTGTGGTTTTGCGGCAGCCAAATCAGTATACTTTGCGAATTTTAACTCATTAATGACTCATGGACTACTATTTTGGGGAAATGCTGCAACCAGTAAAAGAATCTTTCTTTTGCAAAAGAGAGCACTGCGCAGCATGTATCAGGTAACGACTAGGACCTTATGCAAAGAATATTTTATCAAGGCAAGGGTAATGCCTATGCATTCGGCGTTCATATACCAGTGTTTAATGTATGCTAGACAGCACCTAGCAGAAACACCAATTAATGCAGACATTCACTCGCATCATACCCGCGGTAGCTCCCTTTTATGCGTACCCCGAATACGACTGGCAAAAGTACAGAAAAGCTACTTGTACCTTAGCATTAAATTCTATAATCTACTCCCCACAAAATTTAAACAGCTGGAGGACATAAAATTTTAAAAAAAACATCAAAGAGATGCTGATAGGCCACCCTTTCTATAATCTGTCCGAATTTGAGGGCCATGATTTTTCTAATATTGTGCCCATTTAAATTACTTAAAAAAGTAGAGAATTATTGTCTGATTATTTTATATGGTCTTATATCTGTACTTTTAACGTAGATTTAATTTGATTATTTAACATTTTACTGACAATTTGAATCTTTTCGAATTACTAACTACTTCAAATATTAGGTTTCTATTTTGATTATTTGTATTTATAGTTTCACAATCTAGTAGTTAATTCTTGACTACCTATGTATGTTCAGTAAAGAGTAGTAGCGAAACTTACTACATAACCCAATTATTTTGACACGTCCAAGAGCGGTCTTCAGCCGTCAATTGGACACGACGAAAATGTAAAATGGATAACCGCGGCCACACTCTGCTTCTATATTTTACATTAACTGTAAGTTGAGACAGTATAATTATAGATTAGTTTAAATTACTCTTTATATATTGTATCTTATGGGATACGGTTGGCTATAATATCTTGACTTCAACACTCGCTTTATTTGCACAGTGACTTTTATACTCGTATGTTCGTAAAATTGTAGCAATAAAACGACGCAGTTCCGTAATACGAACAATAATATTTATGTAATAAAAAAATCAGTGACATTTTTGTACACAAAAGACGTAATTGATATGATTATCTCACAGTGAATATCGTCTGCCGTATCTACTAAATTACGCGGTTTTTACGAATACGTATAACCTTGGTTATTATATTAATTAATAATGTGAACGTGTTTATTTTGTAATTCCGTAATTATTGCGTTAAATTGGTGCGATTAGGGCATTGACGCATGTTTTGTTTCACGTGGCTGAGTCTGCTTCTGTAATCTTTTTTTTTTAAATTACATGGATGCTCAAAAAAGGAGAGTTATGTGTTTAAGATTCATGTATGTATATATTAAATCGAAGACTATCGCGGTTGTTTGACATTAAAAATAGGATAGAAACGAATTTAACACGTGAAATATGTAGCACCCGACGTTTTGGTGACTGCAGCCGCCGTTGTCCAGGGTAGACTCAAAGAGCTGTCAATCCGTTGTTTTGCGGGTAGGCCGCATACCGCTGCCGTCACTGCGTATGTTATAACTGGTGGGGGGCCGGACTCGGAGCGCGCGAATTTCGAAAATCCGTCTTGCACACAACACTCACTGTATCCTGTCCTACGTCCTTGCGTTCGGCGTTCGGCGGCGGGAACATTTTAAGAAGAGGGTTCCACTTAGAAGAGAGTTTGTAACCGTCGTCTCTATTGAAGTTCGGGGTTCTTCCTATTTCAAATGCCACCCGGATCATGCGAAGAAAGTAGAATTATTCCTTGGATAGCACAATGGGATTTTGAAACTGCATCCAGTGGTTACTTCCGCTATCGAATATATGTTCGCAGATCGCCGATTTTTCTGAACGTTTTTAACAGCTTTGATGTGTTCAGTCAGTCGCGTGGCTATGGGCCGTTTCGTTTGTCCAACGTAGGCTAGACCGCAACTGCATTCGACTTTATACACACCCGGGGTTTGGGGTAGTATTACATCCTTTACAGGCCTCAAAAATCGAGCTATACTTTGGGTCGGCTTGATGATCGTTTTTATATCGAATCTGCTCTTTCAGTCTACCCTGACAACGGCGGCTGCAACGTCACCGAAACATCGGGTGCTACAAATTTCTCGCGGTAAATTCGTTTCTATCCTATTTATTCATGTATGTGTGTTTTCCGTTTCTTTATTCCAACATAACTTCTAAAGGCTTGAACCGATTTAGAAGTGTGTAGTATTATCAGAATCGTCATGTCATCCCGAGTGTCATAGCTGATGGCACGGTACGGTGACGGTAACGGTACCGCAAGCCTTTGCTCTCAAATAAGGAGAAAGCAGCGTCCTTAATATAAATCCCCGTGTTACTCGTTGGCGTAAAAGAAAGTCATAATTTGACAGTTAAGTTTTTTTTTCATTGTTCCTGTTCGCGGGCGTCAGGAATAAACCCGGTAGGCTGAGTACATAACTTGTACTTCTCTTTAGAAGTATTTAGAATATTAATTAAGCAAAATAAATTATACAAAGTGTTCAATCATTATTAGGTTTCCTAAAGTGATAAAATGTCAAATACTTGTAAATAATTATCTAAATGTCAAAATATCAATAAATTAGGATAAACTAGTCTAGACAAAATATCTAAAAAGCGCTCTCCTTTCTACTTTTAGAAGTAAATCATGTAACTTTTGGGCAACCAGTCTTTTCGCCCTATTTTGGCCATGCTGAATCTGAAAATTCTGGTTGCCCAAGCGAAATACCGACCGTAAGTAAGATATCCAAGATGGCCGTCAATATGGCGCTGAAATCAGAAATCAGCGTTGTAAAGCCCCCTTTAACATAGGAACGCGTCCAAAATATCTAGATGTATGTTTTTGAGCATGGGGAATTTAAAAATTCTGTCATCAAATCAAACTTTAAATTTTATCTAAGTATTCGTATAGCATTTATTATAAATAAAACTTTTCTTCATTGAAGAATTTTATTGAAGTTTTCAGTTCATACGGGGTCGCTAACTTACAACCAATCAGAGCGCAGGGCAAAATTATTGCTATATGTCTCGATCGTCTTTTTAGTGTTTTTCTTGTGTTTAGTTTTTTGTTGCTTTAGTTTTATGTTGTTTTGACCATTTGGCTACGAAATATTATAATCTAGTATGAATTTTGATTATAATACCGATGATTTTGCACTGACAAGAATTGGATTGATTTTTATATTACCATTTTGTTATTACGATTTTATACAGCGATGTTTCAAGCGTAATTTTGTTGAATTACAAGGAATTTTGTACAAACTCGATTACTCAATTATTTGTATCAAAATTTTCCTTGCGGTTAATACGGAAATAACAGTATACTGTAGTTTCACATTATTCATGTGTCCGACTATAACCGTACGAATATAATACACGCTGACATGTTAGAAGCGAGATCCTAATGTCACGACGTAATGAAATAACGTAGTATTTTGTTGCATTACGACATGGTAACTTCCGTCACACCAACACCGTTACGCGTCATGTTAATTCATACGTATGGACCACAGTCCGAGTTATATACGTAATCCTTGTTGAAACATGCGTATTTTTGTGTATTACATCGTTATATTTTTCTCAGTGTGGTGAATAACTATGGAGAAACCGCTTGTGACGGTTCCTCTGGTTCGAATAGTGAACAATAACAAACTCTCGCATCAATAATAATACTAGAAAACGATAGCCACAACGATAATTAAGTCAAAAGCAAAGCACTCACAGCCTAACCTCAAAATTGTGATATTTCTCGCTAAATTTAATTTTATTGATGTTATCAGTGAGTCAACAACCAGTTGCTGTTGACAACAACCAGTTGCTGTCAACTAAAACGGGCAAACCCGTCACATCGAGAAGTTTTAACGATATTAGATCGTTCTGTCTCCCGTGAGGTGAGCGTAGAAGACTCGAGACGAAAACGGTCCACTGTCGGTAGTTACGCCACTTGCCCGTAAGAAGCCAACGTTTTACCGCGATATTACCGGGTTAATCACCCAGCGGACCGATACTCGCGCCGTTACTACCAGTTGCAACCAGATTACTCCGACCTCCCGACTGGGTACAGGTTCGAGGTCGCTTGCGTGGTCCTCCCCCTTAAGTAGCGGTGATTCGGTATCTACCGAATCTATCGAATATCCCTTGCCCTGCTGTTCACGCGATATCGGGTAGCCGATTGGTCGTTTCAAGAGCAGTTGCCGTAAGGTTAACAACTACTCCCGCTCTATAGTAAACAACGCCGTTTCCAGACTCACGCTTTATTGCATTTTTAAAGTGTTTCTTGAATTTTGGGTTGAAATCACACTTTAGACTTAGGAAAGGACTATTATTCAGGTAATGACATCACAGATAATATCAAAAATCGGTTGAGTCACCCCAAAACCTTTCCGGCAAGTAGACCCCCCCCCCCCTGCCACCCCCCCCCCCTTTGCCAAACTTTTTCCTCCAACCGCTAACCCCAGCCCCCTCCCTCTGTATCCAATTCCCCCCCACCCTCCTAAAATCGCAAATGTATCTTTAAGATTGTTGTAGTCTTAGTAGTATCTTCGAAGTATTTTAGTAGTATTTTCGTACTATATTTGCAGTATTTTCCATGGCATTAAATTGGTATTTTACTAATATGACGTAGTATTTTCTTAAATATAGCGGAGTTAAAAAAATATTCGTGTCGCTTTTTATGAGATATTCCAACCAAAATTTAACAATGAAGCTTCGGTTCATCAAGGCATCTATGTACCGAATTTCATGTCTTCAAGTCCAATATTTTGAGATTCAATTATGACTAAGCGCGCCTCTTGGTTGAACGATTTTAGCCAAAATCTGTTTAATTCTTGCCATGAACTGATAAGTACCTGAATGCCAAATTTCAGATCAATCGGATAAATCGTTTAAGCGCCGGAATGCACGATCGATTGGCTGACGTCGTACGGTGAGCAAACTGTCCAGGAGTGCCCGAAGGTTGATTACTAGAGGAAACTGGCCCGCAGGCCAGAGTCCTATCCGGGCTCGCACTTCTGTGTTGACCCGTGAGTTTCGCCGACCCTTATAACATGGGTCTTAGTGGCCTAACTGCAACAGGGCCCGGAGTCAACAGGAGTGGTGGCGTTAAACACTAGAAATAACTTTCAAAAATCGCGCACAAACAGTTTTCTAGCTGAGTTAATTTAACTCTCGTGGCTAAGGAAAGAAAACCATCTCCCCGACTGAGGTGTAGACTTGTACGCGCGCCTACGAGACGGTCGCACAGTGGGTCAATGCCGGACCTCGTGCCGTACTACTTAAACCATAGCACGTTCCACTTTTCCCGCGACGCCTGCCCTCCCTCTCTAGCCCGAATCGCCGCCATAGCGCCGTCCCGCTCGCACGCGATACTCATTATTAATGTAATTATTACAGATGTTTGGAGCGGGTCCACCGGATATCGGACCCTCTCCCAGATCAGCTGACGGACAAATCCCGGTTTAACTAACCTACGTTTAAGACTCGGTTATTTGGGCTATGTTAACTTACGGTCGTACACAGACTTTGTACCAGAAAATTATTATAATCGAGCTCGATCTCACTGAGTTTAAATAGATACATATAACACCTCTAATCGTGTTTTAGAACAGTTTAATTAATACGTAAAAGAGCATCCCGTATGCTCGTCTCGATTTACAGTTTACTTTCCCGGCAGAGGGAAAGTATTGTGAACGCACTTCTGTGTGTCTGTGACTTGTGTAATAATCGTTCCTCCACTATAGCGCCCAAACGATTTATCCGATTGATCTGAAATTTGGCATTCAGGTACTTATCATTTCATGGCAAGATTTAAACAGATTTTGGTTAAAATTAGTCAACCAGGAGGCGCGCTAGTCGCAATTCAATCTCAAAATATTGGACTTGAAGACATGAAATTCGGTACATAGATGCCTTGATGAACCGAAGCTCCATTGTTAAATTTTTGTTGGAATATCTCATAAAAAGCGACACTAATATTTTTTAAACTCCGCTATATTTAAGAAAATACTACGTCATGTCAGTAAAATGTCACTTTACTACCATACTACAAATATAGTACGAAGATACTACTAAAATACTTCAAAGATACTACTAAGACTACAATAATCTTAAAGATACGTTTGCGATTTTGAAAGGGGGGGGGGGGGGAATCGGATGCAGATCAGGGGGTTGGGGTTGGGGGTTGGAGGAAAAAAGTTTGGCAAAGGGGGTGGCAGCAGTGGCGGTCTCTTCATATAAGCCGAAAAGCCTGGCTTGCCTATAATTCCAAATTAACAATTAAATAAATGAATAACACAATTCGTAAAAAAACAACTAAACAATTTTTTTTGCTAGCGCTCCTACTGCTATCTAGCGCGCACAGCTCGCTCCACGCGAGAAAAAATCTGTTATCGACAGGGTGCGATAATTATAGACAGGGCGCGATTGCTGTCTCGCTCGCACATTATGGGCTTTCAATGCGGCTTTCAAAATCAGTGTTCCTCTCATTCGCACCTGTGGCAAATTACGCTAAACAATATATGTGTATATACAACTTTTGTATCGGGAGCTAAGCCGGGCTTGCTTAGCCATGACGTTGAATGCGAACTGCGAATGCGAACGTGTCAACAGAAAGCGCGACTTCATTATAATTAGTTTGGATTGCAATGTGCGAGTGACGTCGGGCTAATTTTTTATTGTGTAATTTCAATTGATTTGTGGTTTTAGTGCCTGATAAAAAAATGGAGGAAATTGTCCTTTGTGGTCAGTAATGTATTCTTATTACTTTGTTTTCTGACATATGTGACAACCCGCAGGACTAAGACGGGGATACGGTTTTAGCAGCGAAGAATTTTAAAAACTCGATGCGATCATTCCATTTAAATTTTTTCACCTTGTTTTCCGCCGAATTTTTAAAAAACTGAGCGTTTGTACAACATTCTTCAAAAATCACAAGTCGATGTGGGTTATAGGAATTAAGAAAGGAAAACAAAATAAAGGAATTTCAGACTTGGTTACGTGTTGAATTTCAATATGAATTTGATCAAATTTATGAAAACAATCTTTAAAATAACTCAGCACCTCGTTTGAGACGCAACGTACGCTGTGCTCATACTGAATACAAACGACTTTTTGTCCAGGTAATTAATTGACAACATATTTTGCGAAATTGACGATCGATATTCGCAAATTTTCAAATTGAAATTTTTCCAACTCTTCAACAACAAACTATACGAGAAATACCGTTTAGATTTTCCTACAAAGGCATTAGATTCATTATTTGACATTTATGCAAACCATTTTGACAGAAGGTTTTAAAGAACCAAATGATTTGTTTGTACTCCTCTCTTGAATTGAAAGATTGCAATGTTTTTGAACGAATTAGTCAGAATAGCCTCGAAGACACCTTTCCCCAATTGTTGAAGTTAGCGTATCTTGTCGTCACTATTCCTGCTACAAGTGCTTCCGCAGAACGTGCATTCTCATCTCTTAAGCTTATTCATACTTACCTAAGAAATACACAGGGTCAGGAACGTCTATCTGAGTTATGGTTGCTATTGAAAAACAGTTGTTAAAAGAATTAAAGCGTTCGCCATCATTTTACTCAGACGTAATAAAATCATTTTTGAAAAAAGGTAGACGCTTCGATTTAGAATATAAACGATGAAAATATGCCAGCGTGAGTTTCATTCCCATGGCTAGCTTTCTAAGGGTCACTTATTTTACTTTTTGTTCACTTTTTTATAAAATAGTCTTACAGCTCATACAAGCAAGGGTCAACTTATCAACTCAAGCAAGGGTCAACTCAAGCAAATAAAATGGCTTTTCTAAGGGGCTCTCTAGACGAAAAAGCATGCTTGACAAGCTTCGCGTCGCGGACAGGGAGGGGATCGTAAAACCGCAGGAAATATACAAATATTTTTTTGTAATATTTACCAAAAATGCATAATTTTGTAGTTTATACCAGGGAGTCACGTTAATTAGAAGTAATTGATTGATGAATGACGTGACTGGCATTTTTGGTAAATATTTTTAAAAAATGCATATTTTCTGCGGTTTACGATCCCCTCCCAGCCCGCGACGCGATTTTTGACAAGCATGCTTGATCGTCTAGCTAGAGAGTCCTTTAAAGCCACTAGAGGTATGCGACTGCTGATAAGTATATGTTAAATTCTGTCTTGCAGTAGCATGCCTTCAGTGTGCTTTATTGAATGTACGACCCAAGCAGTAAATTTCAAACTGAAGATTAAAGAGTAAAGAGGTACCACTTTTTTACTATAAAAAGCGTAAAAAAAAACACAAAGAGGTATGTCGGGCTTGCCCTATTTACGAACCCTGGGCACGCCACTGGGTGGCAGGGGGGTGTCTACTTGCCGGAAAGGTCTTGGGGTGACTCAACCGATTTTTTATATTATCTGTGATGTCATTACCTGAATAAAAGTCCTTTCCTAAGTCTAAAGTGTGATTCCGATAGAAAATTCAAGATTCACTTTAAAAATATAAAAACTAAAAATTAAAAATATAAATAATAAAAACAGTTTATGATTAAAAAATGTGTACAGAATCGTCACATACGTCAAATGAGATATCGCAAACTGAAAGTTGACTAACTTAAAATTGACCGTCAAGATAAATAGGACTCGAAGTGTGAATCGCTTTAAAGTGCCAAATAACTCCTGGCCAAACCCAATTTTTTGTCTCTTTAAACACTTAATCTTTTACGTAGGCGATTTTAACAGCCACAACTAAATTAAAGTTACGAATATAGCGACGAAGATGGTAATACTCGTAAACTCCTTTATTAGATTATCTCGATAACTTGCAGTTAGTACATATATAACGCAAACGACATGCAACGTTTTGTAGTTTGACTGTAAGACATTGTGTATAACAATAAGCCCGCCATTGTACACACTTATATAGGTGCAATGAAAAGATTTTTTATTTCATTATTATGATATAATATTATTTAACGTTTGTGTGAGCAAGGTGGCATTCAACAAAGCTATTCACCTGACCTCAGATTCCCCACACATCTCTAAGTAAGTTAGCTAGTAGGTATACTAAACAGGAAATTCAGTGGAAATTTCCCACACAGCCAACCCAGGCTGTAGTATTGAGTATGGAATTCACATACCATTTATTAAATCAGTAGCTTAACCAGGCTGGTATTTACACCGAGCAAATTGGCATCTTTACACAGCATGATTCTGCTAAATGCATTTTTACGGCTTCATAGAGCTAGCAAAGAGTAAAGGAGAATCGCAAAAGCCATATCCCTAGAGGCTACAAAAACAATCCTAAATTGGTCGAGGAAATGCGACGACCTGTACGAGGAATGTCAAAAAACTGGCTCCAGTGAGACAGCCGATGACCTATTGCAAGGCTATCTGTACGGGACTGCGGAATCATTGGTCAGTACGAATAGACACAAACTGCAAACAACTTGAGGCAGCGTCCTGATCTTTAAAAATAAGTGTCATAGGTGGACGTTGTAGCTGCTAAGACAAATAAAACCCCACGATGACCTGGCGATGAGAGTCGCACCAGGAATTGCCTAGATTAAACCACTTAATACAGGGTTCGGAAGATACACAAGGGCCTATCGATCAGCCAGAAATTCCACTGATAACGATGAGCTAATTCGTCGAGTGCACACCGAGAGCGCTTATTGGTGAACTACGCGAATTACAACTACTGACTCCAAATTTAATACAATGATAATTGAATTAGATTTAAATTTACAATTTTAATGTTTGTTTTTGATTACTTGTTGACAAACTTGACTGTGTATTACCTACACTTTTAATAATTCTTCCGTTTTGTAAAAAAATATTTACCACCAATAAATACTGAAAGTTGAATTTTAAAATCTCGAAATATATACATATTAATCGCCAAATTATTTTATCATAATAAGTACCTGCATTCATAGTACGATATGCGAAGGTCGTTCGGCGAAGTCGACGGGAGCTATTTAGTCGACTCTGTACGTTTGACATCGATTCGGCCGAATCGAATTGCGCAATGGCGATTACGTTTTGGTGAAGTGTATGGTGTTTTGTTTGAAGTAAGTGTTGTCGCTGTGAGAGTGAATGCTATTTAATTGGCACATAGTGATTGTTTTCAAGCGGTAACGGGCTTAGTTGGTCCATATGTTATTATAGGTAACTAAGTGTGTATACATACAAGTAGACATAAAAGTGTTTTTAAGTGTGTATACATAAAAGTAAATATTCATTATAGAAATAGAAAAAGAAAGAGAAATAGGTATTAATGCAGTATAGGAACCTCTCCTAGATTGTTGATTTTTTAACGTCATCCGTCTATATTCACCACGCTGATTCCAAATCTGCGACAATCTTTATTCGGTCTCAATAAATAAGCGAGATATAGACATTAAAAAAAGCGTCAAACCTATACATTTCAGGTACATGTTAGGTTAGTTTTTTTTATAGCTCAAAATAATACTGAAATTTGCGGCGTCGCGCGTTTGCGATTGGAAATTTTAAATAGGCGGCGACATACGTTCGAAATTTAAGCCTTCATTGCATTGTGTCGCTCGTTCGAAATTCGAGACGATGTCTTCTGCTACTAAGAAAGTCTTGGGGGTGACACAACTGATTTTGTATGATTTTTTTTATAAGATACTTTTATTTTTATTGTAATTTAATGGCTTACTTAATCGTTATTAAGCTATTGCATAGCTTTTATCGCGGGCCAGCGCGGCGACCGAATGAAGAAATTTCTTCACGCAAATTAATGATTTTAAACTGATAATTACGTCTAAACGAGTACTGCTTACGATTCGAAAAAAATATATGTTAAACAAGAACATTTTCCTAATATTCTTAGCTTTGAATATTTTAGATTTTGTTTATATTATATAGTGTAATTAATTTGTGAAATTAGGTCTAACCGAACACAAAAACGACTACTACGCAAATACTATCTGGCGTATTATTATGAAACCTGCCCCATTTTAAAGATAATTTAATTATCTATCTTTTAATCTACGATTTTTTTCAAATAATCCGTTTTTTTTGCTTTATCGAATAAAAAATTCGTGCGCGGCGCTCTATCGGAAGACGTTTAAATTATTCCGAATCATTTGCTTCCACAGCCGCAAATGATTCGGAATAATTTCAACGTTTTCCGATAGAGCGCAGTTATCTGATATCAGAAAAAAATAAAACAAATAAATAATTATAATTGCATAAGTTGTTAAAAATGCTATACAATAGGTTACCGAGGCAGTCCCCGAGTGCCACACGTATTTTTTTTTTTTTTAATTTTCTATTACTACGTATATATTTTTTTAATTGTTAATTGATCTCAATAGTTTTAATAATATTAGTTTTAAATATAAAACTACTTAAATAATAATTACTGTCTAATAATTCTAATAATTAAATAATATCTAAACTTTCTAATAATTAAATAATAATTACTAAAAAGTACTAAAATAACAATTGCTTTTTAATGATTCGTCTGGTAATCGGCGCGCAGGCAATATTAAATTAAGCGTTCGGAGTTCACATATATTATTATTCTCTAATAAAAAATTTCTGAAAATATTGGTAATAATTAATGTATTTGTTAGCGTTTTGCTTGTACTAAATAAATAAATAAATAATAAAATAAAATAAAATAAAATATCTTTATTGCGCAGTTTTACATAAACAATTTGAATGCACAAATGCGAACTGCACAAATGCTTTTCAAATCGACCATTTTGTGCGGTTTTAACAATTTAGAGCGTGGCAACATGTGGCGAGTTCTGCACCCGTGATGTGTCTGTATTTATTCACGAAACGCTGCGCGTTACATTACAGCGTACAGCACGCTGTATCGTCCGCCGTATCTGTACAGCCACGAAATACAGACGAAATATACATACCTACAGCGGGCAGGCCACGCCGCCACGCGGTGGGCAGACTGCGGACAGAATTTAGTACGTACGCTGAAGCGTTACAAGGTGTACGTGTTTCCCGCGCGCGGTTCGGCGAACTTCTCTCGTGCGCACGAGTCAAAATATGGATCAGGTAAAATGGACGCACGAGAAGAGCCTCGAGTTGATTCACAGATATCACACAAAGACAGTCTTGTGGAGTCCGAAAAACCTGAAATATTACGACAAGCGTCAGAAAGCTCGCGCCTGGCAAGAGATTGGTCGGGTGATGGGCACAAGCGCGCACTTTTGCAAGTACAAGATGATCAATCTACTAGCTTCATTCAGGCGGGAGAAGATGAAGATGAAGATTCGGCTGGAGAAAGGTTAGCTTATTTACATATATGTTTAATCAACCAATCTGACACCTCGAAAGCATGTTTTAAAGACGAAGGTACCATCTCAATAAAAAATGTTTAAGATATGTACTAAATTTCTTACCAAGCCATAACTGACTATATTACTTTTCGGGCTTAATAACCGAGGAGAAAAGTCTGAGCGCTCAATATTTTTTTCAACTTCTTCTTCGAGTTTCACTCCTATCGGAGGTTGGACAACATCATAGCTGTCATCACTTTAGAAGATGCTGCTCTGAACAACGAGGTGGTACTGCAGCCAAACCATTCCCGAAGGTTCCTTAGCCATGAATGCCGCCTCCTGCCGGCGCTCCTCTTCCCAGCCATCTTGCCTTGGATAATGAGGTGGAGCAATTTGTATTTCTTATTCCTCATGACGTGACCGAAGTACGACATCTCCCTGTGTTTGATGGTATTCAGAAGTTCCTTCTTCTTCTTAAGTCGGCTCAGTACCTACTTCAAAATTAGTGACTCTGTCACGCCATTAGATTTTCAAGAGGCGGCGGTATATCCACATGTCGAAAGCCTCCAACCTTTTTTTCAACAGGGATAGGGAAATATCCATCTTGAGCCCCCTGAGACGATTAAGACCATTTTAATGTGGAATTCTGTCAGTGCGGCTGTCTGTCTGTATGTGTGTGTGTCTGTGTATTCCTCCACGATAGCGCCCGAAAAAATAATCCGATAGAGCTAAAACTTGGCACGCAGGCATCATTTGGTTATAGCAAGAGATGAAAAGGTTGTGGATGAAATGAGTCCACCAGAGGACGCACTAGTTATATTCCAATATTTAAATATTGAACTTAGAGACTTGAAATGCGATACACAGATGCCTTGTTGGGCCGAAATATTTCATATACAAGATACAGTAATAATATTTGAATTCCACCATGCATTTTAAACAAATAATAACGCCTATTGTGCCTGTTAAGTATATGTTGACGCTTGGCCCAACCCCGCCCTTAGCCGAGAAACGAAGCGCGCCGCCCGAGGCGGTTGCAACGGAACTAGTCCGGGTTCGTCCGCCGGCCAAAAGAGAGGGCTCTCATCTATTTTATTAATTAAATTAGTATTCGGATGAAATCAGTCCTTGGCCACTTGCCGGGAAAGGTGACACAACCGATTTTTTAAATCGAAAGTGACCGAAAAGCAGTCGAATAATAAATAAATAATTTTAACGAGTCAAGTCCTATCCTTATAAATATTTATTTTAATTATTTACAGGATATCCAAAATTCCACAGCCCGTGGTTCGCATTCAAAGCCATGTCATTCTTGCTGGACAAAAGCAAAACCCAGAATATCGACAATGCTGATAATCAACACATTAAACTAGAAGAAGAAGTCTTCGTTAACGAAGAAGATGAAATTGTTGAAGATACAATAGAAATCGAAAGAGAGGTTGAAAATAATGAAAAAGAAAATCTTTGGACCGCGAACGAAATTTGCGGTACGTCTTTGGAAATAGACAGCACGGAAAATGCAGAAATGCAGTTATTACAAGGAGCGATGGCAATTATAAAATCTGCTAATTCGACTACTGAGAATGAGGAAATAGCAAGTTTTCTGGCTTTTATCGGAAAGAAGATGATGAGATACAGCGAGAAAACGAAGAATTGCGTCCAGCATGCGATTAGCGATATTATTTTTAAGGCAGATCAACATCATTTCGAATGAACGAACCGACGAACGCATACGATTTTGTGTTACTTGAATATTAAATAAGGATGAATATTCAATTGTTGAATTTACAAGAATTCACCGCCTTGTTGGGATTACATAAATCCAGAATTTTAAACATCTGGTATCGAAAATGAATCTTGAAGTGTAGTGCGAGCCACATTATCTAGGGAATTGTGAGTATTACATAAATAGTAAATGAAAATGATTGTTTATAATTTTGCTTTACTTGAATATTAAATATGGTTGAATATTAAATTGTTGAGTTTTCAATAATTCATTGCATTGTAAGGAAAAGATAAATCCAGAATTAAACTTCCGAACGAGCGAGCGAACTTAAATGGTTTTGTGTTAGGATAAGGATTTTCTTTTTGTAAATTGTAACTGGAATTATGGAAATAAATAAATAAAAATTAAAGCTCCAATATCTAGGGAATTGTGAGTATTAAATAAATAGTCAATGAAAATGATGGTTAAGATTTTTCTTTACTTAAACATTATACATGGATTAATATCCAATTATTGAATTTTCAAGAATTCACTGCCTTATTGGGAATACATAAATTCAGAATTTTAAACTTTTGGTATCGAAAAGGAATTTTGAAGTGTAGTGCGAGCGAATTTCAAGCTCTATTATCTAGAGAATTATGAGTATTACATAAATAGTCAATGAAAATGATGATTTATAATTATACTTTACTTGAAAATTATGGATGAAATTCAATTGTTCACCTTATAGCGAAGCGATAAATCCACAATTTTAAAGTTCTGGTATCGAAAAGAAATTTTGAAGTGTAGTGCAAGGGATCTTCAAACTCCAATATCTAGGGAATTATTAGTATTAAATAAATAGTCAATGAAAATGATGGTTTATAATTTGGCTTTACATAAACATTAAAGATAAATGAATATTCAATTGTTGACCTTTCAATAATATACTGCCATACAGGGAAGCGATAAATCCAGAATTTTAAAATTCGGGTATTGAAAAGCAATTTCGAAGTTGCCATAATCACCAAGTTCGGTAGGCAGATTGGTGGTTGCAGTGTTAGCGTTGAATACTTCAGGGTGATGCTGCTGCCCATCCCCTAGGTTATCCTTTAGCAGTGGAAACTCCACGGCTACAAAATGCTGCCTACTCGTATACCTTCATTTCCTGCTGAGCTGCGCACATGAAACTTTCCGTTCCAGAAACGCGCAACCCTGTTACTGTTGCGAGAAAATAATAGCAACAGTTTAAGCAACCTATTGTTTTCCCGCAACAGTAACAGGGTTGCGCGTTTAACTAGAAACGCGCATATCTACTTTACAGTGCTCACACACTGGCTCAAACACGAATCACTCACTTGTCGGTTGACTTGCCACACGCCTGTGACAGTACGTTCGCCGCGTACTGCACGAGTTTCGCAACTCACAATAACACAGATCTCCGATAGAGATGCTGCAGCTCGCGGGCTTTTGTCCGGTCGAATTAGGACGCGCGCGCACGAGAATACTTTCTGCTAGAATCGCGCATTCTTTGACGCAATAGGTACACGTGGCGATCGGCTGCGCTACCGAATTTGCGTAATTTGTCAGCGAGCAGTGCCCGGAGAAAGGCCGCGCCGCTCAGCTCCGGCTTCCCGCCTTAGGAATGTCTGTCCGTCCATATGCAATTGTGAGCTGATCAGTCTCTGTGCACACTTCGGATGATATTCGTGCCGGATTCATTTGTGACTCGAGCCATATCAATTTATTAAAACTCAAGGCTAGAGACGGTAGCTACCAAGAATTTGTAGAACGTTGAATCATATCACAGTAGCCAAGGGACTCAAATGAATTCAGTAGGCAAATCAATGGGTGTCTCAAAAGAAATAAATATATTTGATGTACACTGAGAAAAATATAACGATGTAATACGCAGAAATGCGCATGTTTCAACAAGGGTTACGTACATAGCTCATACTGTGGTCAATACGTATGAATTAACATGATGAGTAACGGTTTTGGTATTAGGGTAGTTACCGTGTCGTAATGTTTAAAACACAATGTTATTTAATTACGTCGCGACCTTGGAATCTCGCTTTTAACATGACAGCATTAAGTAGTACACGTACGGTTATATTCGGACGTATTAATCATGTTGAAACTACATTATACTGTTATTTCCATATAAACCGCAAGGAAAATGTTCAACGAAAAGGAGGTTCAACGAAATTCCTTGTAATTCAACAAAATTACGATTGAAACATCGTTACTCTGAATAAAACCGTAATAACAAAATGGTAATGTAATAATTATCAATCCAATATTTTTCTCAGTGTATCAATATATACATGTGTCGATAGAATCTTTATAAAATATTAATATCCACATTTTATAAATTTACTTCTTAAATATAAAATGTTAAAAAGCTAAATGTAAAAATAATACATCTTGAAAATCTAAATGTAACCAACGAACAACAAAATTTCTCATGACGGCTCGGCATGTACAGCTGGGGATTGAGCTAAATGTAAGCGGTGGCTGAGGTGCAGGGACCGGCGTTCGGTCTCCACACCGCAGACATTAGTGCTCTGGCATCACTCGGCCGATGCTACTCGACAGTAAAAGGTATAGGTAAGTACGCTAACGAAAGAACGCGTGTTCTACGAACGCCGGTCCCCGCACCTCAGCCCACGCTTACATTTAGCTCAGTCCAGGATATTTTCTCTCAACTGCGCCAGACGTACACTTTGGATTTGAGGTATCACCATAACAAAAGTCCATCTGACTCTCTCATGGAGATCAATTTGTGAGGGAAAATTTGACGAACTCGCGATAGAGACGTATTGGACGTATGTGACGGGGCTCCGTCTTGCAGAAACTATAATATATTGGTCATAACAAGAAAAGTTTTGCATTTGAGGTACCAAGAAGCCATCCAAAATCTCTACGTAATGTTCTTAATTCACTGTAACAGCGCGTCTTCTTTCGTCTAAAAAATAAATTAATATAAAAAAAACACACTAAAAACACGCTGTTATAAATGCACGTAAAAACCTCGGCACGTTTCTCACCTTAGCTTGGGTGGGATCTATAACAACCTACTAACTACCCTATTTAGACGTCAATGTACATCGTATATAGATATATCAATATTATTCTATTTACACTCTCCATGTACAGGTCTATATACATTTTATACAGGCACCTATGTCAATATTTACACTATTTACACTCAATATTTACAAGTCAATATATACTAGGTTTGTTATAACCTTGAAACCTGATCGTGTTCAAAGTCCATTACGTGACCTTTCTCACAAGTGCAAACACGACTATGATATGATATTCCATCATGGAAAGCCAGTTCCTGTCTTCCGGCTTCATCATCAGACCTTGAAACTTAATCGTGGTCAAAGTTCATTACAAGACCTTTCTAATAAGTCCAAACACGGCTATGATACGATATTCCATCATGGAATGCCAGTGCCTATCTTCCGGCTTCATCATCAGACCTTGAAACCTAATCGTGGTCAAAGTTCATTCCAAGACTTTTCTAACAAGTCCAAACACAGCTATGATACGATGTTCCATCATGAAGTTCCAGTTCATATCTTCCGACTCCATCATCAGATCAGTTCGACAGTACCATATTATTGTATTGTCATCAGAACTACATACAGCTGACAATTTTCATGACGCTAGGATCCTTGGAAGATAGTTAAATTAGTTACCTTAGATTCCATTACATAGTTAGTTACATACAGGTCGACCTAATAAAAGCGTGTTAAAAACGTGGCGATTATTCCTCACGCCGACATCACAGCCCATACAGTAACTTAATACGAATGTAGGGGACTCTGGTGCCTGCGCTTCGGATTCGTTGCACTCCAGTAATGGCAGTTCTGCGTGCCCGTTGAGTTGAAAATGAGCCACACCAGAATATAAAATGTTGTTAAATGTTGAAAAAGTCTCAGATACTGTGTTAACGAATTGAAGCCAATTGTATTTTGTATTTTATAGTGGCGTATTTTTAAGTCTTTGCAAAATGCGATGTAGTGATGATCTATGCACAGTTAAAGCACATTGGCGCTCTTACGAATGGAAAGGTTCAGATCGTCACGAACAGACCGAGAGATATAAACTCTCCCAGGATTCATCTATTCTTGGTGATATTGTCGCTCGGATTTCGGTTTTTGCGGTTTATTCAAACGTATTGACCCATTTTTGAATGAGGGGAACACTTGGCGCATCATTTAACCCTTCGAGTAGCGGCATAATTTCATGGCAGACCGCGGCAATTTATTGGAATTTCTTGCAATATCGCCGCGCTCGACAAAAAGTACTATAACTACTATAGCAATCATAAAAATAATAACTGTGCAATGATCGCATTCAAATTTCATATATAGAATATTGAAATGTCATTTTGTAAAACAATTAGATAATTATGAATAAATATGAGAAAGTCGAAAATGTGAAAAAAACTCGGCATTTCTAACTTGTACTAATCTTACGGAAAAATACGGAACCCTATTTTCAAATTGTAAGTGCTATCCGTGATCTTTATTAGATTCTCATCATATTGAATATTTAGTTTTGCTTATTTAGATATTAGCTCATAATATGAATGAAATTTTTGATGATTTCTCGAAAAAAAAATATGATGTTTAACAATAGAATTGTACCAGAAATATCCGCGAAATGACGCGCGAAATTATTTTAGCGGCCGTGTATGTATCGATGGTATTAATGAGATATTTGGTATGGATTTTAGGATGCGTTCGAATTAGAAAATAAAATTACTGTGCGCTCCAGGAGCAAGCCGCCAATATTGGTCGTTACGTAGTCAACGGTGTTCTGATGTGCAACCAAATTTGGTCTTTACGTAGCCGAAAGGGGTTACGCAAACCTCGAAGACTGAAAAAGTTTCTCCGTGCTATAGTCGCCGAATCACCGTTTTGGTGATATTCTCGCACCCATATCGCCCGTTCCGCTCCTAAGAAACGCTCCATAGCGACTAAATTCATAGAAGTCAGACAATGGATTGATTGGTATACCCCCTCCCCCCCCCCCCCCCGCACCCCTCAGATTTGTTGCGTTTGCGCAGTATGCTAATACAATGTAAACTCTCTTTTGAGACACCTCTCTATCCCTCTTATATTTTTACTACCTTGCAAAACTCACACATCTACTCGAAGACGAAAGTAATTAAGAAAATGGGATCAGGAAAGCGATATTTAATCAATAAATCTGTTTTTTTAAAGCCTTTCGCCTCCTGACTTTTTACACTGTTGTAACACGCAGTATAAGTAAGCTCACAAAATCTACAAAATACATAATGATGCAAGAGAAAAAAGAATATATAAACAAAAAACTAAAAACAGTAAGACGTCAAACCTGAAAACACACCATAAATTTTTTATCGCTCTACTAACAAGTATCGCTGTTATAAATAAACCACAACCATATTTGTTGTATTCAATAGCACTGCTAATTTGTAGTTTAATATATTATTATTATGCGAGGCAAAAACCTCGCATCTCGAATCGCCATATAAAGTGCAGCATAAAACGGCTATGGATTAATACCAGAAAAGGCAAAAAAAATATCACCGTTAGAACGTTGAGTTAGACATATAGGTTGCTCGGAATACGATTAAATCCGAGTATATAAATAGTGTGAAAATGATGTATGTCTTTATTTATTGATTTATTATTTTATTAATTTGGTGACTGGAAATCTAGTGTATAGACGGTTAAAATTTAGTGTATAGACGGTTGAATTTAAATAAAAATAAATAAATAAAAAAAGCGTTTTTTTAGCAGAAAAGGCGAGGTTATTGTCTACAGGCAATATTCTAAATCTAACATGTATCGATTTGTAAACATTGTTAGCGTATAATTGCTATCATAACCTATATAATTAGGTTTATGACTACAATAAAAATATATTTTAATAGTTGTGGGCACAGAATGTGCCAAAATATTTAATCTAAAAAATAAACTAAATTCCATAAGTACGCAAAGGATTAAAAGGAGGAGAATAAGAATGGTTTTATTTTGAAGATTTTAAAGGTTCTCTGTGTTTATTTTTAAAACAGTTATGCTCGACGGGGTTCTCGCATTTTTTTGGCAAAGCATTCCATTTGAAGTCATGAATGGTTAATGAGAATAGATTTCTCTGGGGATATCGTCTTACACATTGTCGGTCTGTTTTCGTTTGTTTCCGAAAATCCAATTTTATAAATCCATGTATGATTGCTGTGGAATCGTGTTTTCTTCGGTCTGAAGTCGTGTCCTCTCAGATGATGCATGTAGTTCCGCTTGAAGATTGAAGACTATTCGGATATAATTATAGCATCCGTTGATGATCTTCTATCTCTCAATGAGGTCAGTTGCAATCTGCAAAGCCTTTTTGAGTATTTCAGCTTTTAAAAACCCATTGGCATCTTGGTAGCTCTGCCCTAGACTTTCTCGAGGAGATCTTCATCTTTCATGAAGTAAGTATTCCAGATTGGAATCTAATCTCAAGCATTGGTCTAATCTAGAACCATGACACAATCGCTTCAAATCGCGAAAGTTGTTCATGAGCTGCCACAACCACTCCATGGTAGTCAATCATCAAATTGCATATCTCAATGGAGGGCTTCACTTGGCAAGGATATTAAGGAACAGATAGCACCATGATCCCATCTTCCCTTCACCACCTGGCGCAATCTGAGCAGACTGAGGGTGAGTGTGTCAAGATGCCGAGCTGATCTCGTTCGCTGGGGCTACACTGAGAACCCAATATGCATTTGTGGAACGCTGCAGGATGAGATCACCTCCAATCCTGCCCGCAACTGCCAACCTCCATCACACACCAGGATCTACAAGAGGCAAACGATAAAACCATGCAGGCCGCATATTTTTGGATTGACGTGTCCTAAATTGGCCCGGACACGTTAACGAACGAATGTAATACATGTATTAACATGTGATACATGTATTATATGTAATACATTTATTAACATGTAATACATGTATTAAACATCCATGTATTCCATGTATTAAACACTAATAAGTCTGAAAGTAAGTACTCCCAACCCTTGGCCTGGATATTATCCGATGCCAACGTTTAGAGTCGACCTTAAATTTCTAAAAATAGCCCTTTAATTCTTGATTAAAGCTCCGTATTAAATATTAATAAGCACTTCATTTGGTATATGTGCGTATAGGTAACGACATTCCAATCTGTCAATACTTTAACGCAAATTTCCAAAGCTGTTCCTAAAATACGAAAATTCCAATCGCCTAACGGTCCGCTGGTCGCGTCTACGATCGTGCAATCAATAACGAAATAACCAATATCGTAGGCTCTCTCTTTCACGTCGCCGAATCAACGAATAAATGAAATTGATATGCGCTTTGCGACTGTGTCAGCTACTGGATTCATTGTTCGTCGACGTGTCGCATCGTTTGCTTTTGCACGCAATATGGCCATTTTTCTTGCTGTCGGTTATTCATTAGGCGTTAACGATATTACAAGCGTTAAGTTATTGTCGCTGGCGACGACTTCCACCCGGGTCATCTCGACCATCATTAATTATCTCCAGCTGAGATGCTGCGCGTAGCAGAAGCGCTAATGCACTATTGAAATGGTATAAATCAACGTTTGATTGGGTGCTGATTGATATATAGAAATTCTTTATTGCACATTTAAAAATAAAACATACAACATGCGGATTTATTGCTTAAATTACCATCTCTTACAGCTAACATTCGGGAAAGTGACATAATTTAGGGGCCAGTAGAGCAAAATAAACAAAAAACTTAAACTTTATATCAATTCATCAAATAACAAAAACGCCAGTTTGATATAGTTACGCCACTGTCCTGTCTCTATTTCCAATTTTGGTCAGTTTTTGTGATAGCTGATGTGGTACAGAGGCAAATGCTTTAGCCAGTTCGAGGAATACTCCGATGAATTTTAATGTAGAATTACATTGTAGTTTTCAAAATGAAATATCTTCTTTATTAAATCTAATATTAGTAGAGTAAGCAGACCCTTTCAAATATGAATTTGGAAACTAAAGCTAACCACATATCTGCAGACCGCAAATATAGCTAAGTTTACCTGCTCTTGAAGTTTCAGAAGATAATTATATATATATATATATATATATATATATATATATATATATATATATATATATATATATATATATATATATATATATATATATATATATATATATATATATATATATATATATATATATATATATATATATATATATATATATATATATATATATATATATATATATATATATATATATATATATATATATATATATATATATATATATATATATATATATATATATATATATATATATATATATATATATATATATATATATATATATATATTATTATTTACATTATATGAAGTGCGACAATAAATTTAACTCAATCTTCACTAAACCGACGATGTAATAAATATTTATTTATTTCATTCATTTCATCAACAAATTAACATTACAGTTATAACCAATTGGTTGAGATGTAATATAAAACATAAATATGTAAATTGTTTTACGTAACAAGTAATAATAACAATAAGTGCATACAATATGCAATGAACATGAATAAGGAAAAAGAATAAAACAGAATACATAAAGAATAAAAACAATCGATCTCATTCTGACATCAATAAGGAGATATTATAGAAATTATAGATGAATAAGTAGATATTATAGATTATGATATTATAGAAATCGAAATTAACTAATAGGTATCGTTGATTAAATATTTTTATACCCAATCACCTAGTCAAACGAAAAATGAAACTTCAAAGGTTAATTAACTAAACTCATATTGACATATTTTTATGTAAATAAACACGTTTTTTTATAAACACAGCATTGAGCAAAAGCGCACAAAAATAAACTAGTTTGGCCACTTACTATGCAATGTATTCATTTTTTGTTGTTTATTCTATGTTTAAAATATTTTTGTGCATCGTTTCCATGATACAATTGTTTAAAATTGTTTTGCATTACTAAATAAATAAATAAAATTTAAAAAACCACCGCATTCAATATAATGATACTTCTCATGATTAGTTGTGTTTTCTCCGTAAGGAATTTTTTAAGACATCCTATAAAAAATATAATGAATTCGCCAAATTTAGTGTTGTTTGATCGTATGCGATATTCAAAATCATCTTCGATTGAACATACAATTTTATTGCCGATTTTAGAGTTATTATCAAGTCTTAATTTAAATATAACAAAACCGCAGTTAGGGGGTCTCTAGACGATCAAGCAAGCTTGTCAAGCATCGCGTTGCGGGCTGGAAAGGGATAGTAAACCGCAGGAAATATGCAAATATTTTTTAAAAATATTTACCAAAAATGCCTAATTTTGTAGTTTATACCAGGGAGTCACGTTAATTGGGCGTAATTGATTAATGAAAGACGTGACTCCCTGGTATAAAACTACAAAATTAGGCATTATTGGTAAATATTTAAAAAAATATTTGCATATTTCCTGCGGTTTACGATCTCCTCCCAGCCCGTGACGCGATGCTTGACAAGCATGTTTGATCGTCTAGAGAGCCCCTTAGACACGAACCGTTTTCCTTTTTGAATATTAATGAAAAACCAAATTGACGGATCCTAAAGACGGATATCATTGTTGTGGTCGTATATTTTCTAAACCGTTACCCAGATATTAAACCGCGAATAATTTTATCGCAATGCAGACGATAAGGAACTAGATAAATCGAGTACTGACGATCACGTATCGATGCGCTTCGTTTGCTATCTATTTACCGCTATCTAGCTACTGTAAATTTAGACGCAAAGTTATAGAAACCTAATAAAAGGATCAATATGCATGACACTGGCAACGTATCAATATTAAGTACTTTAGTAATTAATAGTTATAATTATATTTGATATAGATGCAATCGTAAAATTTCCAGACCAACAGTCTACACTTCCGTCTATTCTTTTTTCGCACGCCACACCCAGAGATTCCGTCTGCCGCCGAAGTAAAGTCATTCGCCAAAATCTTATGTACGTGGAAACTATCTGGATTTAAATCTATCAATAATTGTGTATTGTCTTAAAAACTCTTACAGTTGTGCGGAAATTATTTTACAGCATACCTGACGTTAAGTGCTCACTATTTTAAATAATTAAACATGCGAGGAAACTGATACATCCAATCGAATACTGTGAATTAAATGAAGGTATTAAATGATAATAATAACGAAGTTGAGTCTCATCCAGGTATTTAAATTATTTACTGTTGTATTTAAATTTTACATGTAATTAACAAAACTCGAATACAGTACAAGAATACCAAAAGCCTAATATCAAACTACATTGTGAAGGTTGTGAAATAGTTGATATCAGTTCATTAGGCCTCTATTAGACTAGGCAGCCAGGCTGCGCAACTGGCTGCGCCCTTGGCGACTCGCCTTCTATTACACTAGTAGAAGACCAGGATGCTCAACCATTTGATCCATCGGTGACTCAGTCGGCGACACGTGCAGAGCACCTGCAGGGTAACTGATGGCACAGCTAACATTGTTTTTTAAAAAACCCTAGATGGGCCCTATCTGAACTAACCCACTTCGGCCCTATGATCTTACCTGTGAGAAAAGCAAGAAGCAGTATGAAGCCCTGAAAGAGTTTTTTCTTCTGGTGTGATGCTAGTCATTTTTGTATCTTCGCCGTTAATATCAACCTTTATTAGCGACAATAATTCGAAGTACGACAATTTAGACATCCTTCAATAATTAAAAATCTTGTTGTCTTCCGAACACAGTTTATCAAAAAGAGCATAGTACAGCCCTTTAGATTCCCTTAACGATAGCATAGGGTGTACATGCAACTTTCTGTCACTTCGCCTTCTCCTTTTCGTTAAAAGTATAAGGAGGAGCATATCTGTATACTTCTAGTCCATCATGTTCCTTCACCACTAGCGCACAGTAGACTGCCACGGTCTAGCGGTCGCGGGACTGGCTGCCTAGTGTAATCGGCTCGGTATGATACAATGCCAGCCACGATTCTACGTAGCCAGTGGCTGCCGAGTTGGTCGCACGACACGGCAGCCAGTCGGCAGCCAGTTTGTGGCTGCGCAACTGGCTGCCCTAGTGCAATAGTCTCCATAGCAATCAATGCCCCGCGACGAGCAGCGCGACCGTTCGCGCAACTGGCTGCGCAGCCTGGCTGCCTAGTGTAATAAAGGCCTTACTCGCCAAGTTATCGTCACATGAAATGTATCTTATAATGCAATGCTTTCAACCAGCGGTTGGCAACCCCCTGGGAGGGTCGCAAAGAGACCCCAGAAGGTCGCAAGATATTTAAAAATAAAAATCGAAAATGTTGCAGAATCTTATGCATACATTTACAGCTTCGGGAGAGAAACATAATGATTATGCGTTTTGCTATTGATTTTACAAAACTTTACGTTGATCTAAGATGGAAACAGTTAGATACTGATTCGAAACTGAAATCATTTAAAATTAATATGTTTTTCGCCATTGCTTTTTCAAAATGTTTTGGTTCCAATTTTATTTATTGGATGCTTACATTTACAGCTGTGGGTCAGAAAATAGTCTAAGAAAGAGGGGGGGAGAGGCATAAGTCTTATTTTTTTTTAAAATAAAAAATGAGGTCGCGATCTAAAAAAGATCGAAACACTGATATAATATATTTGCATCGTAAATTTTGATCTGGATAACAAACTGATCTTACAGATGTCTACCTGCTAAAATAAAATTTGACAAATGTAATGTAATTTGACAAATGTAATGGCAAATGACAAGTGACCTATTTTTAACGTGACTGTCATTAGTTCACTTTTTGTAACGGCTGTAGTGTTTTTTATTCTCTTTAATATGTACCCTTAATATGTAATTGTCTGTTTTTGGCAAGGCGACGATCCAGCTCGAGTCGTGCGCGAAAGCTCGCGAAGCTCACCTCATAAATAGCTCGACAATAAACCCCGCATCTGTCGTCGTTTGCCGCCGCACAAAGTCGACAAAAGGCGCCGTGTCGCCAACTGTCAAGTTCGCCTCGAAAAATCTCGTAAATCATTTTCTTTCCAGTTGGCAACACTTTGCGACAGATACGTCAATAAAACAAGGCGGCCGCTGTGTTAGTAAACCGTACTGTCGCACCAACACCCGCGCGCCGCCGGGTCGTAATAGAATCGGTGTGGGTCACCGTTCTTGGGATTGTGTTCGTGTGGGTGGGAGCGCGACCTACCGTTCACGCTTCGCGCTTACCTATGGTACGACTACACCAAAATATCTCGGCAGTTTATCGTTAATCCTTCGGTGAGGTTTACCTACAATAAAGTCGGACATTAAAGGGATTTTTTAATTTCAAGAACTAGAATCGTTACATACAAGTAAAGCCATAATTTAAATCTCTTAATTCTCCGTCAGGCCACTTCACTCTCTGGGCCACCTGAATTCGGGCGCAATGTGCCTGGCAGGCACAAGTTTGAAATTGGCCTATATTAGCTACCTGTATTAAAATCAAGTCTCCCAGACCACCTTCCTGACCTGACGCAATCACTGACCTATGAAGGGTTGTATACTAAAAAAAATAGTGAAATTTATTTTAAAAAATACGAATAATAACTGTAAAAGTATAAAGAACAAAAGTAAATAAAATTTCAAAATACAGGGACATCAACATATTAATTTTCAAATGTTATAATATTTTTTAATTAGCTTCATTATATCATAAAATGACTTAAATAAACAATAAGGAAGTTTCCTTTTTTTTATTATTTATTTTTTAAATCATAGGAAATTTGCAATGGGGCCTGGTGTTTTTCTTTTTCAATTATCTTCATAAATGACGAAGTTATGATACTTTTCCCTCCCGTTTCTTAATTGATCGCCGCGCGACCGGTCGACAATGCCGTGACGTCACAAGTCTCTCTCGGGCCGACCGCGTCGGCACCAAAGCGGAGATCGCTCGCCGTTCGGACAGTTAGTACCTACTTATGGTTAGCCCAAGACGGTTGCGGAATCATTATGGAAACTGTGAAGCTTAATAAAGTACATTACAAATACTGCATCGTACCTAAGTGTACAAACACTACCGTAACTACAGTCAATAAACATTTTTTTAGGGTGCCGAAGGATAAAAAACAAAGAGCTAAGTGGTGCAAGATTATGAAGCGGAAAGAATCTTTATCAGAAAAATCAGTGCGGTATTGCTGCGAAGACCATTTCGATGTTAGAATGATAGACTTCTGTCCATTAATTGAAAACAAAATTGTTTATTATAATCCACTATATAAATTAGATTCTCGATTTATTAGCGGTTTCGAAGTCCTCGTGAGTAATGCAAAATAAACCCTTTGTCTTATCTGCAAATAGCATTTGAAGTTGGATTTGTGCTATATATTTGTTTGTTATCTCTCCATCCCGTATATAATTTTTGATATTTTTTTTGCTCATCGGACATTTTATTTCCACTACAAATTCTTCTGAAATGCCGTCCGGCGATGCACCAAATCCTTATTGAGGATTAATCCACTTTCCTTAATTACAATGTTTTGTTTTGCAGCCACTATTTGTCGAACTTTTGGCTCCAAAGTTTTTCCTGGCAAAAAAAGAATGAAATATTAAATCAACAAAAAACGGGGAAACCGCTAAGTAGGAAACCAGTCCTTGACTAAAGTTGAAATAAAAACAGAAGATACTTACCTCTACTAATGGCGTTCTTAACTTTAAAGGTATATGCTCCTAAAACATACTCTATTAATACCAGTGGCGGTCTCTTCATATAAGCCGAAAAGCCTGGCTTGCCTATAATTCCAAATTAACAATTAAATAAATGAATAACACAATTCGTAAAAAAACAACTAAACAATTTTTTTTGCTAGCGCTCCTACTGCTATCTAGCGCGCACAGCTCGCTCCACGCGAGAAAAAATCTGTTATCGACAGGGTGCGATAATTATAGACAGGGCGCGATTGCTGTCTCGCTCGCACATTATGGGCTTTCAATGCGGCTTTCAAAATCAGTGTTCCTCTCATTCGCACCTGTGGCAAATTACGCTAAACAATATATGTGTATATACAACTTTTGTATCGGGAGCTAAGCCGGGCTTGCTTAGCCATGACGTTGAATGCGAACTGCGAATGCGAACGTGTCAACAGAAAGCGCGACTTCATTATAATTAGTTTGGATTGCAATGTGCGAGTGACGTCGGGCTAATTTTTTATTGTGTAATTTCAATTGATTTGTGGTTTTAGTGCCTGATAAAAAAATGGAGGAAATTGTCCTTTGTGGTCAGTAATGTATTCTTATTACTTTGTTTTCTGACATATGTGACAACCCGCAGGACTAAGACGGGGATACGGTTTTAGCAGCGAAGAATTTTAAAAACTCGATGCGATCATTCCATTTAAATTTTTTCACCTTGTTTTCCGCCGAATTTTTAAAAAACTGAGCGTTTGTACAACATTCTTCAAAAATCACAAGTCGATGTGGGTTATAGGAATTAAGAAAGGAAAACAAAATAAAGGAATTTCAGACTTGGTTACGTGTTGAATTTCAATATGAATTTGATCAAATTTATGAAAACAATCTTTAAAATAACTCAGCACCTCGTTTGAGACGCAACGTACGCTGTGCTCATACTGAATACAAACGACTTTTTGTCCAGGTAATTAATTGACAACATATTTTGCGAAATTGACGATCGATATTCGCAAATTTTCAAATTGAAATTTTTCCAACTCTTCAACAACAAACTATACGAGAAATACCGTTTAGATTTTCCTACAAAGGCATTAGATTCATTATTTGACATTTATGCAAACCATTTTGACAGAAGGTTTTAAAGAACCAAATGATTTGTTTGTACTCCTCTCTTGAATTGAAAGATTGCAATGTTTTTGAACGAATTAGTCAGAATAGCCTCGAAGACACCTTTCCCCAATTGTTGAAGTTAGCGTATCTTGTCGTCACTATTCCTGCTACAAGTGCTTCCGCAGAACGTGCATTCTCATCTCTTAAGCTTATTCATACTTACCTAAGAAATACACAGGGTCAGGAACGTCTATCTGAGTTATGGTTGCTATTGAAAAACAGTTGTTAAAAGAATTAAAGCGTTCGCCATCATTTTACTCAGACGTAATAAAATCATTTTTGAAAAAAGGTAGACGCTTCGATTTAGAATATAAACGATGAAAATATGCCAGCGTGAGTTTCATTCCCATGGCTAGCTTTCTAAGGGTCACTTATTTTACTTTTTGTTCACTTTTTTATAAAATAGTCTTACAGCTCATACAAGCAAGGGTCAACTTATCAACTCAAGCAAGGGTCAACTCAAGCAAATAAAATGGCTTTTCTAAGGGGCTCTCTAGACGAAAAAGCATGCTTGACAAGCTTCGCGTCGCGGACAGGGAGGGGATCGTAAAACCGCAGGAAATATACAAATATTTTTTTGTAATATTTACCAAAAATGCATAATTTTGTAGTTTATACCAGGGAGTCACGTTAATTAGAAGTAATTGATTGATGAATGACGTGACTGGCATTTTTGGTAAATATTTTTAAAAAATGCATATTTTCTGCGGTTTACGATCCCCTCCCAGCCCGCGACGCGATTTTTGACAAGCATGCTTGATCGTCTAGCTAGAGAGTCCTTTAAAGCCACTAGAGGTATGCGACTGCTGATAAGTATATGTTAAATTCTGTCTTGCAGTAGCATGCCTTCAGTGTGCTTTATTGAATGTACGACCCAAGCAGTAAATTTCAAACTGAAGATTAAAGAGTAAAGAGGTACCACTTTTTTACTATAAAAAGCGTAAAAAAAAACACAAAGAGGTATGTCGGGCTTGCCCTATTTACGAACCCTGGGCACGCCACTGATTAATACCCCATCTTCTTTATTGCAGTACGCGATTTCATGCAGCCTTGAGGCAGTGATGCGACCATACCGTAGTTGGAATCACATATTAGATTCAGATTGATTCATTGTGGCCTGGAAGACCATTTTCAAATCAGCCTTTCCATGTGGTCTTTACACTATTGTATGAAATTGTCTGCATTAGGTTGCCGGACCTGGCGTTTACAGTGACATGCCATAGAATGAATGCAAGGCGTTGGATCTTTATCAGATTTACAATAAAGCAATAGTATTGAATTAAGATTTAATTTTCGTGATTTCTCAACTACTTCTATTAAAAACGATCCGCTTCTAGGAGGCAGATCTACCTTCGCAGTTTTAGTTTTTTTAGAAATCGGTGTAACCAAATTGGCAGTTTTAATAAATTTTAAATTACTTCCAACAGTTGAAAGCTTAGCTTTGGCCCAATAGCATTTCACCGAAGTACAAGAAGGTTCTTCAGTCCGTCTGTTCAACCACATAACTAGAGCTATTGCATGCTTACATCCTCCTTGGCTGGCAGCACAATCTTCGCAACACACGCTTTTAATGTGTTCAGCCTCTTCGTTGCATACTAATGTACAACTATATGGCTTACTCTTAACTTTGTGCTCGGGAGTTACTCTAGCTTTTTCTGTGCATAGTTTGCTTTCTCTTTGTACCTGCACATAGCCAATGGCGTCGTCACCGTAGCTTTCTCGGGCAGACCTGAAAGTGATTGTATTAACTTTATTAAATACTCGTACCATTGGTCGATTTATAAACACGAACTTAAACAATACTATAATAATAATAATAGCTGCGGACATAGTTTACTACGGACAATCAATATAATAATAATAATAATAGCTGCGCTAAACACGTTTTCAAAACCTAGTATAAATAATAAAGTAGAAATATTGATATCGATATTCCTGTTCATACCATCATTTCGATATTCCTGTTTTGATATCGATATTCCTGTTCCTCGCACACTGCCTCTAAAATGCGTTCTACTATACACCCTCAATATCTTCGGCGGTCCCACCCAGGTAGGTTTCGGTGCATTCGGTGAGCTGCACATGTGTGCGAGGGTTCCAAGTTACGGTAAATAAATAATGTCCCAGGTACGGTCAATATACTTACGTTGAAAGTTTGACGCCTCAAACCTTTGCACTTGTATACAACGGATTGTCAGTCAAAAAGTTTAAAACCATAGTCATTTCCACTTTTGGCAAATTATCGCTCTGTCCGCGAACAAATCCACTCTCAATCGTCAACTCTTTCTACTTCAATCTAGTTATTGTTATTACCAACCTACTAATTTATAATAGGAATTTACATAAAATATGATATGAAGCTCAATACAATACACACTCCGCGTCCGAGAAACAGTACTACACTGCGAGCGCTTCTAGTCTAGTGGATTTCTGTCACTTACACCGCGGCCTACGAGACTTGTGACGTCACACTGCGAATTCTCCGCGCGCCGTTTTAGTTTTGTATGGCGTTCAGTAAAAGTGGAATAACTTCGTAATTTTTCAATATTTTCAAATAATTCTTTCACCATGCTTAATGTATTTTTATTATCTTACAATTTACATGAATATTTTCTATTTTGGTGTTATTGGAAACTTCCTTATTGTGATGAAATAAATAATAAATACGCACATTAAAAAGTATTGAGCCAAATTAGCCTGACTGGCCATGTACGATGCTGTTACTCTCCACGGCGTCGGGTAAGAAACTGAGCGTGCGGATTCAATGGGCCGGCACAAGACAAAAGGGTACTTCGAGGGTCGGCATCAGGCACCGCGGGGTACCTGATGCCTCCCTGGCGGGGAGGGTAAATTACAATTGAACTGTGCCTGTCAGATCAGGTGCGCCCGACGGAAGGTTATGAGAAAGCATATAAATGCATAATACTCTAATTAAAATTATTAATTGCAGCGGCCGAGATTTGTTAGCCATTGGATAATCGCGCGACAATACGTACTTGAAGCGCGTAGCGGAGTTGAGCTCGGGCATTATGCTGATGTTTTGATATGTATCAGATGCATTGTATGTGTTTGTGCGACGTGTTTACTTGTGTTAAACGGTCGGCAGGGTTGCCACACGGCCAATAATGTAATTTCCGTGGTTTATCGTTATTTTTTAATTAACTGGGAGTTTTTTGATCGTGAAGGAGTTGTGTTTTACTTTATATCGATCGTGTGTATTTCATTTGCGTGAGCAAAGGGCTTTGTTTTTTAATATTTTTTGTTGTGGTAGCCCTGTTTTATAATAATAACATCGGTCGTTCTATACTGTGACATCGGTGTGTCGCGTCTGACGAATGAAGTTGGTACAAACAATTATGATTGTCTCACATTTCTTGTCGTTAATTATTTTTATTGTCGGTCGATTTATATTATGATCAGCAATAAAGTGCAATGTATCTAGCAATGTTTACAGGTGCCTCCCGATATAAATGCTTAGATATTTTAGTTTCTACGACATAGATAAAGTGATTAAGATTTAATTTGACAAAAATATGTTTCAATCTTGAGTGGTGGCTAAAGTATTAGGAAATGATATCAAATTAAATGAATTCATTTCCTTCAAAACATTTTACATAGTGTTTAGACACAACACTATTGTACACAATACTTTGTATAGCCACTTGAGATTAAAATAATTATAAATATCGATAGTATATAGGTTTCTCAAGTATCTCACCACCTAATTTATATAATAGTGTTAGATGCTTAAAACTACAAAGGCAATCAGATAATTATTGGACATGATAAATTAAAAAAAGTGTAAATATAATATACTAACTTACTTTACAAAATTTTAACGTAAGAATTATCAACTGAGTTGTCAGGAAATATAAAATTATATGGTACGACAAATACAAAATACAATGGATTATCGGAGAGAAAATGAAGAATCATAATGGAAATTATCCGTAACCTAATGATAACTCGTTGATACAGATAAATAAAAAATTAAATTCTCTCTCACAAATAATTTCCTAATAATATAATTTCTGTATTATTTACTACTCAATTTTACTACTCATTTACTACCCAGTTACTACTCAATTTTTATTTTTATTCAATTTTACTACACAATATTATGATAAATTTAGTTTTGAGATTAAAAATTAACAACTTTTAACCGTCCTTAGTAGTAGTAATAGGCTGTGAGACAGAGTTGGTCGCAATGTATCTCTGAGACACCTTTTAATTTTTTACAATGACCGGATTTGAATTATACAAAAGGAAACTAGATTTTTCTTATTATCACTTCAAAAACAACCTTAAAAAAATAATTAGTAGGTAATGTTCGGATACATTCGCTAGGTTTTAATTATAGACTAAATAGAACTGATTGGAAAAAGATTGTTGATATAAAAAGGAAGTTTGTAGCACCTGACGATTCAGCGATATTGCAACCGCCGCTGTCAGTCTATCCTGACAACGGCGGTTGCAACATCGCCGAAACGTCGGGAGCTACAAAATTAATGCGGTAAATTCATTTTTAATCTTATTTATAATAAATATCAAACAACGGCCATAGTCTTCTATTTCATATATCTATTTTTTCGTCCATATTTTTACCTACCTACAACAAATGCATATATTCCGATGGTTTACATATTATCTCGAGTACAAACTCTGCATTAACCGCCAGTAACTTTCAAATTCCAAGGGTTATTTTAAATCTCTCCCTATACATAAATCGTTCAAGGGGCGCGCCTCGACAAAACAAATTATAATACGAATTGTAGTATGTATGTATTCGTAACGGAAAATGAATAAAGAATTTATAAATGATGTTACGGGTAATGTGATTAAAATCAGCTTTGCTCATAACGTCCATTTATCAAATCCATTTCAATATACTGCTCTACAAGTAAAAATGTACCTGTTTTCAGACATTATTAATTCAAACATTCGCCTAAAAACTGAATTATGTTTCCACACTTCGGATAATCGATTAAAGGGTCAATGTATTAGCCCTAGTAGGGTTTATGCTGTATTTAGCAAAAGCTTCGTTAACACAAAAAATATGTATTGTAAATTTCTAAAAAAATCGGTTGTATCACCCTAAGACTTTTCCGGCAAGTAGAAAGGTATTAGCGGCACGACCTCCGTTTGAAATGGAACAATACCACCAGCCTTATTCTTCATACGATTTAAATTCCTGGATGAATTTCTTAGTTGTTTCTGAATTCCACACTTCTCTAGTCATAATCACATAATAAACTTAGCAAATGTCACGTAAACAGAGAAGCGCGTGTGATTACTTGTCATTACAGTATTGTATAATACAATACAATAAACTACTCCAGTAGATAGGCATTCCTACACTTTTCGTCACAAAATTAAATGCCTAAAATTTACTTATTAAAAACATATCTATCATGATAGTTGTCATGGCTGTAATATCATATTCAATATTACCTACTTACAAGTAATCAAAATATACTAATGTCTTTAAATAGTAAGAGAGAATAAGATATTAAAATAGAAATGCAAATTCTACGTAGAATAATCAACGAAAAATAATGTTATTGTCAATCCAGCAATATGCCTTCGTATTTTTTAAACATAAACAGATGTATACTAAATTATATGAGAATTAGAATATAAGCTATCATAATACCGTTATGTTTAAAATTTTACAAATTTTACTTATCAACATGGAAAATAAACTCGGAATTTTCAAACTCCCTTATACCATAAATTGGGTTTCTTACCAAATTATTGAACTTGTACTAACCCTTGACGCGGCTGTTCACACGAATCAGCAAGCGGCGAGTGCTTAGTCATTTGTGGTGGGGGAAGTCACTTATCGCATAGTAAATAGGATCAGATTCTATTCTATCACTAGCACTGTCAGTTTCACTAATACTAAGCGCTAATATGCTGAATCAGCATGTTTACACGTTAGTGCAAATGAAAAGTACTTGTCATTAGCTACTAAGCCCGTATAAACCTGGTATTACTGTCCGCCGACTCCCGACCGACGTTACCCGACGGAGCCCCCCGACTCACCGTTTCTCCAAACGCCGATCCGGCGACCGACCCGCCGACCCGACCAGTCGCGGCCGACCAGTCGGGTAAGTAAGAGAGGCGTCGCGCTGCGTGCACGATTCGTCGTTTTGTCGCCACGATTGTTCACGTACTTTTACGGAATTATGAATTACAATTACGTCGATAACGATCGTCAGATGAACATTGAGCTGTGCCAGGAGATAGAGAAACATTTATGTTTGTATGACATGAGCGCAGAGGAACATTCCAAGCGACAAGTCGTCGAGAAAGCGTGGTCGGAAATCGGAGAGAAATTGGGACTAGCGGGTAAGCTTATTTTTTACATTATTCCTTCCTTGCCGAGCGCGCTGTCAGGGGGGGGGGCGAGTTTTGGGCACGGCCATTTTGACAGCTGTTCGACGGCGCTAGGTACGCCGACGACTCTAGGTATCAGTAGCCAGAAATTTGTAATTTTGCCGAGCGTGCAGCATCGCGCAGTCGGAGAAGGGGGGAGGGGGAAGGTGGGGGGGAGTGAGATCAAGATTTGCAGCACGGCCGATTTTGACAGCTGTTTGACGGCATTTATTTGTATTGTCCAAATTTGCAGCATCTACATTTCTCAGCGTCTACTTTCGCAGCGAAGGGAACATCGAACTTTGCAGCAGCCAAATTCAAGCGGGTTGCGAAGTCTTACAAGGCAGCAGCTAATGGTTCCGTGCAGCTTGGGCCATTAGACCTGCTCGTTAAGAGAGACGAACCTGGAAAGGACCCTGTGAACCCTGTCACGGCTCTGTCGTGGACAGGTGTGATCGGATTCTCTGAGGGGGGGGGGGGGACGACGACACCTCGGGCGCTGCTGCGCGCTAAAAACAGTCTGATAACGTTACCTAAGCATCGCGAGTGGTTGTTGACCTAATGTCAGCTACTCTTGAAACGACCCGTTGGCGACCCGATCCCGAGTGAAAGACGGGCAAAGGACGCTACGGTCCGCGTAAAAATCGAACTGAATTACCGTTAATATTAGGTAGAGGTCGCGCAGGCGAGATCGGACCCGTAGCCAGACGGGGGTCGACGAAATCCGGCTAAATCTGGTATAGAGGGCGCGAGGTTGCCCGCTGGGTCAACTTCCCAGCGCCACGCGGTAGGGCCTTAGACTCTCACGGGCAAGTTAGCGTAGCTAGACATGGTTAAAAGGACGATCAATATCGTTATTCCTTCCTAGAGTTCGCTTGTTTTAGGTGACAACTCACCGATTTCTTGACAAGCCATGCGTCTTATCGCGTATTATTTCTGACGCCCAATGGAGTTTGTGTCTTTTTACTAAGAATTTCGTTTGCACAGAAAAACCGCTTTCTGAATTTCTGTTAAGTGTGCAAACTGATAGAGGACGGCATCGTGATTAATGATATTAGTTGTATCGAAAAACCCTACATGATTTTTGCAGTAAAAATGTTCTTCCTGATGCTTTTAATGTCCAGTGACATTATTTTAAGACTTTATTGATATTGGGCTCGATTGCGTTTCTTCGTGAACTAATATCGGAGATTAGTTCATGTGAAAGAGACTGGACAGTACGTTAGAGTCGAATGTGAAATAAACGGTTATCACCTGTCTGCTGACCTACCCAACGAAAATAAAGTGGGTGAATCGTAGACCGCAATAAATGTGTTCCAACTTATTCGGAAGGCTATAAGTTCAATCGGCTCTTTTAATGCCGGAAAATCCATTACCGTTCTCATTATGTTGTTTTTCTACGACTGCCCAACAAAAAAGGAGTTTAATGTGTTCAGGGTTCACCTATGTATGTTTTCCGTTTCTTTATTCCAACGCAACTTTTAAGTGCTTGAACCGATTTAGAAGTGTGTGGTATTCTTAGAATCGTTATATCATCCCGAGTGTCATATGATACCTAAACTGTCCAAATATCAAGTAACTGGTTGTCTAAATGTCCAATATCGTGTTTAGTGTCATATGAAAGGTCTGATTGAGTACATTTCGGAAATATACGTGTATCTTAATGGATCAATACATACGCCACATAAGATTTAATAAAAAAATCGTAATAAAAATAATTACAAGTCTTTACTACAAATGTTTCCAGAATCTAACGGAAAATCGGGTACTTCAATGAAATATATATTTTTGAATAACTTAGACCTTCAGGATAATGGTTGATTATGGGCAAAAATCGCTAAATACATGGGAAGGGGTCAAATCGCTCTCATCAATTTTGTTTACACTAATAAACACTAAATTACATCAAGCCACCAGAAATGGCACTAATGTAAAAATATAGTTCGAAAGAGTACATACAAATGAGTATAGAGGGCGTTAAATTTTATATAATTATTTGAGGTTTCAATTCAAATGTCATTAAGATAATGAAAGATGCATTGCATCAATGTATTAAATATAAAGAAGATATTATGTTCAATAATTTTCTCGTCCTCTCTACCTTGTTATAAATACAATAGTTCACTTTCTGTAGCAGCAGTCGTGTTTTTATTATTTTTAATAGATTTACTTGTTGAATCAATTACTTCACAATTGACGCCTTTATATTCATCCATATATTTTTTCTGTATCTGTTTGTTTTATCATTTTGTATTATTTCTTATTCAGTTCTTATTTTCAGGTGAAGTCTGCAAAAAACGTTGGGCTAATTTACGAACGGTTTACGTCCGAAGAAGAACTAAAAATATAAGTTGCAGGAACGAGTACTATCTCAATCCGTACATGCAGTTTCTGATACCGCACCTAAAGAATTCAGCTGAAATCGCTAGAGTCAACGTTCCAGTCGAAACTTCTGATAATTATGACGAAGAAGAGCAACATGCGTACGAAAATTATTCGGATAGAGATGAAACAGGTGTTCAGGATGAAGATTCCGATCACGATAAAAAGTATATTCCACGAACTTATCAACCCCGCGGCAGAAAGAGGCCTGAGATGGACGAAGTCGATAAAGCATTCATCGAATACTTCCAGTCCAAGAAGCAAAAGCTGGATTTTAATCCGGAAAATCCGCGGAAGTGTTTCCTCTTGAGTTTAATGCCAGAGGTCAACCAACTATCGGAAGGTCGATTTAAATTGTTCAGGAAGCGTGTTATCGGACTGTTAGATGCCCTTGATGACTCACATCCAGCGAAGGTAGAATGAGATGTATCGATTGATTTATTTAAATTAAAACTTATATCGCGGAAAAGTGTACTACAACAGTAAAAATCTACGAAACTTGTGGAAACTTTGTGGACTTTGTAAAAACATAATAAATACCTAAGAATAGTAGCATATCTGGATTTTATTTAGAAGCAACTTCAGTGTCTGATTCAATGTAATTTAGTGAGAGGTGTTAATTGCTACGGGCGAACCCGCCGCCCCAGGAAGTTATAACGACCGATTGCCATTCTCTCTCCTTAGTGGACAAACATAAACCACAGTCCAACTACGCCAACATCCCGTAAGAGTCCGACACCTTACTGCGAGGCACTGGGAAGTCACAGATTCGAGGGACAGTATATCAGACAGTAGCTTCTCTTATATATGATATATGAGCATCGATATATGAGATCATATAACGATGGTCACGAGTCGTAAGGACTCAGATATCGCCGCCAGATGTCCGCTACTCGGCTCACGCGGATATGCAAACGTTCCTCGCACACATTCCTCCCACCCTCTTCTCGCGATGCCCTGTCGGTCAAAAGAGGGTCTACTGTTACTGCTGTCTCGATATACTGTGTTCGAGGTCTGGTCTAGGTCGCTTGGTCGCCCTCTACCTGACGTTAGCGGTAACTCATAGATCGAATTTATCTCGGATCCGCGGCCCATTAAGCCACTCGGGATAGTGACCAACGGATCGTTTCTAATCGACTTAAAAAACGCCTTGTTTTACTATATAGCGGGGGTGTCTGGTTACCTAATGACAGTTGCTCTTTAACCAACCAATTGGCTACCCGATCATGAGTAATAGGCGACGGGCAAAGGACGCCACGGTCCGCGAAGATTCGAACTAATCGCCGCTTACATTAGGAAGAGGACCGCGCAAGCGGCCTCGAACCCGTAACCAGTCGGGAGGTCTTAGAAGCCAGGGGCGAGGCGGTCCGTTGGGTTTTTCTCAGTGTCTCGCTTAAGGCGGTGGACTCTGGCGAGCTTGCTGGCGGAGCTAGCTACTAGACTGTTTATGTCTCTGTCCCTGCGCTTATCCCACGGCTGATGAAAAGATCACATATCGTTATACAAGCCTGGGGTGACGGGTTTTCCGGCTGTAGTTAACAACTGCGCACTGTTGTCTGCCACTCTTGACTCGGCCAGTTTACCATCAGTTCCCGAGTGAAGAGATGGCCAAACGACACGGTCCGCGATAAATTCAAACTGAATTACCGCTGAACAAACAACAGGTAGAGGCTGCGCAAGCGACCTGTAACCAGATGGGAGAATGGAGAACTCCTGCCAAATCTGGTAGTTAAGGCGCGAGTCTCGAGTTTCCAGTACCATGCGTTAAGGCGTTGGCCTCTTACGGGCTAGTTGTCATAGCTAGATGGTGGACTGTCTTCGTCCCCAAGTCTCTACGCTCGTCCCAGGTAGAAATAAATATCAAAATCTGTATAACTTCCTAGACAAGGGTTCGTTCGCTGTTGTTGACAACACTCTCCTGTCTACGGCTGCAGGTTGCAGCCACAGACAGAGTTCACAGCGGCCCTTCCAGATGAAGTCGGGAGCTGAACCGTAAGTTGGGCCGACCTAAGGAAACGCAAGCAGGCCATTAGGCACAAGCTGCACGAAACCATTAGGAACCTATATGATACGGAAGTAATTGCCGCAAAATCTAATTTAAATATAATATTAAGTATCCGCAAAGACGGATTGTATCACACATTTCTTCCTAGTCTATTCGGCCACTGGACTATTGTTTTTAATATTTTCATAATAATACTTATGTATTACATATGTATATGTATATACATATGTATACACGTTAAAACTATATTTGAATTGTTAGTGATGTCATAATTTCTGGGCCCATTCACTGATTCTATACTTATAAATATTTCTTTCGAAAACAGCTACAAGTTTTCAACTTTATATCATACATGATATTCCAGATGGCTTTGTTCATCAATTTATTTTTTTATTTATTGAAAAAAAAATAGGATTTTTTTTACACAATGATTTTGCGTCACTCCTAAAGCAGAGCTGTTCCAAGAAAAACGCCAAGTGCATCGTGCAGCGATCCACTGGATGGTGCTTACAGAACTTACATGATCAATAACAATTACTATTGGTTGATCTACTAAGGGCTGAACACTTGGAGCGAGACAAGTTTCCAGTCTTCATTAAGAAGGATATAATCGTTATCCCCTATAAACACTAATCTTCTAGACTATTCCGCAAGAGGCATATCCCGACTACCTAAATTGCACATCGCTATCTTTGGAAATCGAGAACTGGTGCGACTATTGGAAAAGTCAGGTAAGTCGTAAACACCTCTAATTCTCTAAAACACATTATTCTTCTCTATCTAGCGAGTGTGTGATATACCAGCGAGTGCATTATCTTTCGAATGGTTTGGCTGAAAATAAACGGGTAGTTGCCGTGGGCTAGGGATTATTGTAAAGAGTAACACACACTTCCTCTATTTCTGTGTATTCCCCTTGAAAGTTCTTATCATAACGAATATTAAGTTCAAGAATGTAACAGATTATAAAATTAATGGGCACTTTTGAGCGAGTCTAATTCCGACGTGAATATTTTGGCGCTATGTTTAGTATCTGATAAATACTTTTATAAAATATTCGCTTTAAAAGAAACGCATTGGATGAACCGCGAAAATGCTGCTATCAAACTAACCCTTTAAGAGGCCGTGGCGGCCAAAAAGCTATATGAAGCATAATTTTGTGGCCTGGTTGTGAGAACATGAAAAAGAAATTTTAATACTATTATGCTGGATTTTAAAAACCCGGTCCTTAAGCTATCATTTCGCCAAAACAAAATTGGTAAATTATTTCCATATTAATTGTAAATTATCTTAATTCTATTACTGTTTTCCAAAAAAATAAAAACGAGCGAGATTTGTCTTCAGTTTTGGAAAAACCTAGATATGATTCTCAATATAAAAAAAATACTGTTTACTCCAGCGTATGGTCTATTTGCAAGACAGTTTTTGGAACTTCAATACAAAAAATATAAGAAAAAAATGTTTGAAATTACGTTATTTCCAGAAATGTTATGGCCAAACATTATTTTTTTTCTATTTATTAAAGATACTTTTGAGTGATATCAACAATAACACAGTGATCTTAAGTTATTTTATTATTGTAATCTAATTTTTACTTTATAAAAAACTATTCATTTGATAATTTATTATAATATTATAATTGAAAAGACAAATCGACTATATTAGCCGACGCGCGAAGCCGAAATCGTCATTCGTAATTGGCCCTGCCAACGGTGGGACGTATTACCTTGTCGCCGCGGTATACCTATACATCTTTATGTATATTATATATCGAAAGCGCGCGGGCGCGTGACACTGCAAAAATACCTAAATTTTTAGTCGCGTCAACTGGGAAGGGAGCCTTAAGGACCGTAGGACATATTATTATGTGTCCTGTAACCTCAAAAATCATTTAATAAATTATCGAATACGAAAAATTTATAAATCACATTTTTTACATTTTATTGAGGCATCCGAATCTTAATATTGGCAAAACAATTAAATTATTGGTTAAAAATATGTCCTATTTTTTTTAAATCATCGCAAATGAACAACGAACTGGAATTACCAACGAACAGTAAATTTAAATAAATAAATAAAATATTTATCGCAACTTTCAAATTGAAATTTATGTTTTTGATACCTACGTAGGTAGGTACTGACTCTTTTTAAGTTAATAAAATTATATTTATTTATATACAAAATTTATTTACATCTCTTGCGGACCGGACCACAGGAACACATAATATGTATTATCAATTTACGAAATCTATTGAACCAATTTTCACAAAACTTGAAATACACGTTATTTACATCGCGCTTTAACAGGTAAGTATATGTATTAGAAATTTCCATAGGTACTCTACCGCAAAGATTATGGTCCTCAAAGGGCCAAATTATTGTGATAAACGTGTTCAATATCTTGGTGAAACAAATATACCTCACATTATGTTGCAAATTTTTATTGCATAATGGATCCGTCAATAGACAATGTACATAGTAGTTATAAGGTTAGTCGTGAACTATTTTATTAAAAAAAATAGAAGCTCGTTGTAAAATAACCTATTAAAAGTGACCCTACTAGAATGTTCCTGTTATAATAAATATTTGAATAAATCATTTGATAGAAATAACTAAAATTGAAAAACTTTATAATTATGGCAACTATGTATTTGTATTTGTATGAAGTATCACGAGTATAATAAAAATGTAACACGGCTCAAACGATTTACTAGACTTCGGAAAGACTTGCTGCAGCTTTTATTCAAGAATAGTCGGCATGTGCAATACATAAAATTATCAATAATAACATAGTTTGGTGGCCTAAAATGGGGCAAATATGGCTGCAATTATTTTTTTGAAAAGGCAGACGCCCATAAGCAGCGAAAGAGTCGCTGCTGGAATTAATTTCCTCACATTTATATAGGAGGAAGATGACATACAGACGAAATTTCATTTAGACACAAAAACCACAACAAAAGATTTGCATAGGGCCAAAACCTATGTCGTCTGATAGCTCCAAAATATGGAAACAATAACTTGTTTAGGAATATCTAAATAGGTGCCTTACAGTAACTGACAAAAGAGAACTGGCAGTTCTGATGTGCATTCTTGAGCACGAGGGGTGACAGTAAAAAAACGCTAACAATCTGGCACAAATGAGGTAATATAACAAGATCTTAGGATCTGATTCGCTTTGCGGCAGACAAAGCATTGTGACTAGAATTACGAAGCCTAAATAATGGAATGAAAGAAGTGAATTATAAATTACTTACTTACGTCAATGTGAATAAAGTTTGAAAAAATATAAACGAAAAGGTAACAGAGCGAGTAACGCCAAAGCAAAGTAAGTAAAAAGTATTTCACAAATAAGTAGTTCACAAAAGATCAGATAGAAAATATGACAAGCTAGACACCTTATAATTTTTCCGGACGACCAAATAACCGTTACGCTACTGACTAGGAATTTTCTGAGAAATTTCAATAAAGCTAAATTAATGGCAGTCTATATGGCATACTATAAACACAGCTCAATGGTAATAAATCTCAATCTCAGCTCTTTCTGTTTCTGCAAGTTAAAACTACAAATCACTGATGCAGAATTTTATCGATGAGATCGAACACTGAACTCTTGAATTTCCTCTTTTGAGACGCGGTCATCTCTTCTAAATCTGGTTTCAAACTTAGCAAAAACATTTCATCTGCGTCTAAAGCGGGTCCTTCTCTCGCTCTCCGTTTGAAAGTGTCCATTTGAATCCGCTCTATAGAGTCGGTCGTCGAGCGTTTTCTCGATGATCTAGAAGTAGGGACTTCTCCGTTCCTGTCTGCCACTGCCACTGCTGCCGCGAACAGCTGAGGCTGGGCATGCATCTCTGCAAATTCGGCTGCGATATCTTCAGGATTTTCATATTCGTCATCGTCCTTTTCCATTTTAACCGATATTCTTTCTTCTTCTTCGGGGAACTCATCGGGAATTGTCGCGTCTGTTTGCTTTAACGTTGCTTGGATAAAGGGTATCATAAATTTCATGGCATCGTTGAGGTAGTAAGGTCTTTTGAAGGAGGATCCGGTGGGTTTGTTGACGTAGTTACGTCTGTAGACCGTGCGGAGATTCTTCCACTTGTCTTTGCAGGTTTTTACTGTGTGTAAGAAAGAATACAGGATTAGTGTATGTATCTTGATTTCAGTGGACTGTAAGGTTTCAAGAATTTAAGCAGTTGTCAAGCAATTTTCATGTTTTATACCGAAAGCAAACTTATTTTTTTCTAAACCTTGAATTGCAAAAATTCGCCAAGCATGCTTTTCATTATAATGTTCAACGTTTTTATTTTTTTTTCTCGGCTTGCGTATTCTAATACTATATTAAAAATAACGGGGCAAATTGGCTAGGAAATCAGGTCCAGTTAGTAGGTGGACACATTGGTTGAGAATCTTGCGTTAGAGTGTCAATGTACGTGTCTACGTTAAAGGCCGCCTGCCAATATGCCTCTAACCCTTTGCTGGTTTTCGAATCACTTACTCCCACAGTTAATATCTATTTTGTATGTCAAATTTGAAAGGAATTATTATTACTACAAATCATAAAAAATCTAAATAATTATATTATAATAAACAATCTAAGATGTAATCTAGAATAATAAATAAACAATCTAAGATTTTATAGCGAAGATTCGAACATATAATATAATAGCGATTTAAATAACTAGATTACTAAGAACTTTTTCTAACATCTATGGCTAATTATATCAGTACTGACACAGCACCCTAAAAAGAAATAGGTATAATAAATTTGGAAAAGTAACAGATATTTCATATATTTTCCATATAATTTAGTTTTCATTGCGATCACTTCTCTATGTCTCTCTAGTAGTAAACCTGTGTTATAAAAAATAGTATTAATATAGTTTAATTCTGTCTCACCACTTTCATTGCATTGTTTAGCGACGTCATGCCATGCAGCTTCCGTGACATGACGCAAGGAATAATCGACCCGGGTCTGGTCGTAAAGACAGGGATGCCGCTCCACCAACCCTACGAAGTTTATATTGAACTCTTCAGTCATGTTCGATAGCGTCGACGACCCCGAAAAGAAATGACCAACCCCTAACGGTCGACTGGAAAGAAAGCGACGTCGCCGCTAGGGGGGCGACGGGCGACTGACTCGTCGGCGATTCGTGACAGGTCGCCTCCCGAGTCGCCGAGTCGCCCCGTGACTCAGTCGGCGACTCGTTCGGTCGTTCCGCAGTCGCGCCGGCATATAAACAAACACCCTCGCCGTCGTAATGCGCCCGTTTGTATATGTATGTATTGGTGGCGGTAGGTAGCGAATTGTAATAACGTCTCCGCTTGGTAACAGCGGCGGCGCGGCGTATCGCAACGGAACGGCTCGCGAACGGAACCGTGTCGGGCGAACGAATCCAGTGATCCGATTCAATCCACTCCGTTCGTCGCGCCCCGCTTTGAGCTAGGGCACAGTAGATATTATCTACTGTGGTATGGGTAATACACTTGTGTATGCATTGGTGTGGTTCAGGCGCCGCGTGACACCTATCACTTCATCGTAACATTAGATGGAATTTATTACATTAACTTACGAGGACTCACCATCCCTGTGCCACAAGATCGTCAGCAAAAGAAATGTATGTTACGAGTAGGTCAAAGAAACTTCATTATTTATAACCCAAATTATATAATATCATGAACCAATTATTTTGTAATCAACAAAAATGACGAATTATACAAATACTCATATTGGGTCCATCATACCTTTGAAGTTGCTGTTCTATAAAGGAAATTTAAGGCCAACAACTTTGTAGAAATATCTATTATCTATGCAGAGACCCCTATTATCTATGCAGATTTGTCATTTTAATGGGAGTTGCCTAATTCCTCTGCTGTAAAACTCTCGTGGACAGAAACCAATGAAAGCTTTGAAGGCATTATTCACTGACTCTTCAAAGTAGACTTATATCCCAAGGGATATAAATCTACTAGTAAATTTACAAGTAAAAAGATATCTAAATTCTGAAGAAAAAATAAACTCTGTTAGAGCAAGGTCTGACAAGTATGATGGGTGACCAAGAGTCTCCAGCCGCAGCTCCTGCAACTTTGCGACTGTTTGCAGTGAAATCTGTGGTTATACGTTGTCATGCAGAATCAGTTGCGATGAGCGATTGACCAGGCTCGGTTATTTATTCACGAGCTTTTCCATAATTGTTTGCAGTTGTAAACAGTACACATTTACAATAACTGTATAGCTAGACTGCAAGAAGCTGTAATAGAAAACACCGGTACAGGATCTCATATTTGAAAATAATGCAAATTTTCAACTTTACCATGGTTGCACAAACGAAAATATTTGAACAAACGATAGAAATTTAAATAAACAGCTGATTTAAAAAAAAGGAATAATATGGCATTGAATTAAAATTGATTTTAATTTGAAATTCCAACCCAAACCCAAGTTATCCAAGTTCAAAAAGGCCAGTGTGAAAAACAGCAATATTAACACTTTTAGGACCAATTTTATCAAAAATCATTTTAGAAAATTATCGAATTAGAATATTTTATAAATTATATTTTGTCCATGTTATTGAGACATCAAATACTTACTTAATATTAGCAAGTAAAAATTTATAAAAATATATTCCCTATTTTTTTCAAATATCGCAAACGACCAACGAAATATGGTGATTTTAATTTAATAAATGACATATTTATGGCAACTTTTTCAATTTGTTTTTTTTTTATTTTAGTACGTATGATTTCTGAGTTAAATAATAAAATAATATTTTTTTGGAAAAACTAAAACTAGTAATAAGGTGAAACGTACGAGTACTTTTCGAAATGCCAGCGCTGGGCTCGGGCCGTTGTCTATGGCAACCCCCTTTTTCGGAACCTTACGGTTCCGAAGTTGGGAGCTGCAACATCGGCTAATCGATACCGTGGATAAAACTAATTATCGTTTTTTTTTCAAATCGATAATTTCATGAAAAGTTCCGGACGCTTAACCGTGTTCAAGGTGGGGTAAAACAGTAATAATTGGTTAACGGTCAGGGTTTATGGGTACACGGAATAATAGCGTGGGGAGCACGTGCAAAATCTGTCTTGGATCCTCTAGTGAAAGCCCACAAGATTTTGTTGAGGGTAATCAATAGAAGGCCCCCACGATATGATTCCAACATGCTATTCAAAGAAAGTAAGGTGTTAGATATACGCCAGCTGTTTGTGAAACAGTCACTGATGATTTTCCATCGAACCTCAGATAAACGACCACGAAGCCAGCAACACCGAACTACAAGAGCATCTGCAGGTCTGAATTATGCCGTTTCCCGAGTTAATTCTTCATTTGCCCAAAGACAATTCAACTATATAGCACCTAAAATATTCAACCGTCTTGATGACAAAATAAAGGAAATAGAAAATACCATTTTATTCAAAAAAATATTAAAAAATGGCTTCTTGACGACATAGGTCGTTCAAGGACAGAGAACGAACTACTGCAAGTCATATCTTTAAAAAAAATATTTCTGCATAACTTTACTATTATACTATATAATATGATATAAGATATTAAACAAAATGTACTATATTGTAATATAATGCAAAAGAATAATACTGTAATATGTTTAGATCGTTATATTTATATATTGGTGTATGTATGTATATGTATGTGTGTATGTGTATATGTATCTATATGAGTACCTACGTCAGTTAGGCTTCTCCACCTAAGTCAGAAAATAAGTCGTATGGCCAGATACAGGCTATATTTGGCCTAGTTGGGTATGCGTTGAGCATGGTCATGTGAATGTGGGACGTTGTTTCTTCGTACCATTACTTGGTATGACCATTTTTATGTGTTTTATAATTATGTTTGAAACAAATAAATAAAAAAAATAAAAAAAATCTTAAACAATAAAGACGCGCGAGTTTGTTTTCTCAGTATCTGCAAATGCGACGTTGCCGTTCCGATAAGTGCAATTCATTCAGTCCGGCATCAACCTCAGAGCGCGCGACATGTGAGTAAAAAGTGTAAATATGAGTACTTAAACAGGGCGCTTGGATATCACACACCCCTCTTTGTATGGCTTCTTTCTAGGGAGGTAATGGGCCCTTGCTGAGTTGGCCACGAAGACCCATTCTGTTCAGGGTTGGTCACACTCACGGGTCAACCGTGACCCTGGGTAGGACTCTGGCCTTAGGGTTAGTTTCCCCCAGGGAATCAACCTTCTGGCGCTCCTGGTCGGTCTGCGCACCGTGCGATATAAGCCAATCGATTGCACACTCTGACTAACAGTCGAGGGAGTCTGGAAGCAACTTGCAGTGTCAACTACAACGGGCGAGCCCGTCACCACAGGACGTTTTAGCGATTTTCTCGTTCTGTCGCCCTGCAGTGAACGTAGAAGACTTTGGACAGAAACAAATCCAACGTCCAGCTACGTCACAACCCGCAAGAAGCCAACGCCTTACCGCGAGATAGCCAGTGTTACCTGGCGGGCCGAGCCTCGCGCCCTTGCTTCCAATTGTGACCAGATTTCTCCGGTCTCTCGATTGGTTCCGAGTTCGAGGTCGCTTGCGCGGTCCTCTCCCTTACGAAGCGGTGAAACGGTGTGCACCGAATCTATCGCGGACCAAGGCGTCCTTTGCCCGACTCTGAACCGGGATCGGATGGCCAATGGTCATTTCAAGAGCAGTCGCCGTAAGGTAGACAACCACCCCCGCTCTATAGGAAACAATACAGTTCCCAGACTCCCCCGACTGTTAGTCGGAGAGCACAGTCGATTGGCTTGCGCCGCTCGGTGCGCAGACCGTCCAGGAGCGCCAGAGGTTTGATTCCCAGGGGAGACTGGTTGACCCAGTGTCCTACCCAGGTTCGCACCCCATGCGTGGAGGCCATCGGATGGGTGTTGACCCGTGAGTGTGACCGACCCGAACACATGGGTCATCGTGGCCACCTCATCATGGGCCCATTAGCTCCCTATAAATAGGTACAGTAGGGACGCGGTTATCCGAGCCCCGATTAACCGAGAAGGTCGAAAAGGCCACGGCCAGGCCATCATTTAATCGCCCAACGTCACACCTCTGTTCCAATTTTACTATGCAGTACGGTATTTTAGAATGTATGTATGTATGTATTGTTTTACATTTTTAACTGACTACATATAAATACGTAATAGATATATTCTTTTACTTAGTTGACTACATTTTCATTCATTTTAATCTTTACCGTATGCTTTCCACTCAAATTACGGTATAGTCCTTGTTATCCACATTTTTGACTATCCGATGTACCTCCGGTCCACATTACCTCGGATGAGCGAGTTACTACTGTACCTAACAACTATTTCCAGTTTCTGTTTATTTTCTCGAAATCTCTGATTCCACCGTGTGATTAATCCAAGGCGATCATCTACGCATTGACCTCAGTTTAGCGATCTCGCAAAGACATAACTATCCTAAAATTAGAATGGATTTTTTTTCGTTATGCCTATTCGTCTCGTGGCGACATTATCCGATTATTCGCGTAACGGCAGTTCCGAAATTGGCCCGTCCGATAAACGGAGTCATAATTTAAATCGACGAGTAAAAGGCACCATCTTTTGAGGCGGTAGTAAATAACATTTTGTGACGTTTCTGGCACTGCAGTGAATTGAAAAGTTGCTTAGACGAATCGCGCCCAAATGGTTGTTTACGACCGAAGAACGAGCGAGGCATGTCCGCGGAAGGTTCGTTTAATTCGTAACTAACCGGGTCATGGTCTCGGATAAAGACAGCTTATAAATATCAGTATCACCCTCTCAAATATTCTCAAAATATTTACGTATCCATCTCTGATATCTATCCCTGGTCACAGCAGCGACTTTTCTCTTACTCCTTCTCCGTGGAAGCTGCATGTTTCAGAAATGCTTTACTAGATAATAAACATAATAAACACCACATCAACGTGGTATTTAAAAAAAACATTATGATAGTACCCCGTTCCGGGTGGAGAGTGATTGGAGAGGCGTATGCCCAACTGTGGGCGAATGCGCGCTGATGATGATGAAGAAGAAGAAGATAGTACCCCAAATGAATACTAATTTTGGTCAGCGCTCCTAGACGTACATTGCTCCAATGTTTTTCAATGCTCTTTCTGGTGAAATCAAATCGGCGCCGAATAACACACACTCTAAGAGCCTGCGCACAAATTGGCTTGTAAAAGTGGGACGTCAAGGTATTTAAAAAATATCGGACCTTATAACCTAATCTTTATACTCAAGGTATAAATATAAAAATAAATATAAACAAAAAAAGACTAACCCACTGGTTGATCAACCAGGGAAGGTAAGAAACTGAAAAATTAATTTGCTTTATTCCTAGCTAACTTACCATTCCTAACACAGTATTTATTATTCACCTACCATATATTTATGATTGGCATGTATTTTGTTCTTTATATTATTATTATCACATACCTTTTAAGATTATTTGAAATTTTATTTTTTACAAAAAATTAAGTTTACTTGATTTTATTTTTCACGGCATTCTTCAACGTATTTTTTTTATTTAGCATTAGGCAGTATTTAATACGAATCTGAGCCTACCTTAGTGTGGACCTCTCGTGCGACCCAGTTAGGTTAGGTTTAATTTATTTGTAACTGATATTATGATTTTTTGTAAAATAAAGAATTTGAATTTGAATCTGAACCTTTGAATATACCTAGAATTTTAAATTATATTTTATTTATTTTTATTTTTTATTTTACATTATATTGGGAGGTAATTTGTTTTATTTATATCTTTCTTTATCTTAGTTATTAGTAAACTGCATGATTATTTTATTTATATATTTGATTATATTATATATATATATATATATATATATATATATATATATATATATATATATATATATATATATATATATATATATATATATATATATATATATATATATATATATATATATATATATATATATATATATATATATATATATATATATATATATATATATATATATATATATATATATATATATATATATATATATATATATATATATATATATATATATATATATATATATATATATATATATATATATATATATATATATATATATATATATATATATATATATATATATATATATATATATATATATATATATATATTGATATTTTAAGTGTGTAAATTTTTTCAAATTATTTTCAATAATATATAAAATTAGATTCATGAAAAGTTACTTATCTGGGGTCCTGGTGGACCAGAAACATTTAAACGATAGTTATAATACGACTAATGAGAGATGAATACGACTAGTGTCGAAATATTCTCAATCACATAATTTCTTCTAAAATAAGTTACTAACATCCATTTCTGTTACAGAAACCATCCTCCTATACTTATTACATCCAAGGGCATACAGTAATTCGGCTGCAATAACTAAGAACATCATAGGTTATCAATTGCGGAAACAGGTGCCGCTGCCCTAAGTATTTAAAGAGGACATTAACTATCGTTTAAATGTTTCTGGTCCACCAGGACCCCAGATGAGTAACTTTTCATGAATCTAATTTTATATATTATTGAAAATAATTTAAAAAAAAATATATATATATATATATATATATATATATATATATATATATATATATATATATATATATATATATATATATATATATATATATATATATATATATATATATATATATATATATATATATATATATATATATATATATATATATATATATATATATATATATATATATATATATATATATATATATATATATATATATATATATATATATATATATATATATATATATATATATATATATATATATATATATATATATATATATATATATATATATATATATATATATATATATATATATATATATATATATATAAATATATATATATATATATATATATATATATATATATATATATATATATATATATATATATATTATATATATACATATATATATCTCATGTGATTTAAAAAAAAAAAACGAATATAGTGAATTTACCTATTTTGAAGTCCCGCAAACTCAAAACATATATTATATTCAAAATTTTATTTCATGTTTAGGTATTTAGAAAAGGATAATTTCCGTACATGTTTTCGTTCACTCCTTTGGAAGGGCTAAGTCACCGTTCGTGTTTTTTTTTTCTATGAGAAAGTTAGATCGAGTCGAACAGTTATATATTTTTTTTGCAAATGAAGATGTTACCGATATCGTGATCGGAAAACGCCGATGCGGACCAGAATCGGCCCGATTGAAAACAAATAAAAAACCGTACAAGGCGAGGTGGACGAACATGAATTTCGTTATAAATTCATCGACCCGCAGCGACGCGCCGGCCTTTTTATGTCATTGTTTACCTCAGATTTCATACAATCGTTAATTTCTCAAATCGTTGTGATCCACGCGGTTGGCCAATCACCGTGCGGCCATAGCAGACTTGGTGCGCATGCGCCGCTTAGCTCACGATCGTCATACGTGAGTACTTCAGACACTGACGTACTTAGAATATACGATTAGATGTGGATGTATAGTTGGGCGGTATCTACTACCACGGGCGAACCCGTCACTCTAGGCTGGTATAACGATATGTGTTCTTTTGCAAGGCTCTGAATACAGGATCAGGTAGCCTAATGGTCATTTCAAGAGTGGTTCCCCCGCTGCTTAGAAGACAGTATATTTCCTTAGTCTCCAGACTCCTTCACCAATTAGTTAGAGTGCACAACTGATTGGCGTAGCGGAAAGGTGCGCAAACCGCAAAGTAGCGCCGGGAGGCAATCCCCCAGGATAAATCGATCCACCAGCAATGAGCCCGGAGACACGAGAGTCTTACCCGGGGTAGCTTTCCACACGAGGAGACTTCTGAATAGGAGTTGAATCGTGAGTAGGACCGATCCGAAACATAATGGATCTTATGGCCCAAGCTGCACGAAACCGTTCCCTACGAGGATGTACAGAAACATTATGTTTGAATTAACGTGTTATAGGTTTTCTGAAATTGGGTTTATATTTATTCGTTTCTGTCTCTACCCGATGTCGGTTGCATTCGACGGATTGTAATGGATGTTTATTACTGTAATCTAAATAATTTGCAAGAGAATGGTGAGAAATACGTACGTGAGCCAAACCGCTCCGCTAATAACACCAGGTCACTCGTTTGTACCCGCTTTTAGACAATCCGATTTGTGCGTCAAAAAATCGTAATTGATATTTTAGCAAACAGTGAAAGGGTTGTAAACAGACTTGAAAATATACCCATATATTTATTAAAATTATTTATTAGACAAGAATGTAAGCAACATTCTTTAATTCATTCTCTTCTATTTATTAATAGTTATGAGTATGAGTGATCTAAAGTTTAAACGGATTTAGGGTTTTAGAGTTTTAAAAAATATTTATGAAATAATATCTAACAACAATACAGATGTCTAATATTAATGGCGTTCAAATCGATTTGGTTTTTCAAATACTGTCCAAATATTCACAATGAGAGGCTAAGAAACACAATGGGCTCGATTGCGTTTCTCTTGAACTAAAATCGGAAATTGGTTCATGTGAACGAGAGTCAGAGCGGAATATGAAATGAACGGTTGTCACTTTTCCGCATTAAAACTACCCGCCGAAGATGAAACAGCTAAATCTAACACCGCACGAAATGTGTTCAAACTTATTTGGGCGTCTATAAGGTCGTTGCGTTTATAAATTCGTTCGTGCCCGATTGCGTTTCTTCGTGAACTAAAATAGAAATTTAGTTTTACCAAACGATACAGAGCTATACGTTAGAATAGAATATGAAATGAACTGCCGTCGATTTTCCCGTACCAAAACTACCTGTCAATAGACGCCCGAATAAGTTTGAAATCATTTCGTGTCGTGTTATATTTAGCTACTTTATCTTCAGTGGGTAGTTTTAGTCCGTAAAAGTAACAACCGTTCATTTCACATTTCGCTCTTACGTACTGTTTTGTCTCGTTCACACGAATTAATTTCCGATTTTAGTTTAAGAGAAATGCAATCGATCCCATTATCTCAATTGATAGAGACTCGTTGGATCTTTATTAAAAGAATGCAATGTCATTTGAATCTAATCCTCTTAGAAACTGATTTGAGCATATCAGCAAAGCTGCCTGTCCAGAATAAATAATAATATTAATCAATTTAGGGAAAATGTCCTCTCTGAAATACTGCATAGTTTATTTGTTCTTCGTATAATTTGTTTTTACTTATGTTATTTTGACAATCACCAATTCAAATTAGGGTAACGTTCCATGGCCCACACATATTTTATCAAATGAAAAAAAAACCGGCAGCGTGGGTGGTCGAAATCAAAGTACGAGGCTTGTCCCAAAAGTAAGGTCTCCATAATTAACAAAAATCGAAAAAGAGCTTTATTTAAAAAAAACACATGATTATGTCGAGTATTTATACACTTTTTGTTCGCTATAATCGCCAAGGCACTTTTGTAGTCGATCTGGAAGCTTTTGTGTGATAACCTTCCATCCACCTCTTTATCCAAGTAGTGCAGTCTTCAGTGCCTTCACTGCAGTCTGCATATGTTTCTTTAGTTTGGTGATCAAGTGTTAGACCGATGGGCTTTAGGAGGGGAGGGGGGGGGGGGATGTCCCAACCAAACATATCCGAAAGCGCTTTTGTGTCGCGTGTCACGTGAGGTCGAGCGTTATCATGCAAAAGAAGGCGCACTCCCTTCGTTAGCATTCCAGGTCTTCGGTGTTTTATGGCTTGACGCATTTTTTTATGGCTTGACGCATCTCACAATACAAGGCCGAATTAATGATGGTTACAGTTCGCATAAATTCCATGAAAATGACCCCTTTCCTGTCCCATAAGACAGTTGCCATAATTTTTCATTTTAAATTTCCTTTTTTTTGGGGGCAAATAAATGCCTCCACTCTTTTGACTGTTGTTTCGATTTTGGCGGGAAGTGGTAGACCCACGTTTCATCCCCTGTCACTATTGAGTCCAAAAATGTCGCTTCTTCTTCAGCGTACAGCTCCAAAACCTCGCGGGAACTTTCGATGCGTTGGCGTTTGTCAAGGAGGCGGACGCAGACGACGTTGACGCGCTCATTGTTCGCGGGTCACGAAGGTACTAAACGTCCGATCCGGCCAGTTAAAATTTTCTTAGAAAAAGAAGAAACTGACGGTCACATTAGTGATACCAACTTAGAAAAACAAAATTTCCCTTGGCCGCTAGGAGCTTGGAGACCTTACTTTTGGGACAAGCCTAGTATCTCCTCTGACTCCGATCTTCAATTGATACTCCGTGCATGTTTATCTTTATCATTCGGTTTTGTTGTTCAAAAGTAATATTCGGGTGTATATTTTTATTTTTGTATATCCCTAACCTGACGTCTCGCAAACTCTGCTTGCAATTGCAAAACGACTCAAAGAAATATGCGAGTGAAACGAGTAGAATGTGTGCGAGTGAGAAGTAGAGAGGAATGCAGGCTTTGCCTTCCCTCGTTTCTTCTTTCGAAATAATAATGGTTGCATTTCATCGTACCTATCCAACGAAAGTTGATCTCGTGGAGGTAAATACACGGGACGTTTTGGTTGCATGCACCCATTCGCGGACACACAACTAACTCGTATTGAAAAAATAGGAGTCCCCCCCCCCTCCTATTGAGTCGACATAACCATTGATTATATTTATTTATTTATTTATTTATTTATTTATTTATTTATCCCTAGTATTACATGATTAAATTTCCTATAGTATATTTTACATCATTTAGTCGTACATACAAAATGTGAACCCTGGAAATTTACTAAAGGTACGGCTTCGGCGGGATTTTATCACCTCACTAGGCAGAGCCTGTATTGAGGTGATATTTAGTACTGTGTTCATCTGCCGGGTGTATAGGTATTTTATTTAATCTTGGGAAATCCTACAAGTGTATATTGTATAACTATTATAGTATATAGGTATATATGTTAAATAAAAATATTTATTAAATTAAATGAGATATAATATATATGGGAGATATATGAATACAGCTATGAGGCTAATGAGATAATAATAACAATAATAAGTAATATAAATCATCTGTGCACCTATTTAATAACGTTAGTTACTAACGACTCACAGTGCTCCCTCGTCGAGTGTAATAACCATAATGTTACCAGTCTTTTGTAGTGAGCGTCATTTTGAATGATTGTAGCTTGGCCTAATTGCGTGGTAAATATGTTATGGAGTTTTTTCGCTAGGTAAATATAGTGTCTTTGTCCAAAGGTCGTTCTCATTTTTGGTTGTACATGTCTGTCTTTATGTCTTGTGTCGTGTCTATGGGCGTTACTGGTCGGCTTGCTGTTGTCCCGTTGGAGTTCTTTCCTGTAGCATATCAAGACCTGCCGTACGTATAGCTGTCTTGCATCCAACACCATAAAATCCCTGTAGAGCTGGTCACTGGAGTAGCGGTATGGCTTCCTGGCTATAACCCTAATCAAGGCCTTTTGGGCCTTTATCAGAGGATCCAGATTTGTTTTGGCCATACCACCCCAGCCTAGTTGTCCGTATATTAGCAGAGATTGAGCTAACGCGTAATATATCGTCCTCAAGACATTGATTTCAAAGACGTTTCGAATATTTTTAAATACATATATTAGTTTTCTCATTCTTAACGCTGTGATGTCAACATGGTCATACCATTTTAGGTTATTGTCAATAGTGATTCCTAGGTATTTTATTTGACATGCTTTTTCCAATGGGTGGCAGTTGCAGTAGTTATCATAATTGCATTCGTGCAGTATAAGTTGCAATTCAGGTGATGGCTGCTGCCTCCTGTCGATACTAAAGGTCAAATACTTCGTCTTTTCCCTATTGAGTGTTAGCAAGTTTTTGTCTAGCCATTGATGGGCTGCTTTTAATCCAGTCTCTGCCTGGCCGAATACTAACTCCCATGTGTCTGCTTGGATAGCGTAATAGATTTCTCAATGACGGAATATATTTCAGTAGATAGGATTAATTAATCTTCTCTTGTATCGCGCTGCCCAAGATATGACGTTCTAATCACGTATCCTCCTAACTCAAAATATATTATTATTCTAATAAATAACATTTTTAAAAATCATAGCTCATTATTTTAACATTATTTACATAAAAACGTGTAATTTTAATTTGAACCATAATAAACACAAATAGCATTTCTTAACTCTGACTTCTTCGAAACTCATTGACCGATGGCTAAATTATAAATATCGTTGAAATCTTCAAATTAAGGGGTAGAATTATAATATGTGAAAATTTTACATCTTAGCTATAGTTTTGGACCTATAAAGCAAATACATAACTTAATGGTAATATAAAATATCGAAATTTTAAATTACTCCAGAAAATGCTCAAAGGGTTACGGAGTATAACGATCAGTCAAATTTTAAAATTTTTGTCAATTCCATTTTTATAATTTACTAACTTAACTATAAAATTGACTTTGTAACATTACACTTGAGTAAGAATATATTTTGTCTATGAACCAAATGTATTTGAGTTTCCAAAAAAATACAGTTTAACATCAGGAAAAGCGAAAACCATAATTAAAGAATTAACATATTTGAGTTTTAAAAATAAAAAATATATTTTACTTAAATTGTACCTCAGAAAAAAGCGAAAATAAGGATAATCCACTGGCCTTGATCAGTATTTGCCGTCATAGTTCCACCTCAGCGTCAACCGGAGGGTAATCGAGGTAGGTACTCTATTTCTGGACCTGATGGTAAAAAATGATCAATGTTGAAATGAAATGAAATGAAATGAAATGAAATGAAATGAAATGAAAAATACCTTTATTGTACTAACAAAAAAAAAAAATACATGGGTAAAGAAAACTTAAATTCTATTTTAACTTAGTACAAACGGCGGGCTTATCGTTTCACGATTTCTTACAGCCAACCGTGTAATATTAAATAAAAGTATCAATACAGCTCACATACATAAACATATACACATAAATATACATATACATACATCCAAATATACATACATACATAAAAAAAATATATATATATAATTTATAATATAATATATGTATATTATAATAATAAATACATAGAAGCTACAGATAAATAATAATAAAAATAACTGCTTATATAAAATGATAGATATTACAAAGTTCTTATGCTTCTATCCAGTCAACAACCCAACGAAAGGGGGAAGGGGGGAGGGGATAGGGGGAGGGTTGGTTCTTAGTTAATATTTTGAGGGAGAAAATGTTTTTTTCAGTAACGCCTTGAAACAGGGCAAGGATGTTGCATGACGAATAGCATGCGGAAGCTGGTTCCAAAGTCGAGCAGAATGGACGCTAAATGAGTTAGTGAAAAAAGAAGACTGATGTAGTGGAATTGCTATGGTGTTGTCCTGGCTTGACCTGAGTGGAACACCATGACTTCCTAACGGGAGAAAGAGGTCTTTAAGGTAAGGAGGTGCTATGGGACTATTTCGGACTTTATAAAGGAGTGAGAGGGCGTGCAGATTTCTGCGCTCACGAATTCGAAGCCAATGGAGTCCATCGCGATATTCGCTTACGTGATCAAATTTACGCAAGTCGAATATATATCGTATGCAGATATTTTGTAGCCGTTCGAATTTATCCAGTATCTTCTCTTTCATATCTATAGTACCGACATCAGCATAGTCTAGAATTGGAAGTAGCAGTGTTCTTACTAAAGTTTGCTTAGTTGCTGCTGGAAGGAATCTCTGTAACCTTCGGAGGCTATGAAGGCCATTGAAAATACGACGACTAATTTGGTTGGCGTGTGCCTGCCACGAAAGAAATTCGTCCATGACTATTCCAAGATTCTTGACAGATTTGGTATACTCAATAATATTACCGTTTATTTTGAGGGGTGACATTGACGTTTTGTTAGTATTAGACTTGAGTTTCTGGCCACCAATCACAATCGCTTGTGATTTGGCTGGATTTATGATTATGCCATGTTTTTCGGCCCAACTTGATATGTGTTCTAAATTAGAGTTCATAGTCGACACGGCAGAAGGCAGGTCATCAGGTCTGGCATGGAGGTAAATTTGAAGGTCATCAGCATATAAATGATAGGATGTAGTTAAGCCCTTGGCAATCGGGTTAATGAAGATAGAGAAGAGCAGTGGGGATAGAACACACCCTTGCGGGACACCAGCTGTGAGCTCGAGCAAGTCTGATTGGCCCTCAGACGATTTAACACACTGGTAGCGTCCGCGCAAGTAGGAGTCAAACCAACTCACCACTCCTCTAGAGATATTGAGCGATCGGAGTCGCTCAAGGAGAAGTTCAAAGTCGACAGAGTTAAATGCGCTACTGAAATCAAGCAGCGTGAGAATAGTTAGTTTTCTATCATTCATAGCGCGTCTAATGTCGTCGGTAACTTTGACTAGTACAGTAGTGGTACTGTGACCAGGGCGGAAACCAGACTGAAGGGGATCTAACAATTTGTTGTTATCTAAGAAATTATTAAGGTGGGTGTAAACAACCCGCTCTAAAACTTTGGAGAATATTGGTAATATTGAAATAGGCCTGAAATCTTTAGCAGAATCTGGCGATTGGACTTTAGGGAGGGGTATGATAATAGCCTGTTTCCATAAATTTGGAACTACTGAATTAAAAATAGAAAAATTTATAATATGTGTGAGTGTAGGTAAAAATATTTCAAGTATTGGTAGGATGAGGTCTTTGTTTATGTTGTCACATCCATACGCTCTAGACTTAATTCCTCTTACTATTCTTCTTATTTCCGCTTGTCGAACTGGAGAAAACGTAAATTTGCTTACATTTTGCGGAACCTCCTCACGGATAGACTTTATGGAAGCAGCCTTTGTATCATCCTCAAGAATACATGGTGGTTTTGCAAAGTGGGCGTTGACAACATTTAGGTCAAATTTGGAGTTCATGGGGTTTGACGTGGTTTTACCCACTCCGAGGGAATGAAGAAATTTCCAGGTGTTCTTTGGGCTCGAATTTGCAAGATTACGACAAATGTAGGATCTTTTGGCATTACGACACAATTGGTTACATTGATTCCTCAACAACTTAAACGAATTCCACAGTTCATCGGAGGGAGCACTTTTGAATTTAGATTTAAGTTTATCCCGTTTTGCCATCAATCCCTTGATTTCATCCGTAATCCAGGGAGAAGCTGGGTGTTTAATACGAATCTTTTTAATCGGCGCGTGCTTGTCATAGAGCTGTATAATGAGTTTATTTAGAAATTCGACCTTCTCGTCTACAGATCCCAAATGAACAACGTTATGCCACTCCATGTTATATGCATCATGAGACAACTGCGTGTAGTCAATGGTCCTCAGATCCCGCCGATACAAAAACCTAGGTGGTGGCTTGGGACTTCGGATTTTATAGGAGAGATATAGTAAGTCATGGTGCGAGAATCCAGAAGCGGTGTACTGCCCATGGCTGTTGATCCTATCCGGAGAAGATGTAATAATTAGATCAATGAGACTACGGGACGCTTTATCATAGTGGGTAGCTTCAAGTGGGAGTAGATTGAGATCGAGCGAGGAGATAATTTGAGATAGCTTAGACGAACGATAATCCTGTTTTAGAAGGCAGGTATTGAGGTCGCCCATAAGTACTGAATGTTCATAATTAGGTACGAGACCTTCAAGAAGTGACTCTAATTCTTGAAAGTAATTAATTTGGGGAGGGCAGTATACGACACCGAGAAGAATTGAAGTGAATTGAAGATTCACCTCTATGAAGAGATACTCTGGACGACCGCGGACATTCGATGGAGATTGGCACAGTATTTTATAACGAAGATCAGATCTTAGATAAATACCTACGCCACCGCATCTCCAGCCGACTCTGTCGTTGCGTATTAGAATAAAACCCGGCAGGGGAAATTGGTGCGAAGGCAGCGATGGTTTCAGCATTGTTTCACTGATAAGAAGTGCGTGAATATTAAGTCCAGAGAATGTAGCTAGCAGGTCAGGATAATGTTGGGGAACGCTCTGAGCGTTAATATGGCATATATTGAATGCATTTTTGAATGTGGGAAAAGTGGTTAAAAGTACATTATGGAGAGACGGACTATTAACTAGTTCGTCGGAGCTCAACATATCGTTTGCCTCTGAACCGTGTTCCTCAACGTCTAGACTGGATTCGTTACTGAAAGGACAATTAAATTCATCAAGGGTTTTATCTAGAGTGGGATGGGGTGATATTGATATATGTGCCTAAATAGTGCATAGAATGTGTGCAGGGATGAACATAGGTTATTTTTAATATAACTTTTAAACCAAGAGAATATAGAAGTTTAAAAAACAAAAAAAAAATTATTATATTTTCGCTACCAGCAAAGACATTCAATCTGAGTATAATGTGTGACTCAAGCGTCCTCTTGTACCTTAAAAACACTGTTCTGGGGTCATTGTATCTAGGTAGAAATTTTAAAATAATCATAAAGACATGTTTATAAAAATATTCGCCAGAGAGTAACAAAATCGAAACAATAGATAAAACATACATTTTTAAATAGATTATAATAATATAATATGAAACAAGTATAATAACAATAGATCTATTAAAAATGTAATAGAATATAAAAGTAATAAATATTATCAGTGGTAACATAAGACTGTATATGAAATAATAGCAAAAATAATTGGTAGGTATCAGTATAATATAACATTGTATAGAAAATAATATTAGGACTATTAGCGTAGGAGGGTATACGAATATAACGGGATAATTCATCAGTGATAAAATATTATATCTTAACCTAGGTGTAAGAGCTTCCTTTGTATTTAAACTATTTCTAAAATAGTAATACAGTAAATTATGCATCTTGAGATAAAAATAAAGAATAATACTAATTACAGAGAAATAAACAGGATCGATAAACTCAAAAATAGGAAAAACATAGCAATGCACACAAAAATTGAAAGGTGATAGATGATAGGTGATAGGGCAGGCATAAGAATTATATGGTAAGCCGTTACAAATAGGTAATAGATGATTACCTAATTTGTGACAGAATATTCTCGTTTTTGATATGAAAAGTTCTGCCATTTTCTTGCTTTTTAAGAAAAATTTGACCATTCTTTGTCCAGCAATATGTATAGTTGTTTTCTTTTGCAAAGTTCTTCGTTAGCATTTGAATGTATTTTGCTCTATTTGTTAAATGCTCAGATATGTATACCGGTCGTGACTCTCCCGTTATTTTTAAGTGAGACGTGTTTAGCTTGCTACTATTGCTTTTACATCTTATATTGAAAGATTTGGACGATTTTAGGAAGTTGTCACGATGTACTTGGCTGTTAAATTTTATAATAACAGATGGCGGAGTCTTTTTAGATGTGTTGGGCTGTCGTCGAATATGGAGTATTTGACTAAAGTCCACTTTATGGCTGATGACGTTGCCAATATCCGATATACATTGGTTCAGGTTCTCCTGCGGTGTAACAGGCAGGCCGCGTATTTCCACGTCCGTTGCGATGTGCTGGTAATCGATCGCATCCAGTCTATCTTCAAGGAAAGAAACACGTTTGCTGAGAATCACATTGGTTTCCTCCACCTTTTTTATGGACGCGCATTTCTGCTCCACACTGGTGATCCGTTTATTTATTTCGTCGTAGTTTGAAGACATTAGTGAAATAGCTTCTAGTATCGCATTATTTTGTGCAGCAATCTCATCAGATTTGTTTCCATGTAAAAGAAATTTGTCCTCAATAATTCCTGCAATGTGTGAAGTAATAAGAGACTTAAATGAGGCCAATTCCTTTTTGAAGGAGGTTTCTGACATAAACACGTTGGGAGATTGGCTTGATGATGGCATAGACTTAATGGATATGTTGGAATCACTGCTACATTGGCCGGTGGCGCTGACGGTATACCGTGGCGAAAGTACATTTTTTATAGTTTTTCCAGCAGAGCATGGGTCGCATTTCCAGGTTTTCACTGTTAATTTGGTAAGTTTTTTGTCCGTGGCGCATGTGGCATGGAGCATAATTTTGCAATCCAAGCATTTTATAATATCAGTCGCATCCCTGATTTCTTTATCGCATTTTTTGCACACTGGTGAAATCGGAGCCATTTTCTTCTCGAGATTTTCCCGAAATTGGGGAAAAAATCCCACACTGACAACCCCGAACCTTTTGACAGCTCTGTAGTGTTGTGCGGTTGCGAGAACATTCAAGTCGACTTCAAGTCGACTTTTGTGGGTAATGTGGGGTAGTTGCCTGGGGTTTGCAAGAAAAAGTTATCGATTTATTGACGTTGCAACTCACTGAATTCGTAATCGTGTGGACGTTAATCGTTTTTCCCGTCATACGTTTTCTTCTCCCTTCATTTAAGGGCAGACTATGACCTTTCTTTCAAAAATCGATTCATGCTTTAATTCGTATTCGAATAAGCCAAATGGTGGCATTTATTTATTTTATTTATTTAAGGATTAATTACTATAAAACATTTTTTTTGCTTATAAAAATAACAGGAACCGAATGCAAATACCTTTGCTTATTTGATTCTGTCACCCAACTGGGACTAGCCCGTTCTAGGATGGACAGGATTTGTATATCATTTTCCCCAAAAAATGACATTGATCGTTTTTTCTAATAACCCTTCAAATGTTTTATGGATAAGATGTTATATATTTTTTTAATTTATTATTATTCTTCGAGTAACCTTTATTTTTAAAATGTTTTCTGAAGCGTAGATGTGAGCTGTAGTTGTAAACTAATCTAATGGGCCCTTGTTGAGTTGGCCACGAAGACTTATTTGTTCGGGGTCGGTCACACTCACGGGTCAACACCCATCCGGCGGCCTCCACGCATGAAGTACGAGCCCGGGTAGGGCTCTGGCCTGAGGGCTAGTTTTACCCAGGAGTCAATCTTCTGGCGCTCCTGGACGGTTTGCACACCGTGTGGCGTAAGACAATCGATTGTGCATTCTGACTAACAGTCGGGGGAGTCTGCAAACAGTACTGTCGATTGTGCACTTTGACTAACAGTCGGGGCAGTCTGGAAGCAGTACTGTTTCCTATAGAGCAGGGATGGTTGCGAACCTTATGGCGACTGCTCTTGAAACGACCAACGGCTACCCGATCCTGGGTGAGCAGCCGGGCAAAGGATGCCGTGGTCCGCGATTGATTCGGTATACACCGTTTCACCGCTTTGTAAGGGAGAGGACCGCGCAAGCGACCTCGAACTCGTAACCAATCGAGAGACCGGAATAATCTGGTCGCAATTGGAAGTTAGGGCGTGAGTGTAAGCCCGCTGGGTAACACACCTGGTTATCTCGCGGTTAAGGCGTTGGCCTCTTACGGGCATGTGGCGGAGCTTGACGGTGGACTGTTTTGTTCAAGTCTTCTGCGCTCACTTCACGGGCGATAGAACGACTAATCGTTAAAACTCTGAGGTGACGGGTTCGCCCGTTTTAGTTGACAGCTCTAGTTGTCTGTAAGGCGTTGGCTTCTTACGGGCATTTGGCGGAGCTTGACGGTGGACTGTTTTGTCCTAAGTCTTCTGCGCTTACCTCACGGGAGACAGAACGATCAAATTTCGTTAAAACCTCCTGAGGTGACGGGTTCGCCCGTTGTAATTGACAGCTCTAGTTGGAGTTGTAAACTGTACTAATAGTTTTTAAAGCGTAACAAATCAAGTGTAAGATACAAGCTTTCGGATTTTGGGTGTATTCCGAATGTCAAATTCCAATTTTCTGTGAATATTTTAGACGTGTACGCTTCTAGGGTCCAATGTAGTCGTGTCCTAAATTGGGCCGACGCTGCTAAATTGGGTCACGACAACGACTCAGATCGACAAGTAAATATATTAAGAAAAACTACTGCCGTTACAGGAAATAAACTATTGTATTTCTACGAAATTGAAGACTATCGCGGTTATTTTGACATTATAAATAGGATATAAATGAAAGTTGTCAACCCTATCCACATGCACATGTCTAACAACGGCGCCTGCAACGTCGCCGTAACGTCGGGTGCTAGAAATTTCACGCGGTAAATTCATTTATATCCTATTTATATTTCTCCATTTCTTTCCAATTATTTTATTACTGTTTTTTTTTCATAAAATATTTGTGGTTTATGTAATTATCCATCTATCTATATAGATGTATATTTCCGGAATGTACTCAATCAGACACTAACCACGATATGTTTGCGTTAATTTATTGACATTTGGACATTTAGACAACTTACTTGATATTTGGACAGTAAAGGTACTCTATGACACTCGGTATAACATAACGATACTAAAAATACCACACACCTAAATCGGTTCAAGCGTTTAGAAGTTATGGTGGATTAAAGAAACCGAAAACATACATATCTAGGAATCCTGAAAGCCGACATGTACAGGTGGCCTAGGATCATTAATTTTCCAAACTAGAAGAAGTCACTGAAAATATCTTAAAAGTAGTGCACAATAAACATGCATATTGCATATTAGGTTAGATAACTAGGAAATTCTCAATTTGTCAATTTGTATTATTCAAAGTGTGATGAATGTGATTCAAAGTGTGTGCAATTACTCAAAAACCGGGGTTAACCGGTTCGTGTCTGCATCTAACCCACTCGCGTGCGAAGCGGCACGTGTATTTACACGGTTAAGCAGGACGGTGCGGGTTATCTATCGCCGTCCTTGTCGCGCGTGTTTGTTTTGCCGCCGGTAAAATGTTTGTATCGCGCTTTACCTGGCCACGGATCAACGAATGGCCTGGCTAAACGGGCGACAGATCCGATGCAATTAGATCGCTTGCCGATCCGCGTTTACACACCCTACTTTCGCTCGCTCACGCTCCTGGCCATATTATTAGGACCACTATGCATTAGTTTACTGATTTAAACTATTCAATATTTCCTTTTGTTATTTTAGTAATGGTACCTATTCTACATTGTGTATGTTTTAATGTCACGCTGATTCCGAAACTGCAATAATCTTTATTCAGCTTCAAAAAAAAAAAGCGAGATATAGGCCTTTAGGGGGGGGGGGGGGTATTCTGGTCTAGGAATTAAAAATAATTGTTTGTTCTTCCTTTGCATATTTTCAAAGCTTCGACTTTTAAGAATATGTCCTGAAAAGGATTTTTCAAAATTCGAATTATTTTTGGAGTTACAGCGACATTTTTGACATAGCATATAAACTGATCGTGTCGAAACGAATCGATCAATAGACCCCCGTACATAACGTGATCCCCGACTTCATGATTATAAAGCTAGAACAGCTTGTTTAGCTGTAACAACTTCAGAAAATGTTAATTTCGAAGTAGAACCAAATGTCAGAATTAAGTACCATTATCTGAGTTAAGCTCTCGAAACTTTTTATTTATTTATTTAAAGAAATGCGCATTTCTTTTTAACTACAGTACATTACATATTATCATTAGAGGCTCCGTTGTAAATAGTAGCAAAAAAGAGAGTACCGCAGCCCAGTCCTTCTTTAGATCAACGCTGCCTAACTCGGCCTAGGCCCGTACTAAGTCAAACGTACCAAGAAAATAGTGGCTTGTGCATACTTCAAACTACATATGTTAAAAGAGAAAAAAAATAGTATGTAATAATATTAGGAATTAACTTAAGGCAATAAACAATGAAGGTAGAAATTAATCATTACTCTAAAAACTAGGTCATTGATATGTCAATGCGTATGTCAGTCTGTCAGTCTGCAAATAATATTTGTAAAATACCTATCACAAAACACAATAAAATTAATTTCAATAACACGAAAAAGGTAAATAATAAATAGGAATTGCAATGAATAGTGCAATAATCAAATTGAAATAATTATGGATAGGAAAAGGAATTATAATAAATAGTCAAAAAATCAAATTGAAATGGTCAGAGGATTATCAAATTGAAATAGTCAATTATACATAAAATATGCATATTACTAGTTATAATATAATTTTGAATGTAATCGAATTACTTTGTCTCCAACTTTATACGCTTTTATCTCGAAACTACTTTTATCGAACTGGTTGACATATCTTAAATTCTACTAAACCGATTTATTTGAAATTTGGTGAAAATCATCTTTGATTATCCATCTATATCTGGGACCACGGATTAAAAAAAATACATTTTAACAAAAAATGTATAAATAAAAAAACAGCGGCAAAAAGATTTTTTTTTTCAAATCGTCGCCATTTTGCGTTAAAAAAGAATATCTTTCTTTCCAAGGCCCGGGCCATAGCAAGGTACTTACAAATCAAGATTTTTTTATTTTACTTTGGTTCATAACACTACCTACAAGGAAGGGCTGGAATCATATCAACCACGACGCACCATTTTTTAGCCCCCACTTCACTACCCTTTAACTTTTTGAATTTTGTTTTTTTTTGTTGGTGATTATTTTGTATTTTCTTGAAATTTTGTAAAAAAATGTATCGTAAAAATGTTTATTTTTTTTATCCGCTTCTTGGCATTGCTCTCCTTGCAATACTTCATTCTGATTCTGCGGATTCTGAACGCCTAAAGGACTCTCTAGCTAGACGATCAAGCATGGTTGTCAACATTGCGTCGCGGGCTGGGCAGGGATCGTGAATCGCAGGAAATATGCAAATATATATTTAAAATGTTTACTAAAAATGCCTAATTTTGTAGTTTTATACCAGGGAGTCACGTCACCGTCGATCAATCACGTTTAATTAACGTGACTCCCTGGTATAAACTACAAAATTAGGCATTTATAGTAAATATTTTAAAAAAATATTTGCATAATTCCTGCGGTTTACAATCCCCTCCCAGCCCGCGATGAAATGCTTGACAAGCATGCTTGATCGTCTAGAGACACAAGACACCCACTACACGGGCAAGAACCACACCACAATTGCCTATAAATTGCGAAAGTCATTCCTGAGTCGCACACAACCGCCACAAGGCAGTCAATCTTCGAATGGCATCATTCAATAAGGGCTTTTCTTGGCGAGGATATTGAGGAACAGATAACACCGGGGTTCCCCCTATAAAACCTGGCGTAGTTTCAACAGAATGAGGATGGGTGAGACAGGATCCCGTGCCAGTCTCGTCCGCTGGGACTACACAGAGAATTCTATGTGGAACGCTGCAGGTTGAAGAGTACCTCCTATCCTGCCCGCAATTGTCAATCCCCATCACTTACCAGGACCTACAAGAGGCGAACGACAAGACCATCCAGGCCGCATATTTTTGGAGAGACGTGTCCTAACCTGGCCCGGACACGTGCCCATTTATGATATTAAGGTAAGATATGTCCAAAATTTCAAGGTTCTAGGTTCAGCGGTTTTGACTGTGGCTTGATAGATTAGCTAGTCAGTTAATTACAGGAGACTTTGAAGCAACTAGAGCTGTCGACTACAACGGGTGAACCCGTCCTCTTAGAAAGTTTTAACGATATTAGATCGTTCTGTCTCCCGTGAGATAAGCGCAGAAGACTTGGGACGAAAACCGTTCACCGTCTAGTTACGCCACACGCCCGTAAGAGACCAACGCCTTACCGCGAGATAACCAGGTTAATCACCCAGCGGGCCGACACTCGCGCCCTTACTACCAGTTGCAACCGGATTACTCTGGTCTCCCGACTGGTAGCAGGTTCTAGGTCGCTTGCGCGGTCCTCTCCCTTAGCGAAGCGGTGATACGGTGTCTACCGAATCTATCTCGGACAACGGCATCTTTCGCCCGGCTCTTCACCCGGTATCGGGTAGCCGATTGGTCGTTTCAAGACCAGTTGCCGTAAGGTGAACAACTACCCCCGCTCTATGAGAGACAGTACTGTTTCCAGACTCCCCCGGCTGTCGCTCAGAATGCACAATCGATTGGCTGACACCGCACGGTGCGCAAACCGTCCAGGAGCGCCCGAAGGTTGACTCCTAGGGCAGTGGTCGTCAAAGTGCGGCTCCCGAGCCGCGTTCGGCTCCCGAGCCGCATGCGGCTCTTTAGGCCCTTAGGTGTGGCTCTGGCAAAAATATCCACTAGCAGCTCTAAATTTGAGCGTCATTGTGTTTCTTCATTTGGAAAACTGGGATAGAACAAATGTGAACTTCACAACACAAGTGGTCTATTTTGAAAGATTTGGAGAAGGAAGACATGATCATGCTCAACGCCTGGAATAGTATTCCTGACTCTTATGATCAGCTGAAAATACTCGCGTTTGCTGTTCTATCCCTTTTCGGTTCTATATAATTCATTCGTACAATCTTTTTCAAGCATGAATTTTATCACGAGTAAACTGAGAAGTCGTCTTATTGACGAAAACCTGGAATCTTGTGTAAAATTAAAAACAACAACGCATACACACCTGACATACTCAAACTTTCCAAGGAGACGCAAGGACATTAAGTTTTGCAATAAGTTTTTGATAGTCATTGTCATGAATTAAATTTATGGATGCGTTATTTTCCTATTATCTTTTATTAATAAATAAAATATTTATTAATTATAAAATCAAGTTTATTCAGTGTACCCGTAATTTAATGAAGCTCGAAAATTATAATAAAGGATTGCTGAAATAAAAACCTTAGCTCCCATTTTTTTTAACCATTGTAACGTACATATTTGGCTCTTTAAAGATTAAGTTTGCCGACCACTGTACTAGGGGAAACTGACCTGCAGGCCAGAGTCATACCCTGGCTCGCACTTCTGCGTGGAGGCCGCCGGACCCGTGAGTTTGACCGACCCTGAACACATGGGTCTTAGTGGCCGAACTGCAACAGGGTCCATTAGCTCCCTAGAGGCTTTGAAGCAATCAGAATGAGGTAATCAGTGAAGATTTTGCTTGTTATATATGTATATATACTCAAATTGAAATGCTAAAAAACAAGGTAAAAGTCGCTAACAAGCGGGTAATTAATAAACTGTCGAAACGTTTTTGTGAAATGAAAACGAATCGTAGAAACACTGTTTTGCATGCATAGATAACAAATGCTTATATTTCCAAGGTTTTAAAGTTTTCTAACAGAGTTTGTAGGGAAAACCAATTTAGGTCGTACTAAAGAAACTGAACTAGCCAAGGTGACAAACATAATAAGAAGATAAACCATTACAAAGCCTGTGACGTCACATTTTGAAATAAGATACACAATTATATTTTTACAAAGGATTCATGTAAATATCGTTACAGCGAATACACGTGAAGAGACATCATTATTAGCTCGCGAATTACGATTATATTATTCCAACCAGTTTTTCCAGTTTTTTTTCCGGAACGCGAACAGCTTTTTCTGAGATCAAATGCGCTAACTTGTTGTATTCACAACGTTTTAAGCCGCAAAACAAATTAGAAGAACGTTCACAATATTGTAATTCGTAAATTCCTGGTCGACACTTCCTGTCATAATATGCGCGAAATAAAAATGATTAGTCTTTTTCTCCGAGTTTTTGGTAACTGGTATAAGTACTTGCTGGGGTGTGTCGGTCGATAGTCGGTTGTTATTTTAGCTAATTTTAGCATTCATACAGCTTTAATAATTTTCTGATTTGAATGACATTATTACCTCTATTCTACCATAAATGATTACAACTCATCTACTATCATAAAACAGCTTACTGAAACATTACTATGAACTACAACTTGGAGACGCGAAAGCAATGATGCCACTTACCAATTTAGATCTGGTCATTCAGTATGTAAAATCGAGCGCTCAGATATTGCCGTAGTCTTTGCACCACCGTCATTCCCGTTTTCTGCGTCCCTCTCTTTTCCTGACCATAGTATACCGAGAGTGCAGTTGACGCACTCTCGAGCGATAGGGTATTGCGGGGTGGGTATTGCCGGCTGTCTACAACGGCAACTACAACGGCTACAACTAACGCATCAACTATGTAAGTAATTAGATTAACACACTTTTATTTAAAATTTTGTAAAAGAGATGTTTTGGTTTCATTTATTAATACAATTATAATACTTTTACGGCTGATTATTTCTTATATTATAATACTTTTATGGTTGATTAAACTATTCTATTAAACGATTAATATCGTCGTCGAAGTTATCATCCATGTCCAGATCAGGGATCTGGTGGTGGTTTGTCACTAAATCCTCGTCGGGCTCAACTTTTAGCTGCACTATTGGATACGTGGCCGGATTCAAAGTTTTCCCCGAAGATGCCTGCAGTTCCAGGTCAATTACTATCTTACATACTTTCATTTTGGCCTCTGCGATCAAAGATGGTGGTAGTTTCTTGACAGACGCTGCCATGCCGTAAAAGAAAGCGTCGACCGGGTCGTCGTGAGTGGCGCATACTTTCAGTTTGAGTAGTTCTTTCAGCATCTCCATTCTGTCGGCTGCTTTCTGCTCTGCAGCAGCTGCTACAGATTGGTCAGTCGCTTTTTCCGCGGGTATTGATTCAAGTCTAAGCACAGCAGTTTGGGCGTTTTCAAGTACTTCGGAAAAAGAGGACGGTTCTTCTTCTGCTATCTTGTTTGAGTCTACGGCTGCGGCGAGTTCGTCGAGTGATTCGTCGTTTTCGTTGATCGGGGAGTCGATTGTTTGATGATGTTTGAATGGTCTACCACTGGAACAAAGGATACAATTAAAGTATTTTATTTGCAGACAAGATGGTTAGATGGCAGACATAGCCAAGTTAATCTTACAATTTATCGTGCTCCAATCCATCTAGAAACTTTAGCCTAGCGGCGAGAGGCCACCGAGAGTATCTGACTGATGGCTTTAGCTTATGCATTCGTCTCATGCGGCTGTAGGTATCTCTGACAGAACGCCATCGCTTTTTGCATTCATTCACTGGAAACAAAAAAGGTGTGAGGTGCTTGCAGTGCATTGTCAGTTCCTGGTTTACTCATGTAGAGTCCATTAGGTTTGGGGGGCCCCTTTGCACCTTTCAGGGCCCCCTTTGGCACAGTATACCAACCAGTAGCTTTACTCTCGAGCTACAAGGCAATGCGGAAAGAGGGTGTGAGGAATGTGGGGAGAGGGGTCCGTCCCGATGAACGCGAACATTTACCATTACGGCCAGATAAAGGATGGTGACGTTTTCGAGCATTCGGAAATCTGCGTAGGCCGAGTAGCAGAACATCTGGCGAGCAAATGCGAGCCCTTACGACTCGTGTCGTATTCGTTTTTATTTCAATTTTGTTCTAAGAGAAGCTACTGTCTGGGGTATACTGTGTCTTTGGGCTGTTGAACATTCTGACGATATAATGCAGAATTGACGTATATAAATATCCGATCGATGTGTATATAATCATCTATCCAACGATCGCACCGGCAAAGTGGGCCGTTAAATATTTCTGACAAAGTTTATAACGCGTAGCAATGCCGCGCATATTAACAAAATACGATCGCACAGGCTGGCAGTGGCCAACTGCTGATAATTTATAACAAACTATTTGTAGGATCAAAAAGTAGATCAAACATTATCTCCCTAGGATTTAAATTCAATGATTTTTACTTTCCCGGCCTACTAACTTGAGCCCCCCTGAGACGATTAAGACTATTTCAGATTATGTATATATGTGTGTCTGTGTGTACCTATTTGTTCCTCTGAGATAGCGCCCAAACGCTTTATCCAATTGAGCTGATATTTGGTATGCAGGCATCATTTGGTCATGGCAAAAGTTAATAAGATTTGGTGGCAAGAAATGATAGCATTGTGGTTGAAATAGGTTCACCAGGAGGCGACTTAGAGACTTACAATTTCGCAAACAGATGCCTTGTTAGTCCAAAATCATATTGCGAATTTTTTGTTGGAATATATCGTATACAAGCTGCACTAATAATATTTAAATTCCGCCACATATTTTAATCTAATATAAATGCCGAGTCACCCGAGGCCGAGAAACGAACCGCGCTGCATAGAGGGTGGGGGGGGGAAGGGGAGGGGTTCAAACAGAGGCGACGTGGCGCGGGCGTCGGGCGCGATCGTGCCGCGGTCGGGGCGCGGACACGACGTAACCAAAGTATACAATAGAGGCATTCAGTACCAGAATAAGTCCCTCGCTACTTGCCGGTAAAATCTTGGGGTGACACAACCGATTTTTTTCTATCTAGTAGAAAGAATTTTAAAATATATGATTGTAATGATCTCTTGTCGCGGGGAGCCTAAAACATGTGGGGCCCATAGGCCGGTGCCTACTTGGCCTATTGGATAATCCGGCACTGTCATGTGTCTACGAAATTGTAGCCTGAAGGTTACAATATCGTAGACACATGACAGTGCTCCATACACATACAATACAATATTGTAGACATATGACAGTGCTCCATATACATACAATATACTCGTAATATCGTAGACACATGACAGTGCTCCATACACATACAATACATTATCGTAGACGTACGACAGTGCTCCATACACATACAATACAATATCGTAGACACATGACAGTGCTCCATACACATACAATACAATATCGTAGACGAATGCCAGCCTTACCACTCCTTCCGACCTTTGTGGCCACCTCCCTCCATATCTTGTCCCTCAGCGGCTGGTTCTTATGCAGCTTGTGCCTAGGGTCGTAGATGGCGGGCCGCCGCGCAATTAGGCAGATGAGCGTGTCGTCCTCGTTCGTGGTGAAGTGAACGCGGTTGTTGTACGACATCTTTGCGGTGGCCATGCGTGGCGACAAATCGCGAGCGACAACGACGCAGCGGGAACGACAAACTCGCAGTGACACTGCGGCCAGACTGCCGCTCGGGTCGCTCGACTCCGGCATTATTGACTGGGTGTGGGAACGTGCAGGTACTTACGGCGTCTCGTGTATCCAGCTGGTTGCGTTCGGTCGCCGACGACCGCAACAGCTGCGCCGACACAGTCTGTAGCGGTTGGACGCAGCGTTGCCAAGTCGACACCAATATTCCAATATTTCCTGTCAATTTAATTTGGAAGTGGCGTAGCTTTTATTGAGATGTCAATAGTCAATAGTCTTTTATTCATCCAAAACTGCATTTTCATTTCATTTTCATTTTCATTTCATTTCATTTCATTTCAAAATAATTATTACTAAAGAACGCAATACCCTAAAACTAATGCAACTAATAATTATAAAAACAAGTAAATATATTAAAATGAATAAAAAAACACGACTGTCGTTACAGAAAGTGAAGTATTTTCTCGTTAATTTAAATACTAATAACCAAAGAGTTTCTTCCTTTCCCTCCTCTCCTGTCGGGGCCCCTCGAGGACTTGAATCAGTTTAATCCCTAAACTCTTATAATTGTGTGCATTCAGTTGGCTGCTATCACTTATACGTAAACGCACCAGAGTGTGTCTATTTTGTAACTTCTATAAGCCGACGCCTCCAAAGATAAACGCATATTACAGTACATCTTTATAAGTAATTAGAATTCGCGAGGGCCTAGAACAAAGGATAGAGCTGCAGAGCTGATCTGGAGCAGAAGAGATGCCACAGCGACTCGTATATGAAAAATCAGTGTTCATGTAAGATAAGGTTTCTTATACTCTAGTTTAGCTGGCATTTCCTGTCTCCATACTTCCACTGTCATTCAGTGCATAAACAATCTGCATTGAGGAGTAACTTAAAATAGCAAACTTCATGCTTTCTTTCCTTTTCTTTCTGCTCGTTTCTTACTGAAAGTCTACAACATTGAGGGTTGTCATTTGCTATGGGCGAACCCGCCACCCCGGGAGTTACAATTCTAGCTGTGTCTATACAACAGTGGGGTCGTTTCAGCTACAGCGAGCGAACCCGTCACCCCAGGCTGGTATAACGATATAAGAACATTCTTTCAGCCATGGGCTGAGCTTAGAGACTTAGAGACATAGACAGTCTACTATCTAGCTCCGCCAGGATCGTCCAACGCCTTACGCGATACACTGAGAGGCATCCAGCGGGCCGCCTCGTCCCTGACTACCAGTTATGACCGGATTTCTGCGGCCTCCTGACTGGTTACGGGTTCGACGTCGCTTGCGCAGTCTTCTACCTAATATAGGCAGTTTTTCAGTTAGAATTTATCACGAACCATAGCATCCTTTGCCCGTCTTTGGATCAGGATCGGATGGCCAATTGGTCGTTTCAAGAGCGGCTGTCATTGGGTCAACAGCCACCCCCGCTCTATTGGAAACAAAGTCGTTTCCAGATTCCCCAGCTATCAGTCGTATGCACAGTCGATTGGCTGATGCCGTCCGATGCGCATAACCGTCCAGACGCGCACGAAGGATCGAATCCCGGGGGTACTGACCCACCTGAATACTCAGTTGCAGGGGGTATAGGAGTCCTATCCAGGCTCAAAACTTCTGCGAGAAGGCTACCGGATGGGTGCTGACCCGAGAGCTGGGCCGACCAAAAATCAACGCGTCATAGTGGCCCAGCTGCACAACCCATTAACGTCCATGCACTGCAAGAGTTACAAATCGTCCACCTGATGCGCCTCGACGTCACGACGACGCCAAGGGAGAGCATCGAATCGCCAAGCTCCGCGCGGGTCGAGTGAAATCGATCACAACGAAAAATCATCTCGATCGCTCCAGCGAGTATCATCGCCCTAATAAAGTTATTCGCGATACGTATCTAATGACGCACTCGGGACTTTACAAAGGAGGCATATAGTTCCTGCATCTCGTGAATTGAATACCGACGGCAATTCACTTCGTTGACCGTTCATGTGAATGACCGTTCATTCACATGCTTTCTTTTAGCTGGATGACTATTTTGAGCATGCCAAACCGTTAGCCTAAACATTAATTTGTAACTTTCGGATGCCTCAGTTTTCTTATTATTATGAATTTTATAGGAGCTAAGATATGTAGATTATTGTGTTTGACCTATATAACTGACCATCTACAATGTTATTTTTTTCTTTTTGTTTTGACCCTTAAATGTATCGTGTGTCTATTTTGGTTATTTTTGTATGAGGTACTTGGATGTGTTGCTAACTAATTTTATGATTATTTTATATTTTAAGTTTATACACGACTGCCCAACAAAATAGGAGTGTAATGTGTTCAGGGTTTATCTATATATGTATATATTCCGTTTCTTTATTCTACCATAACTTCTAAACGCTTCAACCGATTTGGATTGTGTGGTATTGTTAGAATCGTTATGTCATTCCAAGTCTCATAGGGTACTTAATGTTCAAATATCAAGTAAGTAGTGGTCTAAATGTCCAAATGTAAATAAATTAACATTTATATATCGTGCTTAGTGTCAAACAAAATGTCTGACTGAGTACTTTCCGGAAATAAATATATATCTATATGGATAAATACATAAACCATAAATATTTCTGAAAAACCGTAATAAAAATAATTATAAATAAAATAGTTCACTTTCTGTAACGGCAGTCGTCTTTTTTATTCTTTTTAATACATTTCCTTGTTACGTTTGTAGATTAAAAAATCGGTTAGGTAGTATTAGATACACCGCCCCAGTGATTTCCGTGAAACGTCTTATATGCAGCTCAATGAGATGCAAGTAGAGAGGTATATAGCTAAGTAGTAAAAATGAATAAAACCAAATAACCAATAACCTTGTTTTTAGCCGCTTGCCTCTGCTTTGACGCATAATGGTACGTGTAGAAGGATATTTGCGAGATAGACGAAGTATTCTGAATTTTTCAATAAAATTAATATCAAATCTGCTATAACCATTAATATATAATTCTGATATAACCATCAAATATAAGGCACTAATTATTAATTATATTTATATTAGAAGTACTTAGAAAGCTACGAATTCTAAGTAACGTAACCACATTCGTCTTAATCTGTACACGTACTAACATGTAAATAAGCAAAAGAAAGCCTTGTTGTAAGCTTCAATTTTTAGCTCAAACTGCGACGTGTGTCACGCGGCACTGGCGCCATCTAGCTGCATGTGTCAGTGGCTCCTGGTAATGGCTACTTTGCTCAACTCAACGATATGTAAATAAATCGCGCATGGCACGTAGTTACAGAGCTACAGTCATCCCAGCTACGGTCTACTTACCGCACTGAAAAACGCTTCACTTCAAAAGTGGATTAAAATACCAGATTTTTAATGTTTTTTGGTTGTTTTATTTGTAGAATCACGCACTAGTCTGATGCTCATCAATAAAACTAACTCTGTTGTGCTCTGCTCTGTGGTTGTGGTTGTATGTTAGTTAATGACTGCATCGGCAACACTGCCTGGCAACTCCGTTGTAATGGCGGGAAGTTTTGGCACAGTCGCAGCGCGTCTGCGTGACGCGCGGCACGTGCGCGGCGGCGCGGCGGTCAGCGTCGGGACGTTGGCTGTGTTGGCGTCGCGGGCGTCGTGGCGTCGTGGCGTGGTCGCCCGCGGCGCCGCGGCGATGACCTTACAGCCGAGTGCCGACCGTCTGCCACAATATCACACGCTCGACCGCCATATTGAAATACATTTCATGAATGTAACGGCTTCATCGCATGCAACTCATTTATTCAATTAAACACTACCCCGATAGAAGCGACAATCACAGCAAACAAACTTTCATCCAAGCGCCAGTTTGTTTCTATAACCGATATCAAGTCTCCAATTCTGTCACAACCCTCAGGAAGTCCAAAATCCCTCAAAATAATTTATTTTTATCTTCAAAAGCGAGTAGGATCAAGCATATTTTTTAAAAATTCACCTTTCTCTTGAAATCTTATTATATTAAGAAAAACATTTATTTTTCGTTTATAAATTCTATACTAGGATATGGCATCCAGGTGTGGGCACTTACATTTCCCACATATGTTAAGAAATTAGAAAAAATACAACTTCGAATACTGAAACAAATAGCACCAAAAGGCTTAATACAAAATAAATGCAATATGCTTTAAATGCAAAGTGAACACAGAACTATACATTGAGAATAATATAACGCTGTAATACACGAAAATACGCATGTTTCAAAAAGGGTTACGTATATAACATGTAGTGTTACCATGTCTCCCCTGAGTTGAGCGTAGACGACTTGGGACGAAAACAGTTCACTGTCTTTTTACGTCACTCGCCCGTCAGAGGACAGCGCCTTATGGCGAGGCACCGGGAATGGTACCTAGCGGACAGCCTCGTCCGCTGACTACCAGTTTGGAAGGATATCTCTGTCTGGAATTAACTGGACTGGTTACAGGGTCGAGGTCGCTTGCGCGGTCCTCTCTCTTACGTAGCGGTGATATGGTGTGTACCGAATCTATCGCGGACCACGGCATCCTTTGCCCGGCTGTTCACTCGGGATTGGTTGGCCGAATGGTCGTTTCAAGAGCAGTCGCCGTAAGGTTAACACTACCACCGCTCTATAGGAAACATTACTGTTTCCAGACTCCCCCGGCTGTTAGTCGGAATGTACAATCGCAAACCGTTCAGGAGCGCCAGAAGATTGACTCCTAGGGAATACTAGCCCCAAGGCTAGAGTCCTACCCGGGCTCGCACTTCATGCGTGGAGGCCGCCGGATGGGTGTTGACCCGTGAGTGGGACCAATCCTGAACAAATAGGTCTTTGTGGCCAACTCAGCAATGGCCCATTAGCTCCCTGGCTACCGGGACAGTTAGGTTTTGGTGAAATCGTATATGAGAAAAGACTATGACAAATGTGAAGATCCAAGCTTTTCGGGGACAGAAATAAGCAAGGCATCTATTTTTGTTAAGCAACTACTGAGATGCTTTTTGAGATGATCGGCAGGAAGATATTTAACTTGATAGGTGATTTTTCTGCCGAGGAATTTAAAATGCTTGTTCGGATCTATAAGAGAGATATTAATGCTCTTATATTCAAGTTTAGGTTATATGAGGTGTATTTTATGTTTATGCGAGCGAGTCCAAGGCAAAAACATTTGAAGGGCTTCACTTTTATACAGCCTGACTAGTCGCTGAACAGCTCCACTTTCTGTAGCAGTAGGAAAAGCTGCTTGGGGCTCCTGGTAATGAAAGTTAGGTCGTCGGTAAAAGCGAGGCACGACGAGGTATATTGATTGTCCGTTTTAAAACGGTAACCCCACTTCCTGACAAACTGGGTCAGGCTTTCCAACAGAATGTTGAAAGTGATATTAAATATCGTCAGAGAGAGAGAGACAACAGCCCTGAAATAAGCCAATAGAATATGATATAGAGCGGGTAGTCCATTCTTGCGTTTTGACATGGAACGTCAGAGTTGTAGTAGGAGGTTACAAAGCAACGCACCACAGATAGCAAAAGCCATGATGGAGCAACCACTACAGAAGAAAAGCAAGGCTCTACTTGACATGACCAAGAAGAACCTTAGAACCACTATCGGTCTTCTCACCGGACACACGATCCTTAGAGCACATCTATTCAACCTTGGCTTGACCGAGAGCAAGGACTGCCGAATATGTGGCGAAGAACCTGAAGACTGCCCAGGTCTCGCCGCTAAAAGACACAGTTTACAGGGACGAGCCTTTCTCGAACCTAGCGATCTGCCCAACTTGAAGGTCAGTGATGTACTTGGAATGGTAAGAAGTACTGGGCTACTAGCTGACCACTGACCTAACCACATAGTGGGTAGTTACAAAATATCTTATAGATCCAGGTGACATCAAGGGCTGGAAACAAGCCCCCCACTCCATCTACTAATACTATTAATAACCTACATTAGAACTGTATTTTGATGATAATACATGTTTAAAAAATCTGATAATTTTTTTATTGTTAATTACTGATTCTTATGCAGTATTCTATTCTTTCTATTCTTTTCTAATTCGATTCTTAATTTAATTACTGATTTCTTATGCAGGAATGCGACAAGGGGTATGCGAGTTTTAGGTCTTTCTTCAAGAGGTACGCAGGAAAAACTAATTGGGAACCACTGGCTATATGATCAATATTTTTATTCAAAGGTCGCTTCTGTATCAGAGCCCTCACGTCACAGAACGATATTTCCAGGGTAAGCAGTATCTTATGTGTATGTATTTACACGTCACATTGTCGTAGACGGACGCCCTACTTCTCATGGGTTATAATTAGAATAAATACCTCCTCCGAGGAACTCCTGAGTTTTAGCGAGAAACTTGCGAGGAGTATTCGGGCTCCCGATTCAGGCGGAAGCGAGACGGCAACAGCTGTCTCCTCCCGCTCTTGGGGTACCGTGGGGCTGGGGGTTGGGGCGAGGATGGGTATATATTGTCGAGGGGTGGGTTACAGGGCGCTGCAAGGAGAAACGACGGGGTTACGACAGGGGTTGTCTACGTCTATTATGTGAGTGTCGATTGCGTTGTGTTTTCGACTAGAGGACATGTTGTTTAGGATTTGATTCGGTGGCGGATCTTAAAGTTAAAGTTTTCACTGGAGAGTTGTTCGCGGGTGGAAATATTTACTTAACTTAGGCATTGGAGTTATTCACGATACAAAGTTCTGACTCTGTTATCGATTCAGAATAGTTTGTAGAGGAAGGATGTGGGGTGAACTATCTTTCTAAAGCCTATATCATTTTTTTAAAATAACTATAAAATTCACAATACCGTCTTGAAGTAGAAAACATGGACAGCTTATTTAAACACAAACGAAAACATCCCATTCATTTAGAATATTTAACTGTTCACTCTTGGCGGTTAGATGTTAAGTTTTTGCTATCTGCTCTGTCTGTTGGACTATCTATCTACACTGAAATAAAAACTTTCAGCAGTCGCAATGGTGAAACGGAAAATACGAGAGTAATTGTATACCCAGTGGCGTAACTAAGCCGGTGCCGCTGGTACGGCGCACCGGGGCCCAGAATAGACGAATCCACAATTATGACTCATGCAACAAAAAACAAAAACAATTTTGAAACGACCTTTCGGAGTCACACGCCTTACAATTATTATATTACTTTGTGTTAAATCCTAACAAAAGAAATTGCAAAAATTTGAACTATTTTTGAGGTTGCTGAATCAGTTATTATAAAAGACAATGCTATAAGAGCCAGTTTTGCTAAATTTTAATCGTTAGAAATATTATTTCTAACTATTTCTATCACGTGTCAACAGCTGAACGTTCCTTTTCGATTCCGCAACATGTTCGAGGCAATGAATACGCCGATTTAAAATGTAGCTGCCTAGGTATAAAGAAATTACTTCCTATGTGCCATGATGAAGGTAAGGAGGGGGGGGGGGGGTTTAAATTTTGCACCAGGGCCATTTTTTTGTAGTTACCCCACTGTGTATACCACACTTAAATATGTATGCTACGCCTTATTCGGAATCGGATTACGGAATCGGATCAGATTACGTCGGAAAGGCACATATAGTCAATTTTTTGATTAGAAACAGCGTAAGTCTACGCAATAATACGACGGCAATACCATTGCATTGGATTTTAACACAGTCCCACGTCTTGACGCCATTATTAATGGCGACACTGCAATATGAGTCGTTTGCCAGTAGTCCTAAAAGAATAGTGTATTATTCAATTTAAAAAGACGAGCTAGTGATCGATTAACGCGTGACAAAACTACACTCACACATAGAAGTCGTAACCTTTTCGTTAGTAAAAGTAAGCTGACTGCCAGCCGTCAGTTGTATCTTTTAGCGAGAGAACCTATAACCTTGTATATGCATGGCGAGGAGTTTTCTTAAATGATTGAATTTCGACAAGCTAAGTTATTGTAAACCAAATGCAACCGAAACTATCAACTATCGGTTAATACTAATTTAATATTATTATTAATAATAAAACACTTTTTTGATTGAAAAAATCAATCAAAAAAGTGATTGATTATTGTGTCGAAGCAATATCTTACAGTTAACCTTTACCTAATCGGATAACATGTTTTGGGGTAAAAATAACATTATTATTAAATAAAAGAAGTACTTACTGTTATAAAGGCTGCCTTTTAAATAATTGTTATAAAGGCAGCTCGTTTCAAATGTAGGTATCAAGGGGAAGGGGGAGAAAGGGGAAGAGATAAATTTATGAGCGCGTGTTCTTTGAGCGTGCGTTTGAAGCAAAGAGAGTTGTCAACTACAACGGGCGAACCCGTCACCTCAGGAAGTTTTACCGATTGTTCGTTCTATCTCCCGTAAAGTGATCGCAGAAGACTAGGACAAAACAGTCCACCGTCAAGCTCCGCCACAAACCCGTAAGAGGCCAACGCCTTATCCGCGAGATAACCAGGTATGTTACCTAGCAGGCTTACACTCACGCCCTTACTTCCAATTGCGACCAGATTACTCCGGTCTCTCGAGTGGCTACGAGTCGTTTATGAAGCGGTGAAACGGTGTAAACCGAATCTATCGCGGACCACGGCATCCTTTGCCCGGTTGTTCACCCAGGATCGGGTAGCCGATGGTCGTTTCAAGAGCAGTCGCCGTAAGGTCCGCGACCACCCCCGCTTTATAGGAAATAGAACTGCTTCCAGACTCCCCCGACTGTTAGTCAGAGTGCACAATCGATTGGCTTACGCCGCACGGTGCGGAGACCGTCCAGGAGCGCCAGAAGGTTGACTCCTAGGGGAAACTAGCCCTGAGGCCAGAGTCCTGCCCAGGCTCGCACTTCATGGAGAATGGGTCTTCGTGGCCAACTCAGCAAGGGCCAATTAGCTCCCTAAACGCCGAGTGCTTTTGAAGCAATACAAACTCGGCGCTATCCTTACATGTGTGGATAAAAGCATTCCAGAGCAGGGCTCAATGTACGGAGAAGGAGCGGATCCAGATGCCCACAGTTTATCAAAGCGTTCACTCCTACTTACACTTATTAACTAGAATATGACATACGCTAAACAACGTCGTAGTTGTATGCGTATATTCAATATACGAAATTATTTGTTAAGTGTTTAAAAATCAAAATCCACATCCAGTTGCGCAGTGTTGACACAAGGGTTAAGCGAGTGAACGGCTGATTAGGCGCCACCTGTAATTACTATTAAGAGGGGGGTACGGGATGTACGATGATATAGCCATCGCGCTCTCTCTGCGCACCCCCACGACCTAGAATGATTACTGAAACATGACAGACGGGGCGAGTGACGTCACGCGGGACGGCCGCTGGGTTGGGGGCGTCGCGGCACCCCCCTCTCTCACCTCCACCCCCGAGAGGTGGGGGAAACGGGAGGGGGGAGGGGGGTAGCGTCGGATTGAGCGTCGGGACGTCACCGCGACAGTCTGTTGGCTTTTTGTCCAGCGCTGCGTCTTTTAGCGGTCTGCCGTCTCGTTGGGAATGCGGGACGGGGGATTTGGAGACTTGGGGATCGGTTTCGCTAAATCGTCCGTAATCTTTAAACGGGTCAGTGCAGCGATAGCGACGTTATGTATGGTTTATTATTGACTAGTTTTTATGGTAATGATTTTCTTGACCTCAATTGATATCGATACGAATCCGAGGCTGTTGTCGTGTTTTGCAAGGGAGTTAATGGGCCCTTGCTGAGTTGGCCACGAAGACCCATTCTGTTCAGGGTTGGTCACACTCACGGGCCAACACCTATCCGACGGCCTCCACGCATGAAGTGCGAGCCTGGGTAGGACTCTGGCGTTATGGTCAGTTTCCCCTGGGAATCAAATTTCTGGCGCTCCTGGACGGTCTGCGCACCGTGCAGCGTAAGCCAATCGACTGTGCACTCTGACTAACAGTCGGGGGAGTCTGGAAGCAGTACTGTTTGCTATAGAGCGGGGGTGGTTGCGGACCTTACGGCGACTGCTTTTGAAACGACCATCGGCCATCCGATCCTGGGTGAACAGCCGGCCAAAGGACGCTGTGGTCTGCGATAGATTCGGTATACACCGTTTCACCACTTCGTAAGGGAGAGAACCGCGCAAGCGACCTAGAATTCGTAACCAATCGAGAGACCGGAGTAATCTGGTCACAATTGGAAGAAAGGGCGTGAGTGCCGGCCCGCCAGGTAACACTCCTGGCTATCTCGCGGTTAAGGCGTTGGCCTCTTACGGCCTTGTGAAGTAGCTAGATGGACTGTTTTGTCCCTAAGTCTTCTACGCTCACTCCAGGGAGATAGAACGACTAATCGTTAAAACTTCCTGAGGTAACGGGCTCGCCCGCTGTAGTCGATAACCCAAGTTGTTGTCGTGTTATCTGACTCTAATGCGTGGGAGAGACTACATGATGCTATTGGAATTTTCTGTGACCCCTCGAAGGCATTTGATTGCGTCGATCATGTAACACTTTTGATCAAACTTACACATTATAGAGTAAGACGTAACGCTCTGGAAGTAATTGTACTACAAAAAGTAGTCATTAACGAGGTATAATCATCAGGATCTTTAATCAAAATTGGTGTTTCATAGGGATCAATATTAAGCCCTTTACTATTGCAAATATTAGGTATGTTCGCTAAAACATAACACAGTTCAAAGTAAGTAGTTCACAGTCAGTTCACAGTTCAGATGGTTATATCTCAGACTACAATCCACAAGATAGCTAACTCGTATAAAATACTTAGAAATGCGGCGTTAGGCTGGGAGTAAATTAAATAACCGAAACAATTTTAGAGTTAGGGTCCGCTGACAGGCAAAAGGCACTTCCAATGAGAGCGATATTAGCATTCTTCAAAATGATTCTGCCATAAATGATATGGATAGAAAGCTCATGGTACGATGTAAGCAAACCTTTACTCTACAATATGTTTTATGGAGCGAGAAAACCTTTTAAGGAAATTCGATAACAAGTAAATATAATTAAAAGAATAAAAAACACGACTGCCATTACAGAAAGTGTACTATTGTATTGGTCATTATTATTAAAACGGTTTTTATTTAATATTTGTGGTTTTTGTATTTATCCATATAGATACATGTATGCTTCCGGAATGTACTAAATCAGACCTTTCATTTGACACTAAACACGATATATTTATATTAATTTATTGATATTTGGATATTTGGACATTTGGACATTTAGGCAACTAATTACTTAATATTTGTTCAGTTAAGGTACTTTATGCTACTCGGGATGATATAACGATTCTAACAATACCACTCACTTCTAAATCGGTTAAAGTGTTTAGAAGTTATGGTGGAATAAAGAAACGGAAAACCTACATAGATGACCCCTGAACACATTACATTCCTGTTTCGTTGGACAGTCGTGTAAAAATGCTCAAAAATGCTTTTCCTGTGAGGATAATAATAATCGCTATAGATACTGCGCAGCATCTATCAGCTAACGCCCAGGACCTCATGCAGAGCATACTTCAGTAAGGCAAAGATAGTGACCATGTATTCGGCGTTCATATACCAGTGCTTAATGTATGCCAGACAGCACCTAACAGAAACCGCAACTAGAGCGGACATTCACTCTTACCATACACGCGGTAATTCCCTTTTATGCGTACCCCGAACAAGACTGGAAAAAGTACAGAAGAGCTACTTATACCTTAGCATTAAATTCTACAATTTACTCCCTACCACTATCAAACAACTGGAGGACAAACAATTTAAAAAAAAACATTAAGGAGATGCTGATAGGCCACCCTTTCTATAATCTGACCGAATTCGAGGGCCATGACTTTGCAAATATTGTACCAATTTGAATGATAATTATATATGTACTTCTAGTATTTAAATTTAAGATTTAGCTTTAGTTTGATTATTTAACAAATTACTTACTACTTTGGATGTTACTATGTAGGTACAGTTTATAGTACGTATATATTTGATTTATTGACTATTTCAATTGTTAGGCTTCTGCTTTGATTATTCAACTTTTTAACTGACTATTTTAATTATTGTGTGTTTAGTAGGTAGCAATTGACTATTCTTTAATTTGTTTTGTAATACGATTCTACGACGAATAACTTTTAGTAGGTTCCAAAGTTTCTTAGATGCTATATATTTAAAAAAAATTAATGTATGTATGTAACGTAAAGATTAAAATAGTAATGACAGTTACTACTTAAAACACAAATATTTTGACACGTCCAAGAGCGGTTTTTAGCCACCAATTGGACACGACGTAAATGTAATGTAATGTAGAGATATAACATAAAAACTCTTACATTAATCTCAGAGCCAAAAAGTATAAGAGCTCTCTAAATAAATTGGAAACATTTTAATGTTTACTAGTTCTTTTCAAAAACAAATCTGCAATAATTTTTTTTTTAAGAATTATTTGTAAGATATAAGAGATAGTTAAATAAAAACAAGTATATGGAACTTTAGACCATTGTCTAACTATTAGTAAAATATTTGTGGTCATACCTTTTATTTTTATTATGCAATATGATGATTAGGGTGGCGTGGCATCTCTCCTTTTCATTTAAAAAAAAAAATATTTATTTAAAGTAAACCACGAGATACACATTCCTGCAGCACTACAAAATATTTGTGTTTGAACCAGTAGTATTAAAGAAAGTACACTGCATCTTGATTACTAAGTCAACGCCGCCTAACTACGCCTAGGCATATGCTAAGGCAGGCGTACCAGAAAATTATTCTGCCTGTGCCCTTAATTGATTATAATTTAAAGAAGAAACAAAATAAATCAAATAAGGTATTCATAAGTATTTAAAAAATCATGAAATATCATATTTGGAAGAATAGATTTCAGATGGAATTGAAATTAAATTAATTAAGCGTTTCTGGGTAATCGGGCCTCAGACAGTCATACAGACGGACACACAGAAATATATGACACTAGAGGACATTATATCATAAAACGCCGAGTTTTTGGAGCAAAAACAGATTTTGTAGCTTTGCCAGAGTGATTACGATTGATTTACTCTTACCGATCGTTTGCGAAACCGGTCCCCTCTCCAGTCGGGGGAATTGGCGAGGGTGGAAAACCCGTCCTGCTTTCCTCCTGAGGGTGAGGGGTCATGGTGGGGTGCCGGGAGGGAGTAGGAGTGGGGGAGGGGGGGGGGATGGAGGGAAAAGGGTGGAAGCAGTAGATTACGGCGCCGAGCGTATCGTCGTATAATGCGGCGGGTGGTAGCCTTTCTCCTGAACACTTTTGCTCGGGATTTTCGGCATGGCGGCGACTCGGATCAGATTGTTTTTTTTTTTGCTTGAGTGATACAATTCTATTCTATAGCGTTTGATTGTATTATTGTATACGTAAAGATAAGTAGCTATATTTTCTTTAGGATTCAAGGTAGTGTTTTTTCAAAATTTTGGCACTATCGTTTTGGCACTATAAAAACCATGGTTTTTGTATAATTGATTAGGTATAATTCACATAAATTGCGCGGAGATTCACACCTTGGTCTATGTTTTTAAACTGAGCAGGCTAGTCTAGGTTTGTCTCTTTGTTCCGGAAAATTATAATTGATCCCGATCACATAATTTAATTTCGTAGTTTTCGCCGTAAACTAACCTAAACCGTATTAAATCGCGCCTCTTCCGGCACATAAATATCTACATAGGTTCGAAAGCTTCGGACCTAGATAATTCGGTTGCGAGCGCACTTTACTTCAAGCTTTAATATTGAGGTACTTATCTATCTCAGAATATGATCTGCACTGATATATTCTTTAGAGAACTGTACTTACATACTTATTGTATATTATGTTGGTTATAAAAACGTTTTTTTTTTATTTCATCAAACCAGTGAATAGGAATTCCTACTTTTGGTAGGGTAAAAATAAACCAAAATGACTACTCGGATATGAACATAAACTAAAATTACAAAATCATCAAAATTACTACTCGAATGTGTATATAAGTACCTACAATATAGGGTACCTATACATACAAGGTTATATAATAAAACAAACAATTTCACAAATTATCATATGTATGTACCATCGTGCTATCGTGCTAATATAATAACCAATCAGAATTATTCGATAATTTCACAATTTATAGACAGTAATAAAAATGGTTATAAAAAAACTAAATATTTTTTTTGACCAATCAGTAATGGTAATAATATTTATTTTTATTTATTTAGTACTATATTCATATGTTTTCTATACATATAGCCACATTATTACCAATTTTATAAAGTAACACGGAAAAAAATAACATGCAAATGTAGCGAATGATCAGTGTCCACCTAACTAGGACTGTATATACTGTCCTGTATCTAGGCGGGTCAGAGTAAACAATTAAAATTAGCGATTTACTTTATAAAGACCTAAATTGACTAACGTTTTATTTTTAGAAATAGTAAATGTACCTAATTAAAATGTAATATAATAATCTGTATAAATAATACAATGTGTATAACTAATCATATTTATGTAATAATATGGTATATGTACTTACCACCTAAATTCGACCTAATTCGACACCTAAATTCGATTATAATAAATAATAAATATATTATGATATAAACATATTTATATTAGAATACAATTATATAAATGCGATTATAAAAATATTGCGAAAACTAAGAAATACCATACGATATATTATGATTATATGCATAATACTTTATGTATATGTATACAATATTAGCTCTAAAATTAACCATTATATATACGCTTTACAAGACAAGTTTTCGGATTTAAACCTCCCTAATTCAAATAAACATTTATTTATATTATATTTAAACTGTTGAATGTTCTCTAAGTGTTTCCATTTCTCTTCTATGTCATTATATAACCTGTGCCCAAGGAAAAAAGCTTGTTTCTGTGCAAATGTTGTTTGCACTCGGAATAAGGAACTTTTGTTTCCGTGATATATATGTGTATATATGAATACACATATGAACACATATATATGAACGTGAGATATATGAATAATAATAATATTGTTCCTAACATTGTTGGGAACCTACATAATATGTAGCTATGATATCCAACTACGATATCCATTTATAGATATGATATATCATTAATCACCTGGATTTCTGTAATGTTGATGATTTTTTTATTAATAAATTAATAATTCAATATCTTTATTTAAATGAACTTTTAGTTGTGTTTTTAAATCAAAGTTGGCAACTCCGACTCTTTCTCCCCGCCCAAATCCCCCTGTAACGCAACATGACTGCTCCCTTGTTGTGAAAATCTTGCCGTTTGATTTTTATTATGAGTAATATCCTTGCAATTCTGCTGTCAAATCTTATCTAAGCATATCATGAAGCGAAAGTGGTGTATAATAAATGCGTAAGTTATACAGAATCATTGTTATTTTGAAAGTATTTCAAGAAATCGACCGGCAGTGGAACAGGTTATGTGTGGAGGCAGTCAACCTCACACACTCAATGCTCACTATACTCAATTTCACTTTCACCGTCGTGTTTAGGAAATGCGCCCAACTAAGTTATATACATTTGTTTACCGCGTTTCTAGATTTGTTTATGACATCGTTGAAGTATCTGGCGAGAGAATTAGTCAAGGAATTACAATATTTAGTCAATGACAAAAGAAAACCTATTTTATTCAAATTTACATGTGGAAATGCTTTGCCACTCAACATTTTAATTATTTTTTTGGTCCATCAACCGACGAGAGGAAAGTATTGTGAGCGGGCAATTTTTTAATTTCGAGATGAAAACTGATATATCTATATTTTGAGCCCCCTTGAGACTATTTCCAGAAGGAAGTCTGTCTGTGTGTGTCCACGATAGCGCCCACACGTTAAGCTGTTTTTTTCCGTTTGAGCTGAAATTTAGTATTCAGGCATCATTTAATCATGGCGAGAGTTGAAAAGGTTGTGGTTTAAATCGGTCCACCAGGGGGCGCACTAGTCATATATCAATCTTGAGACTTAAAATTTGTTACACAGATGCCTTGTTGGGCCGAAATCACGTTGTGAATATCTCACATAAAAGATACAACTAGTGATGTCAACTACATCGGGAAAACCCGTCACCTCAGGAAGTTTTAACGTGAGCGCAAAAGACTTGGGACGAAAAACAATCCACAGTCTATAAAGTATATATTATGTCTATATGTATGTGTATATCTATGTGTATTTTAAATTTCATATTATTACGTAATATACAGAAAGATTAAAGAACAATCAATACAAGGGAAGATGTTTGAAAATCATATTATGAATAAAAAACAAACAAAATTTTATATTTCCTATTATTACCCTATTTTCGGAAGAAAATGTAACTTCAGAACGAGAAAGGAAAAAGAGGGACAGAAAACGCGAATTAAGTGTAGTTATTAGGATACATACTTAATACCCTTTCAAAACCTTTTTGAAATTTTTAGAGTGGTTGAAAAACAGAGAAAAATAGGTGGAGAAAACGTAGTGGTATGAAGTGGGTAAAAAGAGTATTTTCTAACTTTATCGAAGTGCAAGACCATGATTTTGTAGAAGAGCAAGGTTATCCTCAAGATAGAAAGGTAACGTGAGAATAATAAGTCCGTCAAACAGCTGTGGTAAAATGAGCATATTTCTGTGATTCTACTAGATCAGTAATCACTGAAAACCATTTCGAAATTCCGATATATGATCATATTTACATAAAATAATTACAGCAGGCAGCCTCGTCTCGCCCGCTGACTACCAGTTTGAAGGGATATCTCCGTCTGGAATTAACCTTCAGAATACCTCCTGCCTCCTGACTGGTTACAGGATCGAGGTGGCTCCCATCTCATTATTTATGTTTTATTATTTATTATTATTATTTATTAGTTTCAAATAGTATTCAAGGGCATTACAGATGAATCCAATTCGCCCTTGAATATTAAAGCTGGAGTGTAAGTCTAAAAATAAATGACTACATAACTAAATTAATGCTAACATTGAACAAGAAAAAAACATAAAAATATAAAACTAAATAAAAGACAGATTATGATAAACATGAGATAGTAGGGAGATGCCTTTTTAGCTGCCAAAGGGATGTACAAAAGATATCTATTTCAGTGGGTAAGGAATTAAGAAGAGCTATAACCCTTCCCACTGGCCTGTCTACAAAAATATTTGTACGGTGGTACGGCACATTAAACAATATATGCGATCTCCTCGCTGTGTAATTTACCGGTACGTACAATTCAAACTTACATAGTATCTCTGGCAAATAAATCGTTCCTTGAATATACATATACAAGCTACACTAATAATATTTAAATTCCTCCACATATTTTGATCAAATATTAACGACGAGCCGCACGAGGCTAGCCGAAAAACGAACCGCGCCGCCAGATGCCGTTATGTAATGGAACCCAAACGGATTTATCCGCCGGCTGAGAGAGGGCGCTCTTCGATTTTATTTATGAAATTAATCTTGCCGGGAAATTCTTGGGGTGTCAGAACCGTTTTCTTTTGTCAAGATCCATACAGCTGTAGTTGCCTGCATTTTTGTGGTTGATTAATTGGTTCGTTGACTGTTTGGTCTGTCAAAAATATAAATATGTCGGCGCGATCTGTCGATGGCGTTGATGCAAGCAAGGATGCCACCGAGTTGTTCGGTTACAAGGAAGCGAATTAACGGCACCGGGAAGAGCCGAAGCGAGTATATGACATTTCTGCTTTTAAACGAACGGTCAATCAGTTTACTTTCTCTGCCCAAGGGAAAGTATTGTGAACGCGCTAAAAAAATGAGATGACGGAAATATATTGCTTGGAAGATACTACAGATATAGCTTGGAAAGCTGCCATACAAATGGACCATACGGTCGCTAATTAGTTTTATTAGTTACCCATATTAATATAAAAAAAACAGAGAAAAACAGACAAAATGAAAGTGTTATTGAGATGTGTTATTGAGTTATGTGTTATCTTCTTCTCCGTCGTTCCCTCAACACTGAGGATCGTGGCCACTAGACAACAGTTTGCCTACGAGGCTCCTCCACTTCTGCATGGCGGGTCGCAGATTGTATTGATCCTTTCGTAACTTCTTTAATGAGGTCGTTCCATCTGGCCGGTGATCTGCCTCTGCTTCTTCTTCCCTCCACTTGACCCCGGAAAGCATTTTCTCCAGATTCTCTGGGTTTCTCCTGGCAACATGACCGAAGAACTGCAGGACCCTTCTCATGCATACGGTGGAGAGCCTCACTTGGATGCCGAGTTCTTCCAGGACAGATTTGTTGGTGCGGCGTGCTGTCCATGGGATTCCTAGCATTTTACGCCAACACCACATCTTCAGTGCATCGATTTTGCATCGATTTGATATCCGAGCCTGCAGGGTCCATGCCCCCGATGCATAGAGAAAGATCAAGAAAACCAGAGCTCGAACCAGCCTGACCTTAGTCCGCTAGCTTATACCCCGATTCTTCCACAGCCTTTCTAGCTTGCTCTTGGCCGATCTTGTCATGGCCGAGCTCTTGGCCGAGCTTCTGCGTGAGACTTCCAGACAAAAGAAAAGTGTTATTGAGTTATGTGTTATTGAGTTATGTTGTTATTGAGTTACAAAATTAAACGCATTTGGTGGCTGCGGTGGTTACCAGATATCTTATATAAATACATGATATACACGACTAACAAGATAATTATTAAGTAACAATAGATAATTCATAAAAAATGATATTGCTAGTATTTATTTACAAAATCGACCAAAGATGTGTCTTCCCAAGGCATGGCTTTTAACCCAATTATCATACTGGAAAACATCTTACTCAAAATAAATTTGTTCATCGTATGATTAGCTCATTAGAGCTGCCACAAACCAATCTGAGCCCAGAGCCTAACCTTTTATTTTATTTTATTTTAATTTTAAAGCAAACTTACAGACCATGATATAGTATTTTTTTTAACATATTTAAACAAAACAAATTTACAATCCTATAAATAGTTTTTAATACTGGCATTACAAATTAATATAGAAATAACATGAACACGGTGATAGTGTAAAAAAGTAATAAGGATAATAATAATATAAGGGCAAATTTAGTAATAATAATTAGAAAAGTAATAATAAGGTACCTAAGTTGTTTTTTTTTTTATAAAATTATCCAATACAATAAAATTGATTTTGCGAAGCAGATAAGATTACATTTGTGTGGATTTTATCACCCCTCTAGATTGTATATCTGTTCTGGGGTGATAGTATTTAAGACTTTACTTTAATCATAGTGACTTCACTTTCTTTTTTTCTCATTTATTTTGATTGCTGATTTATTCTTATAAATTTTAAGGTTAATATCAATATATAAATAAAGAACTAATATTGAATAAAGAAAATGAAAATATTTAAGTTTATAGATAAGTAAAATAAATAAATATATAGATTAATATATAACTAAATTGACCAATAAATTAAGTAGCCTAAAAAGGTTTCCTACTATGCACATATAAAATTGTAAATTGAATTAATTAATATAATATTATCAATTTATTTTAAACATAATCAACCGAAACATATTTCTTATCAAGTATCAGGTGACAGATATGGACCGAAGTTTGATCCCCGAAGTTGTTAATAAGGTAAGTTCGAGAAAGGGATATGTAAAACAAAATACGAATATTTGGATATACATAATTATAAGACATATTATGATATAATATAATTGTATGGCATAATATAATAGTCATATAAAATACACTAGGATGGCAGTTAGTTAAATCTTAAGAAGTAGGCGATAGGGTGGGTATGATCGATTTTTTAATTAATTAAATTAATTAAATCATGAAATACATCGAATCCTTTACATGATATATCAAAAACGCGACACATTCTGGTAAGAGGTCTATTCTACGCGATGTTGCTATTGCAAGCGAGTAGCGAAAATGTTTGGGAGCTTCTCGTCAGTCGCGGTGGCACACGAAATTTACCTTTTTAATAGCTGGGCTGTCTAGTCGACTGTGCAAAAGCTTATAAAGACACGTTATATCAGTAATAGTCCTACGTGTTTTTAAGTCTATTAGGTTAAAGTAAGAAAGCTGCTCTTTAAAAAATACTTGTGCGTTTCATCTTACTACTAGTTTATAATATGGAATAAATGCGATAGACTTCGACTTCGACATAGAACAGACATAATGATGTTGAGAAAATTTGATGCCTTTGAGATATGGGTCTATCGGGGATAGTTCATATGTTTTATTTATTAGTTTCAAATATTATTCAAGAGCATTACAGACGAATCCAATTCGCCCTTGAATATTAAAGCTAGAGTGTAAGTCTAAAAATAAATGACTTACATTAATGCTAACATTAAACAAGAAAAAAAAATAAAACTAAATAAAAGACAGATTATGATAAACATGAGATAGTAGTAAGTTGCCTTTTTAGCTGCCAAAGGGATATACAAAAGATGTCTATTTCTGTGGGTAAGGAATTAAGAAGAGCTATAACCCTTCCCACTGGCCTGTATACAAAAATATTTGTACGATGATACGGCTTATTAAACAATAGATGCGATCTCCTCGCTGTGTAATTTACCGGTACGTACAATTCAAACTTACATAGTATCTCTGGCAAATAAATAGTTCCTTGAATGAATTTATATGCAAATATAATTAGGGAAATATATCGACGTGTTGAGACTGTTGCATCCTACCATTCCTAGCACAAAATCGGACGGAAATAAGTATGGATAAATATTGTATTTTCTGTAATAAATATATCTTTAAAAAATTCTTTGAATACCCTCTACCATCTGAATGTATTTGTTTTCACTTGTACACCAGATGACCGAGTTATATTCAAGTATGCTACGGACTAAACAATTATATAGTAGAAACATTACATGAATATTATTAAACTGTTTGCATATGCGGGTTGACATAGTCAGGAAGAAGGTTTCGTAAAGAGTTTGAGCAAAAAACGAGAGGTTCATGATGAAGAAGAACATCCTGGCTGTGAAATCTCCGAGAACGGTCCCAGCAATCCACCACATCCCAGTTCCGAGTTGAAAAGTTGTAATATCCAAAGTCCGTTAAGGAACAAAGCAACGCAAGAAGAGATGCATATAATGTTCGTATGTTTCTTTCCCCGTTTACAATCAGCGCACTAACGCGGCAGGAGGCAGGGGAGTGGGCAGGAAAGTGGGCGACGCGAGTAATGCTAGGTTTACACAGGCTTAGTAACTTGTCGCTTCGTACTTGTCACTTAGTAATATTTGTCGTAAACCTGCTTAGTAATTACGTAACCGTTTACACGCTGGTAAAGATTATTAGTGGCACGACATTCGTTCGAAATGAAACACAGCTGCCACCTTATTTTGAGCAGTTTGTTCAAACATTGTCCAAACATCTTTTACTAGATGTAAAATTAAATTTGAGGATTATAAATGTTATTATAGGGATACTATGAGGATATTATGATGACATCATATTTTAGGTTATGAAGACATTATACTTTGGAACGACCATATCTGAAGAATTTTAGTTTTAATATTTTTTGAAAAATATAAGCAATTATTTTTAAAAAAATCTATGCGAATCCCTCGATAAGGAACCGATTTACAATTTGAATACATAAAAGTTGCTCGTTGCCTTGGGCATAAAGGTTTCAAACTGTTTTTGAAAACTTTCAGGTGCGATTACTCCTACAATGTAAGCGATGAGTGTGTCTTATTTTAATTTATTTATATTGACTGGTTAATTCTTTAGCGTCAAACTTAGGTACATTTTTTATTTAAGTTTTTAATTAATCACAATTAGTTAAAACGGCAGTGCTCCCTGAGAGTTACGCTAAATAATACCACCAATGCGCAAAGACAGTTACTTTGTGCTAGCGCTGGGATCAAAAGTTTAGTATGCTACCGGTCGCCGGCGCGAGCGGACCAGAAATCTGTGCCTGACGCTTCGTCAACGCTGGATTTTTATTGGTCAAACCCTACAAAATTGACCCCGCCTATTTCTTCGCTTGTCCTCTTATTTCGTAGATTTTTTGAAGTTTCATGTCGCCTTAATAAGAAGGTTTAAGTTATTGGATGAATTTTTAGTTGTTTCGGAATTCAATCACAAAATCACAAAATAAACTTAGCAATTGTCACGTAAACAAAGAAACGCGTGTATTCATTTGTCATTTCTACTAGTCACTAACCTTTGCCGCTGCTGTTCACACGAGTTAACAATGGTTTTTAAAACTAATGCATCAAGAAATGGAGTACTCACAGCTGCGTACTGAGTACTGCTGTGAGCTTTATAATACCTAGTTAAATGGTATTGATAGGTTTAATAATTCCGTAATCACTTATCTCCTTCACTCCGTAAATCAAACCCTAACCGATAAAATAAGCTGACTATTTCCTTTAGCAATTTTTATTGAATATTATTAATAATAATATATTTTATAAACGCCATTATTTATTTATTTATTTATTTAGTAGTAACACATCTAGTAAAAAGTTAATGTCATATTTGATTAAGATGTTAGCAAGAAATTGATGCGACATTATTTTTATGATTGACACAGTCGCCTAACTAGGCCTAGGCCTGTTCTAAGGCAGACTTTTAATGATGATATAAAGTGTGCACTGTCAACTTAATCTATAGTTAGTACTTATTTTTAAAACTACAAATATTTACGCATATACAAATATGGATAGATACTTATATACATCTATAGATAAAATATATATCCATATATGCACACATACACATACATATATTTATACGAAAATAATAATAAAACCAAAATAAATAAAATAAAAACTAAAATAATATACATATTATATAAATCAATTACATATTGATATGACGCTCAATTACATATTGATTAATATCATACACGCTCACACTCACACTCACACGCTCAACACACTCCCACAAATACATACACACACACACCCTAAATACTAAACTCTAATGTAGTACTAAAATTGAAGGTACATTAGTTTTATTAGGCAGTTTTTTAAAGTAATTTATGTAATTTTATTGAAATCCATAACCGGGTTTATTTGTTCTAAATCTGTATACTTTTTTTAATGTTATTACTCTGTAATACTGTGTAATTTCTCAATAAAGAATTGAATTCAATTGAATTGAACAAGTGCTTAGTAATTTGTGGTGGTGGAAGTGACTAGTCGCTTATTAAATAGGATCTGCATCTGGCAGTTCCACTAATGCTAAGCTCTAATATTAAGGAGCTTGCATGCTGAATCAGCATGTTTACACGAAAGTTATTAGTGAAAGTGACAAGTACTTCTCATTAGCTAACGAGACTTAGTAGCTCCGGGCTTAGTAGCTATAAGCCCGTGTAAACCTAGCATATGTAAATACCTCACTTCTCATGCCCCTGCCACTGCCGCTTGCGCTGCCCGGTAGCGCGAGCAGCAGTGACTGTGACTCACTGTGAGCTCCGTCATTCAGTTGTCGCCGAGCGCCCGGCCGAAGTACACGTGTGCATGCGTGTTCCGTTTTGTTAGCCAAAATGCCGATGGACTGGAGCAACGAAAAAACAATTGAATTTTTAGAACAACTGGAATCTGAGAGAGTAATATGGGATTTAAAAAACAGAAACCATAAACTGCAGCACAAAGTTCGTGACGGGTGGAAGAGAATTAGCCAAAATATGGACACTCCAATTGAAGAATTAAAAGCCAAGAAAAGGTCACTTATGGCCACCTTTAGACCACTTTTAAAGAAGAAAATAAACTCGATTCAATCTGGATCAAGTACAGAAGAATTGTTTCAGCCAGTTTGGTTTGCTTTTGACGTTATGGAGCGGTTTTTGTGGACAAATTATGCTGTTGAGGAGACAATTGATACAGAAGAACAGGTTGGTTTATTTTTAACTAAACTATGTACTCGTCGTATATGGGCCGATTTTTCAATCCTCAGTTAAGTAGCATAGGGTAGGTACCTAGGGCGAACCCGTCACCTCAGGAAGTTTTAACGATATCAGATCGTTCTGTATCCCGTGAGCTGAGCGCAGAAGACTTGGGCCATAAACAATCCACAGTCTAGTTACGCCACCTGTCCGTCAGAAGCCAACGCCTTACGGCGAGGCATCGGGAAAGGTAAACAACGGGCAGCCTCGCCCCCTGACTACCAGTTTGGAAGGATATCTCCGTCTGGAATTAACCTTCAGGATACCTCCTGCCTCCTGACTGGTTACAGGATCGAGGTCGCTTGCGCGGTCCTCTCCCTTATGAAGCGGTGATACGGTGTCTACCGAATCTATCGCAGACCACGACATCCTTTGCCCGGCTTATTCACCCGGGGTCGGGTGGCCGGATGGTCGTTACAAGAGCAGTTGCCATAAGGTTAACAACTACCCCCGCTCTATAGGAAACATTACTGTTTCCAGACTCCCCGGCTGTTAGTCGGAATGCACAATCGATTGGCTGACGCCGCAAGGTGCGCAAACCGTCCAGGAGCGCCCGAAGGTTGTTTCCTAGGGAAAACTGGCCCGCAAGCCAGCGTCCTACCCTGGCTCTCGCTTCTGCGTGGAGGCCGCCGGATGGGTGTTGACCCGTGTGTTTGACCGACCCTATTCAACTGGGTCTTAGGGAACAATAGGTCATTTCAAGAGTGGCTGACATCAAGTCGGCATCCACCCCCGCTGCTTAGAAGACAGTTTATTTGCGTAGCCTCCATACTTCTTCAGTTATCAGATGGAGTGAACAGTCGATTGGCTGACGCCGCACGGTGCACAAACCGTCTAGTATCGCTGGAAGGGAAGCTGATCCACCAGCCGTGACTCTTGGACACAAGAGTCTTTATCGTGGTAGTCCCTCACACGAGGAGGCTACTGAATAGGAGCTGATCGTGACCGACCCTAAGAACACAGTGGGTCTTAATGGCTCAACTACACGAAACCATTGGCTACCGGACAGACGAACGACGAAGTGATCCTTTAAGTGTTCTTTTTCCTTTTAAGGTACGGAACCCTAAAACTAACGTAATTAGTAATTAGTAACGTACTTAATAACGTATCGTATGTCGTCAGTAATTAGTAACGTATGTCAACTCGATATCGAAGGGAGGAACGGAATATATGGACAAGCAAAGGAGGCGGGAGGAGAGGGGGTATTCACGAGTTAAGTAAATGTCTCTTTAGAGATTTTTTAAACCCGCATAGGTTTTCAAGTTGTCTTATGGGCAAAGGCACGAAATTCCAGAGTCGGGCTGCCTGCACTGCGAAAGACTTGCATGCAAGTTGATGAGTGCCGAGGTATAGCCAGTAATAATTTTTCCTGAGAGCGCAATGGAAAGCCATGGGATAAAAGCGGTGAGAAGAGATTATACAAATAAGTAGACCTGTTTGAATATAATACACGGAAGAGTAGGGCGAGTATGTGAAAATCCCAACAACGTCTAATGGTAAGTCACTTTATTTGCCTGCGAAAGGTCGATATGTGATCAAACTTCTTCAGGGAATAAACAAAACGAATACACGCGTTTTGAATCCCTTCTAGCTTATCGAGTAGTTCTTCATTCGCATCTAGAGGTAGGCCACATCGGCGTAGTTAATTATCGGCAAATGAAAAGATTGTGCCATTTGGCGTTTAATACAAAGAGGTCAGAGATTCTTAACCCGTTTAAAAGAATGGAGACTTGCAAAGACTCCAACTGACGTCACTTACTTGAGGATGCTAAGATAAGTTTTCATTAATAAGCAGTCCCAGGTATTTCACAGTACTGCTGTAAGGGACAACGACGTTGTCGATATTGATAGGAGGGAGATTATTTTTATACTTGGCAAATTAATAGCTGGCTATGTTGGCTATGTTGTAAAATTCCATTATCACTAATTTTTAGTTGTCCGCCGATAACGGCAAAATTAGAGTTACTATCTACCAAAGCCATTAGTACGATGCTGTATGTGCCAGATGCTGTATAATACTTTGAGCAGCTATATGGTATTATAGATATTTCACTACTATTTATTTTATTTATTTATTTATTTAGGTACATAGGATTAGGTATACAGTTCATTCATAGGTCATGTAATCTTATAATAATTATATAAATTATTTAATAATTAATATAGGGAGGTTTAACACATCTTACATGACCTTTACTGCCAATAGCACATCTAACTAGGCGATAATTTGGCCCGTCTCTAGATGTGCATATTTTTATGCAATTTTAAGAAATGACGTGTTTTTTTTTAAAATAAATTATTTGGACCCACCACCTTATTATATGTGTTTCCCGTCTATAGCTTCAACACGTAATGGAAATTTCTTTCTAAATCCCTCTTTAATGACTAACTATTCCTCTGGTGTTTGTGGTAACTGAAACAAGGAAACTATTTTATAAGTACTTTTTTTTCAGATTTCTCAAGATGATAGTATTCTGCCGCCCTCAAGATCTGACCAGACTAAACAGATCGATGACATGCCTCCAGCACCAGCGCAACGAGTAAAGATAGAAAATTCACAGAATATTCCTGACACACCAGCCAAAACGAATACAAGGAAAAGACCGTTGAAAATGGATCCAAATTTAGGAGAAGCTGAAAAAACAGTTATTGACAGTTTTGTCACTTTAGGCCGTTTATTGGAGGGGAAAAAAATAGAGGATGACGAGTGCGATATATATGCTAAACTGCTAGCAAAAAAGTTGAGGAAATACCCAGAACGAATGCGAGGCAACATTATGTACAAAATTGACGGTCTTCTTCTGGAAAACCCATACCCCGACTAACGACCGTCAAGTGCATCTTCATTACAACCACCATCTCCATCTCTGCACGCTCCAACTGCATGAATATATGATCTATGTCCATATCTATCTAAGAGTTCATATACTCAGGCTTTTCAGCCTATGCACCGAATGATATTCCGGAAGAAAATATAACAATGCAAAACACAAATATACTCCAGTCTCAAACAGAACAAGGAGAAAATATCACACTGAGAGGACCACAGAACCAAATACAAATTTTATCACTAGAAGTCATAGTGCCTGCTAATATGAGCAATTTCAGTGATAATGCATTTCAGAATTCCTAAATTTAGACAGTATATTACTCAGTATACTGTGATATTACTTTTCTTTTATAATTCTTAAACGTTTTTACTTACTAGTTTTTTAATAAACACGTTGAGATTTATTTATTTTATTTATTACTATAAATAATTAATTACTATAAAACATTGATTAGCTTACAAAAATAACAGAAAGCGAATGGCAAAACCTTAACCTTTTGCTTATTTGTTTCTGTCACCCAACTGGGACTAGCCCGTTCTAGGGTGGACAGGACTCCAATATTACAATCATGTTTGCTTAATTGCTTGGTTGCCTACATAGTTAGATATTTACATAGTTTTCTTACCTTAATTTGATACTTGAAAACAGTCTTAATAGCTTTGCGTATTTCAAGCACAATTAATGAGATAGCTGGTGTCAAAACCTCGAATAAGTAGTGTAGACTTCGATAATTATCTCCTGTTGCTAAATATCGAAGGGTTATTGCTAAACATATTTTTGGTGGAATAGGTATTCCCAATCTCTCCTGTTTTTTTATCAGTGGTTACATCTTGTTTAACCCCCCTACCTATACGAACGTACGTGATACGTCCGCTATGCGCTATAGTATCGCCCGTATGCAACAACATGTATCACGTACGTTCGAATACAAATAATAAAACCGAAACCCACAAAGCGTACGTGATAAGTCAAATTGTTCCTACTATTCTAAATACAAAAAAGGGTAATAAATGGGTCTACTGTATAAGAAAGTTTTCTGGTATATTGTAAACAAGTATTGCTATTAAGAAAGCTAATGAAAAAACCCAACGATTTTCACCTACTTTTTGAATAATAACCCAAAGGTAGAGCGGATAATAGAAGTTCAAAATCTGTACGAGACCTTCTCCGAAAGTTAGTGAACTTCCCGGATTCTTGACTATTCATCGCACTGAATACGTTTTCTCTGTAATAAAAAAGTTGTATATTCCAATAATATTTAAAATACATGTAATATTTAAAAGGCTAAATGCAAGCTACTATACAATCTATTCTTAAGCTTAAAAATATATTTCGTCAGGCTACGTCCCCTTTCTACCTTTTTCTACGAGACCCCACATAAAATATATTTAAAAAAAATATTTCAATGTGCCATTTTACCTCCTTTACATTGTTCCTGGTTATGCTTTTTTGTTATTATATTTCAAATTTGTGTGAGTCAATACAATGCGCATTTACCAATTTTTAAGTCTCGAGGTCGACAGACACGTGAGTGATCTTATAAGAATTCCTCTTTTGCTTTTTGAAGTAAGAAACACGAAAAATATATCAATTTGGTACTAACAGCGTTCTATGGCGATTTTTTTTACGCGACTGCCCATCAAAAAAGGTGTGTAATGTGTTCAAGGTTTATCTTTGCATGTTTTCCGTTTCTTTATTCCACGATAACTTGTAAACGTTTGAACCGATTTAGAAGTGTTTTGTATTGTTTGATTTGTTAGGTCATCCTGAATGTCATAGGGTAGGTACCTTAACTGTCCAAATATCAAGTAAATAGTTGTCTAAATATATCGTGTTTAATGTCAAACGAAAAGTCTGATTATATGCATTCCGCAAATAAACGTCGATCTATATGGATGCATACATAAACCACAAATATTTCATAAAAGAACCGTAATCAAAATAATTATTGCAAGTAAAGTACTACAAATGATTCCAGAACCTAACGGAAAATCGGGTACCTCAATGAAATGTATATTTTTGAATAGCTTAGACCTTCAGGATAATGGTTGATTACGGGCAAAAATCGCTCAATACATGGGAAGGAGGTCAAATCGCTCGATACATGGGAAGGGGGTCAAATCGCTCTCATCAATTTTGTTTACACTAATAAACGCTAAATTACATCAAGCGACCAGAAATGGTACTAATGTAAAAATATAGTTCGAAAGAGTACATACAAGTGAGTATAGAGGGCGTTAAATTTTATATAATTATTTGAGGTTTCAATCATATGTCATTAAGATAATGAAAGATGCATTGCATCAATGTATCAAATATAAAAAAGATATTTAATAAAATCAGTCCTATTTTGTTGTTATGTTCAATACTTTACTCGTCCTCTCTACCTTGTTATAAATACAATAGTTCACTTTCGGTAACGGCAATTGTGCTTTTAGTCTTTTTAATATTATTACTTATTCACTGTATATATTTTTAACCAGTTCACATACCTAGTTATATAAACTAAGACAAAGCGCGAACGCTGTAATTATTTTAACGCCCTCCATAGCCCAAAGTCGAACACGATATGAGTGAGAGCAGAATGTAATGCCTCCAGTACACTCTCGCCGAGACATGCGAGATCGAGTGTGTACTGTAGCTCTCGCCTCGCGTTGGCCTGTCTCGTGCGCCCTCGGCTGCCTCGCCTCGCCTAACTGATGCGAGAATGTACTGGGCATGTCTCGGTGTCCCGTTCCTCCCTCGGCAAGTCTCGCCTCGCCTCGTGGCGCTCGCTTGAATGTCGGTTTTTTTGCACGAGTCAAAAGAAACGCGGGGCGAGACCGAGAGCCATAAAGACCCCCAGTTCACTCTCGCCAGCCTCGTGTCTACGTAGTTTATGTTTTCTCTTGTGTTGTGTTGTGTTGTGAAGTGGATTTTTTGTCTTTTACTCTCAATTAATATATTAATATTGAAATGGACAGTTCAAACGATTTTAATCTAAAGTTTTTGGAAGTTTATCAGGGTGAACCATGTACCTATATGGGACCCTACTCATCCGCAACATAAAAATAAAAAAAAACTTCCATTACTGCAAGTGCTAGTAGTTCAGCAAAAATGTAAACCAATTCTTGATGAATCGCTCTCTCGGACGAGATTAATGACAAGCCGAGAGGCGAGAGTGTACTTGCACCACTTGGTTACCTGCCCTCTCGGCAAATGTATCGCCTCGAGGTACATTGGGCGAGACATTGGACGTTGGGCGAGAGTGAACTTTGCCCACCTCGGCTCTCGGCGCCTCGCCTCGGCTCTCGGCGCCTCGGCAAATGTCTCGGCGAGAACACTCGGCGAGAGTGTACTGCTAGCATAAACAGTCACTCTCGATCCTCCCGCGGCAGTATTTAAGGCAATACTTCCGACAGCCCGAGTAGCAGCGGAGGATCTGAATGTAAATGTGGTATATATGCTACTCATTATTACAACCATTAATTATATAGCGTATTATTTTGATCAATTGATGATGATGATGATGATGACATGAGAAATGCAACGAGTAGATGGCACTCATAGTTCCAAAAATTAATTAATATTCCCTTATTTTCGATATGGCGGCGTTCGTGGTATAGCAGTATGGCGGCGCACTTGTAGATGCCAACACAGAAACCAAAAAAAGGAACTCTAAACATGCCTATACCTCAGTATAATAACTCGAAATAAAATAATAATTTCAATTCCCTATTCAATTCCCTAATTCAGAGCAGATTAGAAGTCAACGCGGCAATATGGAGTCCTTACGAAAATAGCTATATATCAAGGCTAGAGAGTATACAGAAACGCTTTCTGAGGTTCCTGTACTTTAAACAGCATGGATATTATCCTTTCTATATCCTACGGCATTTATTCTGGGGATGGTTGGGTACAACTCACTAAGCGTAAGAAGAGATTGGCTGTCAATCTGGCTGCACATATATGAACTGCTTAGGGGGTTCGTTGATATAATCCGACCACTGTCTGTCTGTTTGTACCCGCCAATTACAAACGTGCTAGGACTCACGTATTGTTCGCGTTACCGCGAGCTAGAACTAACATCGTTCAACACTGTTTCACGGTGCGGACGCTTCGTACCCTAAATGCGCTATGTTCGACTGAGCCAGAATTGGATATTTCGACGGTGAACTTAGCACAACTGCAAAGTACGGTAATAGCATTTCTTGGCAATCAAGTAATTAGATAAATATGTAGTATGTAGTATTAAAATTGTTAAAAAGTAGTAATTAGTATAATAAGAAAGGTTAGATATATGTAAGTATAATCGTTTAATATTACGCTCGAACGTATTTCGCTGTCTCGTTTGCTATAGTGTAGAATAATAATCTATATATTAGAATAATAATGATAGTAATAGTAATGGAGTAGAGTAAAAATAATATTATTAACAGTAGAATTATAATATTAGTCTATAGTAGAATAATAGTTATAATCTAGAATAATAGCCTAGAAAAATAATTAACGATTTGGAATCATCTGTAAGGTTAATTATGTTTTGGGAAATAAATAAATAAATAAATAATTAAAACGAATTATATAACTATATAAGTATATATAGTTCAACCGATCGCCACGATAATGTTTTCCGCATTGCAACGCATGTCGAGTACAGCAAGTACCATACTGCAAGCAATGGTACAACGCTGTTTTTGACTAAACGCTGATGTCACCGTTCGAGTCAAAATCACTTCTAAACTGCAACTCCTTCGCTGCATGGGCACCGCGCCTCGGCGCCGGGCGTCCTAGTTTTTAAACAATTGATCTGGCAATGAGATTTCTATGCCGGCATAAAAACGCGATCGGCTGCAGACGTGCTGCGGACACTTCCCACACGGAGCTATTCAGCAGAAGTTTGACCTTCAGCGCGTAAAGAGCGCGGTTAGCAGCCATAGCATAAGCATAGCGTACGAACAGCGCACGGGCGCATTCGAGTGGATGCGCTCTGTGGCAGATGGAATGCTGTGGCTTAAATAAAAGCTGGTTTTATGGTGCTCGATACGACTTGATTTTATGCCCTTCTGATGCTGATTGTGTATTTGACTTTAAATTTGATTTGATGACCCATTGACTTTACTTGAACTTTCCGAAGTGTAAATCTGCGCGCGTAGTATATAATATAGTCGTTATAAGACAAAGGGCGCCTCGGTCGGCGATAAATTTAAACTGAATTACGTCAAGGTCAGGTAGAGACCGTACAAGCGACCTCGAATCTGAGACCAGACTAGACGATAGAGAAATCCGCCCAATCTGGTAGTATGGGAGCTAGGTTGACCCGCTGTTTGCGCTTCACAGTGTCTCGCAGTAAATCGTTTGACTCTTATTAGCGTAGCTCAACTAACAGTGGATTATATTGTCAGTAAAGTCTTTACGTTCACTCCATAGGAGACAGCATGGCTCGATGTCGGTATAGCTCCCTGGGGTGGCGGGTTCGCCCGTAGTAATTGACACCCGTCGATGTTTCACTTACCCCATTGCGGCTGCTTCCCCATACAGCCCACCCGATTATTTTTGCACATGATTAACAAGGATTTTCAAACATCAGAAAAAGTTCAGTAACTGTCATTAAAATTATGAAATAACGTGATTAAAAAGGTGAGTTCACTCTGATATTTTTGATGCAATAATCGGTGGGAAAATATGCCAGAAATGCCCTGCAGAAATGAACTAAGTGATAGTAGGGGCTGTTTCGTGGCTTTATATTACCTCTTAGAGGTGTGTTTTTTTGCAGGGCATGTGGAGATAGGAGGGTATTCCAATCGGCTGGTAACCATTTCCGCCCAAAGTCACCATAACTGTGAATGTAGCTTTTTGTTCTAGCTTGTGCCTTGCTGCTTTTTAGGATCTCGAAGAATACTTGCCCCCCCCCTCGCTCGCCCTTTCGCCTGGTGCCTTTTGAACCTTCTAATATCTATTTGGGAATTCGGGGATGGGGAGGATTGACTTGGGGGCAAAGGGACGGGGAGTGTTCTGACCTATATCATCTGCACATAACACTTCTCCAACATAATACCAAAAGAAACACCGATACATTCCCCAATAATTTGACTAAACATGAGCATACAGCTCCTGCGATAAACATCCTAGTTACTTTAGTAACAGTACCAGTCGTGACTGGTGCCTCTGTCTCTTCTATCCCACCCTTAATTCCCGATTGATCTAAGGTTGAACTATGCCTAATGGCTGGTGTGATCTAAGGTTGCACATGACACCAGCTATTGGAAAGACTAGCATTCATTTCTTTTCTTAATCAAAATGGCATAGCGGACTTTCGAAAAATCTGTAAATATCTCTAACTAAACGTCTCGGTATTGTAGTTGAGGTTATCCTCGACCGCCATTCGGTTGAAAACATTACTAAACCGCAATCGTCCGACCGCAAAACAATGAGATTAATATTAATCAATCCACTCGTAAGAGTGATCTGGGTTCGGTCCGCGCGCAGGAGAGATTGCCACATTAGAATTTCATGTTTAATTGTTGGCGAGACCTTCACCGCATTCATTCTTCATACTTAGATGAGCGGGGCGATACGTTGCGTGTAATTGCATACATATATTAGGAGGTCTCAAGGCCGTTTGTCTCGGATACTTCATCGCCGTTGTGTCTTGGCGGATCGCGGCCGAGCGAACAGCCGCTTTTGTCCCTGATCCAGTTGTTATTAGATCGGTGTACTCTCCGAGACTAGTAGACATCCTTTGAGGCAAAACAATCGTCTATTATATACTATCATAGAAAGAGAAGTATGGTAGAGACTTGGAAATTATATTTTATATAAATACGCCGCCGGGAGAATGAATTATTAAATTATTTTTTAAATTTATAACTAAGGTTACACTAGGAAACATTATGACATTTAAATTAAAATAAAACGACAAATTGTTTCGTCGCAATCCCGTGCAACGCGATATGCTAGTCACACATCTAACATATCACTAAGCGATTGTATTAAGAGAGTCTATTATGCAGATGGCGGATATATCAGTCATGTGCAGTCTACTATATTCGAAATTATTATGGAGATTTTTATGTTGGACGTGGCATGCATATTATTTATGTACTCCATCTAATCCACCTTCTCAAAATTCTCAATAATTTTTTATGCAATAGATCTCAGCCTTTATAATTGTTAGCTCTGGAGCAGCTCACAATCTTGATGGAATTAAGTGATTGTCATTTCTTCCGCACTCTCTGCAGTAGCTTATCTTTGGTGAATATGTCGTGAAAACGTTCAAGCAATATTTATTATGCTATCAAAAAAGAGCCGAAGAAAAAAAGTCTCCACGCATATCGATAGCTATCTTGGTGCTACAGGCGGGTAGGACATCGAACAATTTGAAAACAGATATATTATGTATTCTGTAACACTCCTTTGAAGAATACCTGGAACAACGAACAATGGAAGAATGGTTCGAAAATGAATTAACCTCTGTGAGAAGATTTTGTGGGACGCGTTTATTAGGTAAAGTGGACTGTTTATAGGGAATGATCAGAATGGTGGAGCGATACAATCGCGAAGAATTTGCTACGCCTTTGTTTTAACCACACAAAAAGAATTGGTAAATACAACACTTACACTCTATTTAAAGGAACTTGCAATTATCATAAATGAAACAGAAGAAAACTATTATTCTGCTTTTTCTCATTTGTTTACTTACTCATCTATAATTCCAATATTTCCTTTAGGTTGTTTAATACCCATCAACAATTCTCATAATTCCACCTTTCATGGAGCGGTTGTTCCTATTCTATTATACCTAATATTCACAGTTCTGGTGTATAGATGGACCGGGTCAGTGTGAATCTTGGCTGAGGAGATACAATTTAATCTAATCTAATCTTATCTATGATATCTGTAACAGTCGACGATATAGCTACATTTCATTCCGTAGCACGTAACCTCTAAGGCCATTAATTTATTAAAAAAAGCCCTTGACCATTCACCGATTTTATTCGGCAACAAATTCGGCTCCATGTTCACATTTTTGGTTACTACTGTGTTAGGCTTCCGCAGGAGCGACCAAGTTTTCCAATTTTAATTTATGAAGTTTGTATTTTGAAGAGAGTTTGTCTATCTTTCTTTTCTGGCATCATTGAGCAAGTTCGCGTTCATTTGTAGTCACTCTGTCAACACCTATTTCGAACTTCTCATCAAATATCGAAGATCGCAAATGAAATTCCATCATGGTATGAGTATCATGGTATCATAGTGGAATTCTAGCAAATCTCGTTAGGAACCTCTAGCTAGGCATTGCCTTTCTAGCGGCTCTATTAACTTTATCAGTAAATTGTTTGTAGTTTTGAATTATGGGTTGTAAACTGTTTGTATTGTAGTTTTGAGCTTCAGTGTCTTTAGATAGACTTAAATTTTTTTGACAAAGTTACCCTCCATCCTAATTTCCATCTAAGCATGGTGATTGAATTGAAGATATATATTTTAATTCCGTGAGTGGTGATTACTTATCTCTATTCTGGATTCTGGGATTACAAGAGCTATCTTTCGATGATATATTCTTTCGATGATACATAGATCTGGGAAGCAATCTGGTTTCCGTCTCGCTGACCGTAATGTGGCCTTATCTTTAGCATCATGTATTTCCGCATCGTACCACCGCATTAAATTTCTCCATCGAAGTCATTCTTCCCGTAGTCTTAGAATGCGTGATGGCTATTAACCTCTTCCATAAGAACTTGTTATAATATTTATAGTTAGGCCGTTAGGCCCTTAGCCTGTATGCTGGTTTATTGCCATTATTTAATTTATATTGACAGCGCTATACATATCCGTATCAACTGTGATATTTGACGATAGATTGAGTGTTTGGTTCGGATGCTTGCAGCACGGCATCAGCACCTTAGACACGTACAACGGCAACAAGATTATTGCCCTGTGTATAGATGCAAGGGCGCGTTATATGCTCGTGAATTGGACGCGCAACCGATTATGTCGATCTCACCCAGGGTTGGCAACTAACATACAAGTGCTGATTATAATGAAATCTAAACATGGACCTCCGCCGATAACATGAAACCATGATGAATCTTAGAGAAATGTATTCTTGAAGAATGAATTATTAAACTGAAACGCAAGGGAAATGTATACATGATAAAGAAAAGTATCGTATTTATTTTATTTTCATTTAACCTATCTTTTCAAGATAGAGTTCAAAAATTCTTTACAAGATAGAGTTATTCAATATGAATTATTTAATATTTATTTGCGTCTTAAAGGACATCCCGGAGGTTTTTCCTCGACGAACGCTTTCAGTCTCAAAGAGCATCCCCGGAGGCGAAACATCACAATAAACTAATATTGATTTGGGTATTCCTGAATTAAGTCGTAAAAACGATTTATTATAGTTGTGATGATTTATTACAGTGTTGTGTGGTGATCATCGATTGATAATGTACCAATAAAATTGTCCTTCTGACTATCCCAGAAAAAAACTAATAATAATATCAATAAAGATAACGGTCTATTTGATGAATCCAATTGACGTACTTATTGCCCTGAAGCGATTATCTTACAGTTAACCTTATCCTAATGGGAGATCATTGTTTGCGGTAGAAATATGAAAATAAACACGAGTTAGTCTACTCCCGTATCGAATGTAGCATAATATCGTAAAACCGGTAAAAAGTAACTAACATAATCACATAATTTATTTATTTATCTATTTGATCTTTATGAAAAATACAGAGCTATATTAATTATGACTAATTATATTATTATAATGTTTCGCTGGCCGATTAGGTGTTCCTACTGTAGTGTTACATTTTTTTTTATACGAATATTATCAAAATTTAATTGAATCAAATAAAGTACTATCGAACTATTAATAGGATAGGAAAGACGGGCATGGGATAAGTATAGCATATAGGCATTTACATTATAGTCCATTGCTATATATCTAACAAGTTATATATAAAAAAAATACTTTTGATGTTGTTAAGGTTTGGGGATGAGGGCGGGGGGAGGAGGGGGGGGGGGGACGAAAAGGAAAATTGTCTTAAAACACATTCGATGTATTCCATATATCTTTTCGCCCTTGGCGAAACAGGAACTTCGTTCTCACACGCCCCGCGCTTATGACAGAAAATATATATTTAAATTATTTTCGTGAAAATAATTTAAAATATCTAAAATCTAATTTACAATAAAAAATCATGTAAGAAATAGCTACTGTTTCTACTTTTTCTTATCAAAGTAAGGAATGCCATCTTTGAATAAATTCGACTCAAAAGATAATTACGAACGAGTTTGTTGTATAGGTATATTAATTATAATCATAATAATAAATAATAGTCACAATTGTAGGAAATAAAGATTTTTCATTTAATTTCATTATTTATTTTATCAAAAATGCGATTGGCACATCCCTGTCAGGCGAGCTTCTCACTCGCACGGAATATTCAGTGTGTGGGATAGTCGGAGATCATAGAGGACCGGTACGGCCGTGTTATGTCCGTGTGCATTCCTCGCAATAGAGAATACACATCCTAGCGGCAGGTACGTTTCCGTACACCAACGCCACATCGGCATCGCATGCACTCAGGGTGATTGTCCTCAGCCGGGCCACAATGCGCGATGCGATGGGTGCTTAGCTGCGTCTAGGCCGCGAAAATATTTGCAATTTGACCGGGAGATTCGAGAACAGCGGCGCCATTTTGAATTATGCTGAAAGTGGGGGGAGGGGGGGGGGGGGTTATTTTAACCATAATTGTTGGGGGTTGGGGTTCCTATGCAATGTCGAGTTATTCAGTTCTTTACACTATCTTATAATAAAACTAATTTCGTCGCTCTATATGTGAGAACTCGTTCATGCCAACAAGCAAAACTTTTCAGGGCACGGAAAATACTGAAAAACTTAATTAACGAGATGTTTTTTTAGTTGTGTAAATTGGACAACATTTAATAAATATTAGTTTACTGACTGTTAAAACTGTCAAACAGTTACGTCGTTTGACGTCGAGTAGTAAGCACCGGAAAAAAACAGAGTTACCAATGCAACGAGAATTACAATAAAACTAAGAAATTTCAGTCCTCGGGACATGGACAGAATGAATTCGGTTTTTTGGCACGTACCTATGAGGTCTCACATATAGATCTACGATATGTAGAAATAGATAAATTTTGTAATGAAATGTTTAAATATTATCAAAAATATTAGGGAAAATCTAAATTGTCCAAATCCTTAATGCAATAATCTCGATAAGTATATTTATGAATGTTTTTTCGAAGTGATTATCTCTACACCTGACGCTTAACGGTATCTTCGAAATTATTTCGCACTTTACATAACGTCACTTTAATAGAAAGCAAGCCTTTTTTATTTCTAGTGTTATGTTAGTTCTCTTCGTACGTAATATGTATATACATTTAAATATGTAATATGTATTTAAATATTTTTAAGATCGCACATCTTTCATTTGTAAAACTAAATCACCTGTTCGTAAATAACGTATTGTCTGGTATAAGCGTGCCCACAGGTTACTCTTGAAACTCCAAATGGCTCCCAGAGTTCTTCTCACAAAATAATATCATGTAGAAAAGGTGGAAGATATCTCCAGATGGATATATCCTTCCAAACTGGTAGTCACGGGGCGAGGCTGCGCGCTGGTTACCTTTCCTGGTGCCTCGCCGTAAGGCGTTGGCGTCTGACGGACAGGTGGCGTAACTAGACAATGGATTGTTTTTCTTCCCAAGTCTTCTGCGTTCACCTCAAGGGAGACAGAACGATCTAATACCGTGACGGGCTCGCCCATTGTAGTTGACAGCTCTAGTTGTAGAAAAAGTGAAAAATGTGGATAATACGATCTATATAACCCAGAACACCTGCAAGAGCTGTTACTCTAGGGCGTGGCCTCTTTTACCAGATGAAATTTTTCGATTTCATCAACTACACCAGCCTGCTTTCCATAATATAGCAGATTGACATTTCTTTACGGTTCTCCGCATTACAGGATATAAAGTAGTGGAAGAGATGTAAACTTAAATTGAAACCTAAACACCATCAAGGTGGTAGAAAACGTTGAAACATAGCATTCTTCAGGACGCTAAAATTCAGGAACCTTCAGGACGCTGAAATAAATAATAACTACTGACAATGTTAGTCGCAACAATCAAGCATCGATGCAAACTAGGAAAGAGATGATTATGTAAAATATGTGTAGATAAGCGCTGCCTTTCATTGACCGCCATTTGACTAAACTGAACTGACCGTTCAGCCAAGAAACAATGAGCCTAATTAATGACCCATGGAAACGTCGTGAACCTTGAACTAACAACAGCTGACCTGGAGACCATTTAGATTATATTCAGGGATACGAATGAGAGTGAGCTCACGGCATCTGAAATATTGCAAAGAAGATATAGACTGGCTTAAAACAGTTCTAAATAATACATTTCATTCTGTAAAACAAACCAAAAAAATAGGAGCCTTAAACTAATTAATTATGAATGAACACACAAATGAATTATATATGGATCATTGTAAAAAGCCAATCTTTGTGAAAAGCCAATCCTCCTGGCATAACTTTTATCTCAATTCGTATATATAAAAATCGAGGAAGTTTTAAGGATATTTGATCGATCTGTCTATGATATTTGAACTAACGCCGTTTCCAGACTTCCCCGGTTATCAGTCGGAATGCACAGTCGATTAGCTAACGCCGCACAGCGCGCAAACCGTCCAGGAGCGTCCAAAGGGCGGTTCCCAGCGGAACTGGCGCGCAGGCCCAGAGTCCTTCTTTATTATTTATTTTTGTTGTGTCAGTCTTTTCTAAGGTCTTTATGAGCCTTGTAACCATAGATTTAAGTATAATAAATCTATGCTTGTAACACTGAGACCATTGCTGATCTATTGTGTTCGCCACCTACTATAGTTCTGCGCTAAACCTCGTGTCATTTAAGAACCGCAACAGGCTTTTGGCGCCAAATTGTTTTACCTCCTCAGATTGGAGGTAATGACCACCCAAGTGGGTGTATCTTTTACGCATCATCGGGCCTCACTCGCACATGAGGTACAGGGGAGTTTTCTCGGCCCCTTGGCAGAACCTGCACATTTTTGTGTCTCGGAGATTGAGATTGTACATGTGTTTGTTAAGGCCACAATGCCCCGTGAGCGCCCTCACCAGTATGCGTAGATTGTTCCTATTTAGCGATAAGGCCTCACGGGCCGTCTTAGGGTCGTAAGCCTTAATTAACGCTTTGGATTGATTCAACCCTGGCGTGTTGTTCCAGTGGTTGATGGATTGTTTTAAACATATTTGTTTGAGTTTTAGATTTTCAAGGCTTTTTGGTACGCCACAGCAAGGTTCAGGGCCGTATAACGTTCCCTTTGCTCCCGTCTTAGCAAGTTCGTCGGCTTTTTCATTTCCCTCGATTCCTGCAAGGCCGGGAACCCATCTTAGAATTACCCTGTTCCAGAGTCCTACCCTGCCCAGAATCCTACCCGAACTAGCATTCCGTCGTGGAGGCTACCGGATAGGTGCTGACCTGTGAGTTAGGCCGACCCTAACACATAGATAATAGCGGCCCAACTGCACTCGGCCGATTAGCTCCCTAACTACGCCAACAGTCCGTAAGAGTCCGACACCTTACCGCGAGGCACTGGGAAGTGCTAACCAGTAAGTCTTCTCGCGTCTTCTCGGTCTTTCAGTCGGGTCACGGATTCGAAGTCGAGTGCGCGGCCTCTACCTGGTGTTAGCGGTAATTCAATCGAGTTTATCGCTGACTGTGGCGCTCTTTGCCCGTCAAGCTCACGCGGGTTCGAGTGGCCGACGATTCGTTTCTAGAGTAGCTGCCATCAGTTCAGCAACCACCCCCGCTGCTTAGGAAACGTATCAGACCGTTTCCAGACCGCCTCGGTTATTAGCCGGTGTACAGTTAATTGGCTAACGCTGCACGATACGCAAACCGCCCAGCAGCACGGATGTAAAGATCCCACAACATGTACTCCCCCCCCCCCTCATAAGAATCTTGTTAGCTTATAAGATTTGAGATTTGGCCCCAAATCGCTGCTCACCGTCGCTGATGCTATCTCGGTCCTCGGTGTCGACATCGCAAGTGTTAATAGGCAGCTATTAAAACATTACAGCAAACAATTACACGGAGCACGTTATCTTTAAAGCGTAATATGATTGATGATATGCAGTGGCAGCTGCTGTGAACTTATTCTGCTCTTGCTGCTGTACCGCAGACGCCTGAAACAATTAGGTAATTGAGTTTAACTTTATAACTTGCCGAGAAAATAAAAAAAATAAACTAAAAAGTATGACAAAGATCCCACTGAAAGTTTGCGAAATTGGCGTTTTGTATGAACAATTTTAAATAAATAACGATGATAAGTTGAACTACTAATAATAAGTTGAAAGTAAAACTCTTTGACTGTAGAATAAAGTCTGTTTTAACGTGATTTGCAATTTGTTTTTTATTGCGACGTCATTTTAAAAATCGCGTGTCTTCATTACGATGGATTTAACTTATGAATATTTTCGCTTTATGATTTTCTACGATTTTAAGTTTAATTTGACAGCTCAGCAGAGGCCCCGTTCGGATTTAAACTGGTTTGCAGGATTCAAACGCAGTCGTTTTAATGTCAGTGATGAATTTCGTGAAGGTCACAAGTCCAACGCTGTCAACAACAAAAACATCATTTATTCCTTTACGCCGTATGATCGAAACAGAAAAGCAGTAATTTACCATAAGATTCGGGTGTATACACGAACAGTAAGGAAACAGTGGGAAATACGCACGAACACAATACGACACAAAAATGGAAATATAGCATACAAAGAGAAATGTTTTTGAAACCTGGAACCTAAAAATCTCAGACACATGAATTATAATACGTTTTATAAACAATTAAAAAGGCAATTTAGTTACCGATTTCTTTTATAATATTGTATTCACTAATATGAGCTACTTACTAAAATAAGAATTTTGTAAGGAATTTTAGCATAAATAGGTGTAGATATTATGATATTTCATTTTCTTAAATTATTACCCCTTTTTTGACATTTATTTACTATTCGTATTATTTCCCATCAATTTGTAATTTGCGTATCAATCTCCATTTTATATTGATTATTATAAACATCTCTTGAAATTATAAACATCTCATATTGACTATTAGCTTATTTGGTAATCATTTATTTTTATACCTTTCCTGGGTTTGTTAAACCATTATTGACTGTATGCACCTAATTGGAAAAAAATATTTTATTTGTTGATTTTGATGTATATCTACTGACAATTGATATAAGAAAACACTATATTCTATGATTATCCTCTATCACACGGTATATATAAAGAAAGTAATTATAAGTTCTGATTCATTTTGTTTAAAATAGATATTGTGAAATTTCTAAATTTTAAATTTTATTGAATGTTTTTCAACAATGTGTGATTTTTTTTTGGAAAAAAATGACCTATAAACTAGGTACACAATTCAAGGTACAAGATTCTATGTATTCAAGCACGCGACCGTTGTGTGAATTTTTAAAAATGATTATCTTATGTTATCAATACAACATAAAAGTTCAATTTCGTGTGCCACCGCGAATAACGAGGATCTCTCAAACATTTTCTGTTGTCGCTTGCAATATCAACATCGCGTCGAATAGACCTCTTATCAGAATGTGTCGCGTTTTTGATAAATCATGTAAATGATTCGATGTATTTTATCACTCCATTTATTTAAATAAAGATTCGATCATACCTAGCCAATCTCCTACTTTTTAAGATTTCACTAACTGCCATCTTAGTGTACTGTATTATATGACTATTATATTATGCCATACTATAATATCTTTTCACATTACGTAATATAAATATTATTATCTAATTATTCATACTTATATTTTTTCCTGGCTAAATTACCATTCCTAACATGGAGGAAATTGCAACTCCTATTGGAAATTCCTAACATGGAGGAAATACCATTATTCACCTACCATATATTTATGACTGGCATACTTTTTGTTCTTTATATTATTATTCTCATATATCACATACTTTTAAGATTATTTGAAATTTAATTTTTTAGTAAAATTTTAGTTTACTTGTTTTTTCTTTCACGGCATTCTTCAACGTATTTTACTTTTTAGCATTAGGCAGTACTTAATTATACGAATCTGAGCCTACCTTAGTGCGGACGTCTCTTGCGATCCAGTTAGGTTAGGTTTAATTTATTTGTAACTGTTATTATGATTTTTTGTAAAATAAAGAATTTGAATTTTAATTTGAATTTGAATCTGAACTTTTGAATATACCTAGAATTTTAAATTATATTTTATTTATTTATATATATATATATATATATATATATATATATATATATATATATATATATATATATATATATATATATATATATATATATATATATATATATATATATATATATATATATATATATATATATATATATATATATATATATATATATATACATATATATATATATATATATATATATATATATATATATATATATATATATATATATATATATATATATATATATATATATATATATATATATATATATATATATATATATATATATATATATATATATATATATATATATATATATATATATATATATATATATATATATATATATTTATATTTGATAAGGTTTTGTAAATAATCCGTTCATAGGATGATGATTCGCAGTAAAATAAAATTAGTACAAGCTACTTGAACAGCAGCGAAGGAAATCCCAGCTTGTATTGGGAAACGCTTATGTTTGAATGAGATATACTTACGGATGTGCACATCCGTAAGTATATCTCATTACATAAGCGTTTCCCAATACAAGCTGGGATTTCCTTCGCTGCTGTTCAAGTAGCTTTTACTAATTTTATATATATATATATATATATATATATATATATATATATATATATATATATATATATATATATATCTGAAATGTCATAGAGATGAATACGACTAGTGTCGAAATATTCTCAATCATATAATTTCTTCTAAAATAAGTTACTAACATCCATTTCTGTTACAGAAACCATCCTCCTATACGTATTACATCCAAGGGCATACAGTAATTCGGCTGCAATAACTAAGAACATCATAGGTTATCAATTGCGGAAACAGGTGCCGCTGCCCTAAGTATTTAAAGAGGACATTAACTATCGGTAAAATGTTTCTGGTCCACCAGGACCCCAGATAAGTAACTTTTCATGAATCTAATTTTATATATTATTGAAAATAATTTAAAAAAATTTACACACTTAAAATATCAAAATATAAACAATTTTACACTTTTTACTTACTTATTTTGCTATCACATGTATCACTATGAACGAATATAATTATTGGTTAAATCAGGTTAATTATCATTCTCGTAAAGCATCACAATTTACAGGACATGTAGAATATCTGTCAAAATGTCTAAATAATCATATATGTCCCAAAGGGTTAATACCTAAATTTCCTTTCTCAGCTATAAGTCCAGAAATCCAATATAATTTCCACACTTTAAGGTTTAATTATGCAATGGAGATTACATTTGTTTTACACAATGAATACAAAGTTTTGGTAGATAAACATTTAAGGTCTCTTATATATTATGTTGATTTGATAGAAATGTATTCTCCAATGCATTATATATATGCTAGTGAAATAGTTAGCAGTTCTGTAATTGATTTAAACAATATTAGGCTAAAACACGAAAATAAGTTTCATAATTTACAAATTTTTCACAAAATCAACAACTCTACACAACAAAATTATACAAGATATAATTCAAATCCTGTTTCAAATTATAACAATAACGAAAACATTCCCTTATATTCATCACAAAACAAATTCTCAGCTAATCGTCATTTTATAAACAATTATTCTCATGCAGATATGCATCCCGAACCTACACAAGTTCCTTTAGAAATCCCAATTATTGAAAATTTGATATCATCAGTTACAAATTCTAATGCTGCACAGGTTCCTATAAATACCGATAGACTTGTCGTAAAAAACTTGTCCTCAAAAATTATAAACCATAATGAATATTCAGTTTTATCTAAAGGGCTAAATTTCACACCAACTCCCAAAGTTGACCATTTCAGTTTTGGAAATGATATAGCAAAATTTTGTCGTAATTTGAGATGGCGTGAGTTTTGGCATTCAAGGGACAAAAATGGTAATAATAGTAAATTACATGACGCACTGGCAAAATTTCGACAATATTCTAATAAAGAGCCACCCTCTCTTCCAAAAAATCATCCTGTAGAAATATTTATTACAGTTTTAATGAACAAAGTTACACAACCAACATTTTTAAACAGTCTCAAACCTACACCTAACTTAACATCTGATGAACTTTCAGCTCTTAACAATCTAAGCAAAGATACCAATATCATCATTTTGCCAGCTGATAAAGGTTCAACTACAGTCATCCTTAATAAAACAGACTATGTAGCTGAAGGTTTGAGGCAACTCAGAGACGAAACTTCCTATAAAAAATTATATAGTGATCCGAATCAAAATTTTGCTAATACAATAAAAAAATATATTGAACAACAAAAAACCATTGAAAAATTATCAGATGAAGATGTTAACACTTTAATTCCTAACCCTATCAGAACACCAAATTTTTACTTATTGCCAAAAATTCATAAACCTAATAATCCAGGAAGACCGATAGTAGCTAGTTTTAACTCACCCACAGAAAGAATTTCAGCTTTTGTCGATTACTTTCTACAGCCATTTGTAAAAAATCTAAAGTCACACATTAAAGATAGTTACCATTTCATCGAGATTCTAAAAAATACCACAATTCCTAAGACTGACAACTTATTACTTGTTACAATTGACGCTGTCTCTCTTTATACTAATATTCCCCATGATTTAGGCTTAGAAGCGATTTCCCATTACCTTAATCAAAGGCCCAGCCCCCAAATTCCTTCTACAAATTTTCTTTGTAAGTTGGCTGAATTCGTCCTCACTAAGAATGCTTTTTCTTTTGAGGATGAATTTTATCTCCAAATTAAAGGTACAGCAATGGGAACAAGAATGGCTCCTTCTTATGCGAATCTTTTCATGGGGTTATTAGAAAATAAATTTCTTCTTACTCAAAATTTACAACCACTAATGTGGTATAGGTTTATTGATGATATTATATTGTTTTGGCCACATGGACATGACACACTCACTGACTTCCTTACAGATTTAAATAATTTCGGACCCATAGATTTTACATACACTATATCAGAAAATCAAATTACATTCTTAGACGTTGATCTAACTCTATCCGAAGGCACCATTAAAACTGCAATTCATATAAAACCTACAAACAAAGAGCAATACCTACATTTCGATAGCTGTCATCCGTTTCATACCAAAAAGTCAATTCCATATTCAATGTCCATTCGCGGACACCGTTTAATTAATAATAAAGAAAATCTAGATAAGTACCTTTCTAATCTTAAAAAATCACTAATAGAAAGAAATTATCCTGCCTCTTTGTTAGATAAAAATATAATAAATTCCGAAACAAAATTTTCACCTAAACCTAAATTGGTGTCAAATTTAAATCAAAATAAAATCTTTCTAAGTACTACTTATTTTCCTGGCACTGAGAAACTGCGACCAATTTTAGCAGATTTATTCCCTATTATAGCTAACGACCCATCAACCAAAGGTTTATTAGATATACCACCAATTTTATCATTTCGAAAACCTCCTAATTTAAAATCAATACTTAATAAAAATAATCGAAATTATCTTAGTACTAACAAAAAATTGGGCCTACAGCCTTGCGGTCGATCACGTTGTAAAACATGTCCTTTATTAGATCGAAGCATTTATTTTACTAGTCCTAACACTCCCAACAGTTACAGAGTTCCTTTTAATAGTAGTTGCATTTCAAAAAATATTGTATATCAATTACTTTGCCAGACCTGCAATGCATTTTATATTGGGGAAACAACTACACCTCTTAGCATTAGGTTAAATAATCACAGGGCCAGCGTAGGCAATGAAAGTCAACTTCCAATAGCATTGCATGCTAAGGCACACAATTTAACTTTTGATAATTGTTTTAAAGTAAAAATTATTAAGTGCCTTGGCGATAACGCTAAAGAAAGAGACGTTAAATCTTGGGAGTTGGCTTTTATAAATATTTTAGGCGCTTGCAAGGGTCCCGGTCTGAATAGGCAAAATTAATACAGTAATTATATTTGTTCAGACATATTCATTAAAAGCTTATTAATATTTTTCATTTAAAAATCATTATTAATAATGTTTTTCAAGGTCGGTTATGGTGCATTTATAACGATATTGCAAAATATTATTAACCCATTTCTCTATGTTCAGTTTTTTTTAAATTTAAATTTTGAAAAAATTGTTCTATCAGAAATGTCATAGAGATGAATACGACTAGTGTCGAAATATTCTCAATCATATAATTTCTTCTAAAATAAGTTACTAACATCCATTTCTGTTACAGAAACCATCCTCCTATACGTATTACATCCAAGGGCATACAGTAATTCGGCTGCAATAACTAAGAACATCATAGGTTATCAATTGCGGAAACAGGTGCCGCTGCCCTAAGTATTTAAAGAGGACATTAACTATCGGTAAAATGTTTCTGGTCCACCAGGACCCCAGATAAGTAACTTTTCATGAATCTAATTTTATATATTATTGAAAATAATTTAAAAAAATATATATATATATATATATATATATATATATATATATATATATATATATATATATATATATATATATATATATATATATATATATATATATATATATATATATATATATATATATATATATATATATATATATATATATATATATATATATATATATATATATATATATATATATATATATATATATATATATATATATATATATATATATATTGCTTTGTTAACTTACCTTATTAACCACTTACCTTATCATTACTTTTCTTACCCTTATAATATAATTAGTCTTATTACTTTGTTCCACTATCACTGCGTTCATGTTATTTCTATTATATATTAATTTGTAATGCAAGCATTCTAAACTATTCATAGGAGATTAAATTTGTTTTGTTTAAATATGTTTTACTAATACTATATCATGTATATACTATCTGTAAGTTTACCATATAATAAAAATAAAAGATAAAAATCTTTGGTTGACAAAGAGCCAAAAATATTCCTATTTTGAGTAATAGATATGAAGCAAAATATATTACAAAATCTAATGAATACAAATTAATATATAAATTGTATTCTAATGTACAATAATCTCCCTTATTTGAAGTTCAGAAAAAATATGGACCAAGTGCATTGATTTTTTAGGAGACTAAGTAGACACATATATATTTTTAACATATCACGTTGTGATACATAGTTTTTATTAAACTTTAACAAACTTTTGGATTCACGAAAGATCCAGCTATATAGCCTTGTATAGCCCAGGTTCAATATTTAAATTCACACGAAACCGCTTTAAACTTCTATTACTAGTTTAAAAAAATGTAAACTAACATTTAAAAAATAAACATAAATTGTAATACGATCTACAACTCAAGATACCATTTACAACAGATTTATGAATGGTAAAACGATATCTGTGTTTCATTGATTCTGATCTACGTTGATAAATTTGGTGGAATGTTGCTCTATTAATTTAAATATTAGCTACTAGATATCCGATATGCGCTACTGCTTATCCTATCAACAGCAACTTCTAAATAATGTAATCGAATATGGAATAATTACCATTGAAATATCCGTTGAATAGAAATCTGATAAGACAACGTGTATTACGGAATTGAAATCAGCATGACGAGAGTTGGTTCGAAGCAAAACTATACGCATATTAAAGGTATCGTAAAATAACCATAATTATCCTATTTCTCTTATTTACTTCACCTACATACTCGACAATGCGAGATAACAAAGCGATATCCTTTTGGTTCTTGCCGCTATGTTGTTGAGAAACATCGAGTAAACAGATAACGCTATGAAGGTTGTGCTAATCTTAAAAACAATACTTATTTGTTAGTATGGATTCGAATGTGTGTGTTTTAATATTTTTGCAATTTCCTCCAATTTTTTATCCTGCTATATTATACAAAATACAAAGTTTCTTTAAATTTCTTCAAATTTCCATATTAATATTGTACCCTTCGACTACGATGGTATCGTCTGCGAATTAGGTGACTACACATTTAGTCAAATTTAGGCCGGACGTCCTATTTTATGGAAACTTTCTTATCTTGTGGAACCATTCTTGCCCTTTACTAAATCGGTCGATATCTTTTGTGTGAATGCTAGTGAAGACTGCGCTGATTCATTATACATATCCTGGCTGGAGGTGGCTTAGCTGGGCTAGACTGCGAATTAGGTGACGCCACATTTAGTCAAATTTAGGCCGGACGGCCTATCTTATGGAACCTTTCTTATCTAATGGAACCCTTCTTGCCCTGTACTAAATCGGCCGTTATCTTTTATGTGAATTTTATGGTGAAGACTGCGCAGAATCGTTATACTTATTCTGGCTGGAAATGGCTGGGCTGGGCTGGACTGCGAATTAGGTGACTACACATTTAGTCAAATGTAGGCTGGACGTCCTATCTTATGGAACCTTTCTTATCTTGTGAAACCCTTCTAGCGCTTTACTAAATCGCTGGACGTCTTATCTTATGAAACCTTTCTTAACTTGTGGAACCCGTCTAGCCCTTTATTAAATCGGTCGTTATATTTTGTGTAAGTCGATGGCTAAGACTGCGCAGAATCATTATACATAATCTGCCTGGAAATAGCTGCGCTGGGCTGGACTGCGATTTAGGCGACTACACATTTAGTAAAATTTAGGCTGGACGTCCTATCTTATGGAACCTTTCTTATCTTGTGGAACCCTTCTTGCCCTTTAATAAATCGGTCGTTATCTTTTGTGTGAAGTCGATGGTGAAGACTGCGCAATATCATTATACATCTCCTGGCTGGAGATGGCTGGTCTGGAGTGGCTGGGCTGGAGCCCGGCGGGGAAGGGAGCAGACGGGCGACAGACGCCTGCGCTAGTCCAATTACTGCGGCATTCGCGTCACGCGCCTTCGTTCTCAAATACGTGAGGAGCATTTGCATCGTCTCATAATTGCGCTGTTGACATCGCTCCCAGATCTTTCGGATTAAGGATATATCCAACTTATATTTACATACAAAAACTTTTACCTAACATAGGCGACGTTCACCGCAGCAAATTGACCTTTAATACCCTCCTATGTCATTAGTTCTTAAATAATACAGTTTCGTACTTAGAGACTTTGATATTAACCCGTAGAAAGCTAGCCATGGGAATGAAACTCATGACGGCATGTTTTCAACCCTCGAAAATTTCTTTGTACGCGGTGTTAGTGCACGCATACTAATGTAGAATGAAGACGACTTTGTCGCATATAATTACATAATTGCATAAATAAGGAGATCGGCCGACCGCGAGTTGTCACAATGGGAAAACCACCGTTCGGTGGTATTAGCATTTCAGCGGTTAATAATAATTCCCACAGATCTAATCTAACACAAAATCAAACTTTCCTAGAATTTACTAATAAAGTTGATACCATATTACTCTTTACCAATCACTTCCAAGTTGATACCATATTATTCTAATACTGTCTTAATTGGGCTAAATTAAACCAAATAAAACTTTATTCAGATAATTTTATGTACAGATTGTATATAGTAAAAATTCCATTTAATTATTAAAAAAAGTAATTGACTCTCAGAGACACGGTATGTTTGTATAGAAATGTATACATCTATCATCTTTGTGAAATAGCATTTTTGGTGTGACTATTTGGGGAGTCGGGAATTCCACAATAATAGATCAATTGCATTTATAATATTACATTGTAAAACCGGTGAATACAGGCAATCAAAGCAACTAATTTATATTTGTTAGCGGTAGGCAAAATTCTGGGTTTATCCAAGACAAACGGAGGTTAATTCATGCCTCGATCAACCTTTATCCAATAACAACTCAGAAGTTAATGCGATGCATTCGAGAGTTGAAATCAAATCCAAAGAGACAATGGTAACATTATAGGTACATATGGTATCTGCTTAAAAAAACATCGAACTCGAATTAGTTCCGGCTTTTATAGTTTATTATATATTTTAACTATAGTCTGAGAGCTATGGTACACCTAGGATCAAATGAAGGCTGCTAAAGTAATACCAGTCCACAAAAAATCTCCTTAAGGGGTGTGATGTCTTTTTAAATCAGATAGGTACATAGAATGGCCATGGCCCCATATGTCTTTTTGGCTTTGAATTCAACTCTCGAATGCATCGCATTGATTTCTCAGTTCTTATTGAATAAAGGTAGATTGAGACATTAATTAGCTTCTGATTGTCTTCGATAAACCCAGCATTTTTCTTACCGCTAATAAATAATTTAGTTTCTATGAATGCCTGTATCAACCGGTTTCTTCTATGTAATGTCATTATAAATTATATTGTTTATTAACTTAGACACCTTTACCGCGGGTTTATTTCTGCACTCGATTTAATTTTATTTTTCTGATTTTCAATCTCTCGATCAACACTTAGACGTTAGGCTGCAATGATTAGCTCATCGTATATTATTTTATAGCGTTGATATTATTCTGCGATAGGTCTACTGGGTAAATTTTTGAGAATATTCTATAGAACCTGAAGTTTGGCTTAGGATATTTGATATTTTTAATTAAGCAAGAGCTTCTGTTTATCGCATTAATTTAAAACTTATTTAATGTTTTTTGAAATGTTTAATTTAAAAAAAAAAAGTCCTTGAAGTCCTACTCAAAATGTACCAAACAATTATTTGAGGAATCTTTATTAATAATTCGAATTTACATATTTAGGGCATCCTTTAAAACTCTCCGCTGTTTTTGAGTTTATTGTACGTTACCACCCACGCCGGTAACATTAGCGGCTAAACGTTACTTTATATATAATACATTTTTTACCCAACAGTTTGGACTGTTCTCCCAGTTGTCTTAATAGAAAAATTGTTGTCCACACGATAGGGTTAAAAAAAGTCAAGCAAAGCATTAGAGATATTGGATTTCTCTAATACGTTGATATTGAAATCTATATATCCTTCTAGCCGTGTTCGGCCATAGCGACTGCATTGTAGATTCTAGTGACTTCTTTAGTCTTCTCAGAGTCCATTGTTCGGTAGCAGTCAAGTGCGCAGGCTATATATATTATAGTGCACAGGTGGGCGCGCGACCACGGGTGCACTCTCTCTTCCTCCCTCCTCTGAACCCGATGGAACGGAGACCGTTACGACCAGAGAAAAGTTTGGATGCAGATAAAATAAAATAAATTAATTAATCGCCAACACAGCAATGGCTGTCATTGTTAAATTTGTACTCAATATTGCAGCTATTTTTTTCGGATTTAGTTCGTTTTTCCACACTGTCATTTATGAAATTGGTAGCTATGGCTTGTGGTGATGTTTGAGGTTTTTATGGAGCTATTGTAGAGATGACCGGTGACTTATTGGTAGTTGTTGTAGTAGGCGGTGATGTAGAAGATGCATTATTGGATTTATCCTCACGGGGCTGTGTTGAATACAGCATACAGTCTCTTGTTCCGACATTACACAAAATTGTGTAAGTTTCCCTTTTGGCAAATCCCCGTCAATTTTTGTACAATTTTCCGGCGGTAGACATACTCCTAAAACGCCATTTATTTCACATGACTCTTCACGGCAGTGTATATGCCAGGTCCCTTGGCACTTCCGCAAGGGCTCTTTCCAATACTGGTAACGGCGATTATGTTGAAGAGGCATTGGTTGTCAGCTATCGTCACTTGCAGATGTCCACCACTATCGCCTCCACAGGAGTCTCGTCCTCCTTCTAAGCTGCCAGCGCACAATTGATCGTCCGTTATACCTTGCGGTAACCTCCTTCTGAGAGTCTTTGCATATAGTCTTCGACAGGTCGGCTGGTCAATCAAATCCACCACCACCTTCAGTAAGTCGTCCGATGTATCTTCAGCAAAGTCGATCTGCCCCCAGCCAGTAACGGCTTGCTTTCGATGGTCGACTTTGTCCATAGACACGCTGGTCGAATATTTAAAGTGAACAGCTCAGACCGATAAGATCATTTGGGACGCGTCCCGTGTTAACCGCGACTGAATCCAGACTGTAGAATTGCACTAAATTTATTATTTAATTATTATTTAGAGGTGAGAAAATTTTATAATATGTTGACACTTAGAATTTAAATTTCGAAACCTACATTGGGTCATTAAAATAATAATCATCGTTTTGAATACTTTGATAATGTATATGTATGCATATAATGTCTGTGCCATAGAGTACATATAAACCCAAAATGAATTTTAAAATATAAACGTTATTATTGAAATCCCCATTGGGTCATCACAAGGTTCACAAATTGTTTTGTAAAGCTTGTGATGAGTCAATATCTGTAAATAACGAATGTGCCATAAACATGACATATAAACTCAATCTAAATTTAAAAATTTAATACAAAATGTAAAATTAGTAGGCTATAATTAAACGGCCCGACACGACTCGGATTAACTTTCATGTACTTTTGTTCCAAAAACTGAAAACCTCAAGAAATAAAGATTAATATCTTCCAAATTGTCAATGAAATAATGCTCTCACACTACACATTCGAAATTTTAAAGTCCTCAGATTTAGCCCGTTTGTTACGTGTTTCGTTTAAGGCTGTTGCTTCTTGTTCTGGTCGATTGATCTTCTTGTCGTACCTAATTGATCCTTGTTCTCCTTGGTGAGAGGTATAGGAGTAGAGGAAGAGGGGGGGGGGGGGGCTAATTGTCTTTTGGTAGCGGTTGAGAGGATTTGTAACGGTTAGCAACTAATATAATTTTGCGATTACTATTAATTCACACGGTAAAATTTTTCGCATGAATTCTGTCTAACCTCATTAATAACATAATTAATCAGAATTCATAGACGCGTCTTTCGCGCTAAGCACTTTTATAAAATGTTTCTTTCACTCCCACGCTCGTGCATTCTGACGTCATTCTGATCTTTTCAACGTCAAAATGTTGAATTTACAAACCGCAATTTGTCATATAAAATCGAAGACTATCGCGGTTGTTTGACATTATAAATAGAATAGAAAACGAATTTACCGCGTGAAATTTGTAACACCCGACGTTTCGGTGACGTTGCAGCCGCCGTTATCCAGGGTAGTCTGAAGAGCTGACAATCCGTTGTTTTGACAGAACACATCAAAGCTGTTAAAAACGTTCAGCGAGAAAAATCGGCGATCTGCGAACGTTTTGCGAATTGGATAGCGGAAGTAACCACTGGATGCAGTTTCAAAATCCCATTGTGCTATCCAAAGAACAATTCTACTTTCCTCGCATGATCCGGGAAGCCATTGAAATAAGAAGAACCCCGAACTTCAAAAGAGACGACGGTTACAAACTCTCTTCTACGTGGAACCCTCTTCTTAAAATGTTCCCGCCGCCGAACGCCGAACGTAAAGACATAAAACAGGATACAGTGAGTGTTGTGTGCAAGACGGATTTTCAAAATTTCCGCGCTCCGAGCCCGGCCCCCCACCACCGTTATAACAAACGCAGTGGCTGAAGCGATATGCGACCTAACCGCAAAACAACGGATAGACAGCTCTTCAGTCTACCCTGGACAACGGCGGCTCCAACCTCACCGAAACGTCGGGTATTACAAATTTCACGCGATAAATTCGTTTTCTATTCTATTTATAACGCAATTTGTCATGTATAAAATCACTCTCAATCTCTGCATAATTAATAAAATAAATAGTAAATCGTTGTAAATACTAACGTTTGTGTTTCTCTACTCTCTTGTCCGCTGAGGAAAAATCGACGTTAGATTGGAAGCCATCAGAAAGAGCGACCAGGCACTCTTCCAATAGATCCAACCCGTGAAAGTCAGACTACTCCGGCCCCTGGAGATCTTTCAGGACAAAATAACAAATAGAATGTTTTGAAGGTGTAGTAGAATGCTTGGCCGTTAAAAAAATAACTGCAATCAATCCCAAACAAACTCAAATCGATGTTGAAGGTAATATGTTTTATTTGTAAACATAAAAGAATAAAATATTTCAAAGGAAAGCACAATGATGGCATATTTTTTTAAAAAAATTCTTCCATAAATATCATAATATAACAACACATATAAAATAAGAAAAATAAAACCATTAATTTAAGTTGTTTTCCAACATTCAGTTGGAACATTCACTTCTATAGCGCTTCATCGCTAAACAAACATATCATATTATCGCTAAACAAACATTTACAACTTAATGTTGACTTCATCGATAAGTATAAGTAGAATCTTGTGGTATAAGTAATTTGTGGACTTCCTGACTCCCCCAATAGCCACACCAAAGATGATAGATGGGAAGATTTCCATACAAACATACCGTGTCTCCATAGACACGGTATATTTGTATGTATGTCTCCATAGACACGGTATGTTTGTATGGAACAAAAATATTAACTTCCATAAGTCAATATTTTTTTAGTAATTAATTGGAACTCGAGTATGTATTAATGTTCCAGCGTAGATTTGCGAGAGTAGACTCTTTACATAATTACTTTCAACAAAGCAGTGACACGAGGTTGATCTCACTCTCCCACGAAGAACAGTAGGCAGCAATGTGTTACCCATTATATTTTATAAATTGAAATCCTTATCTTCCACGGGAGGGCAGAGAATCTAAAAAAATCTCGACATTTACTGAAAAAAAACAATAATCTATTTGTTAGTGCACTAAACTACGGTAATGTTAGGAGGAAAATAAACACGAAGCAACACACTATCGCAGAAGATCGCATAATATACACTCGGGAGCAATGAATCCGGGTTAAACATTACATAATATACCGGGTAATAAGAACGCTGTCTTATACAAATATAAAGTATTTTATAGACTGTTTAATACAACTGAAATTAAATTAAAAAAACTTCTGGGTTTCTGTAAAGTAATGGCATTGAAATGGCTCACAACTATGAAATGTTTTTTGAAAATCGAACTACGAATTCACTGATGTTTTTGGTGTTGTTTGTGTTCTATCACAGTACGAAAAATATATAAGAGGCGTTCCAGGTATTCAAGATTATTGTGGTAATTATTGAATAAGCTAGGTAGTTTCCAAGATGTATAGGTTTATGTTGGTGACCCGGATTCATTGCCCCCGAGTGCATATAGATAATAATAATAGATTACTGATCTAATGCGATAAATACAGAAGAAATATACAGGCCTCTATCAAAAGAAAGTTCCTCAGAAGGCACTACATAAAACAACGACTGAAATTTTAGAGAAACGTTATCCTTGCTATGTTATTCCACATACTAATTCCACGGAATCTGGAACGCGACTTTAGCGAGACAGAGTCCGTGGCGCGCGCCGTGTACGAGAGGACCGACAGCGCCATAAGGCGCCAGATCCGTCAGGCGCCTCATTACGATATCTGCCACAGGGCGCCCAGCCCTGTGATGCCCTAACTGAAATCGGGATCAATGAGCCCGGCTCACGAGAAGCCCCACCGAACATAATGAATAGTGGAAGACGTCACGGGCCTTTCAAAGGGCCTATCGACTGATACAACGAAAGAACCTAATTCCTAACACACTCACAACCACAACAATGCTTGACTAAGGATGGCAATAGGGTTTTATTTTTTTAGATCAGCGTAACAATCTACAGTTATTAAAATCTAAGTAGGTGACTCAATAATATGCTATTTCAAATTGGACAAACACGTTGTTTTCCCCGAGTTTAAATGACATGGTCATTTCAAATTCATCGCTCAGATTTAAACGCCCAGCATAGTCGACCTAATTTAACTCTTTGTAGCTCTTTCGCCGGACGTCGGTAAATGATGGTAGTAGCTAAATCCCGTTTATGTAAATAGGAGCAACTAGCATGCTAGTATGTATCTAGCTTAATTAATAATGTAATCAGAATAAATTACCTTCACGAAAATTGTTAATTCTAAGTATTTAATTTAAACTATACTCCTAAATTTGGTATCTATTTAATGAGAGTAAAGATGGTTAGATTTGAAGACAAACAATTTTTCAATATAATAATATGGACAACGATACTACGTGAATCTCGGACCTAAACTGTATAATATATTTTACTCCCACAGGACAGACATTGCTCTGGGGTCGCGCAGCCGATATGCAAACGATATTTACTTTGCAGAAAAGAGCCATACGATCCATTTATTGTTTAAACTCCCGAGCATCGCTAAAAGAGAAATTTAAAGAGATCAATATTCTGATGGTTTATAGTCAGTATATATTCGATAACATAATGTATGTTCGTAAAAACTTGTACAGGTTCCGTAGGTTGGGTGACATTCACAATAGGAACACCAGGTTCAAAAATAAACTAGCCATTACGGGCTATAGGTTAGCAAAACTGAGTAAATCTTTCATTGGAGACGGTGTTCGCTTTTATAACACTTTGCCTGAGGAACTAACCCTTTTACCAGACACTAAATTTAGAAAAATTGGTAAAGATACTTTGTGCTCTAAAGGCTATTATAAAATTGAAGATTTTTTAAGCGATACATTGGTCTGGTCAAGTCGTTTTTGTGTTACATAGCTATGAAAACCATTTGTAATGTTATTATTATTACTATTACGTAAAGCCATTGATTATATAGTGTAGTATAACAATGGTAAAGCCTACAAGCAAGGCATAAATGTCTAGAAACGTAAGACGTTCGGAAAGTACTGTAAGTCTACTTCGAATAAAAATCTATCTATCTATCTATCTATCTAAAAGCGAAAACGCACTTAACGCGCCGCATGCGTAACCGACAACCAATACAAGAGAAGTGTGTCGTGCGAGTACGAAACGAGTGCGGAATGTCGTTTCGTAGATTATAACCTAACTTTGGTGTTAAGTATTTAATTTAATTGACTATAATGAAATTTTGTTTTAATTGTTAACATTTATTGTTATGTCCTGTACTAGTATACTAATATTATAAAAAGGTAAAGTTTGTGAGGTTGTAGGAAGTAATCTCTGGATCTACTGAACCGATTTTGAAATTTCTTATACCAATAGAAAGCCACGTTATTTGTGAGTGTCATAGGCTATATATTAATCCGAAAAATGAGAAGACTTTTTCGTGGTAGACGGATTTCCAAAGTGAGTCGGAAAAAAACGGTCGAACGAAAACGTTTCTAACTAACGCTGCCTTAACGATGAGAGATATATGATTAAGTTCTAGAGAAAAGTTGTAGAGCTTGATAATACCTACAAAAAAATCGGCGACAGCATACGTCTAACTTTTATATTGTCACAAAAACCAATATTTTATGTTAAAAAAATAATTTAAATCGTTAGGTCATGTTTATTGGTCACATTATCAACAATTATGAATTCTTATCAAAATAAGTAAATTAATCGTCTCAAGTATTTAAAACAAAAGACTTTTCCCTTTTACTGCATATAATTTCCCTTTTACTGCATAAATGGTTAGAGAGATAAGACACTCACAAATAAGACACTCACAAGAAGACACTCACAAATAACGGTAATATAGTCAAATTGGCATGCAAATACATACATATATATGCAGTAAAAATATAACCCTTCTTTTGGCAGTCAGGAAATAAATCATAGCACTCAGTACTAACCGAACCACACTCATAATTTCATCACAAGTAAAAAGTTTTACCGCCCTACGAAGTGGGCACGGGTCAGCTAGTATATTATAAAGGAATAACCACAGTAGAAAAACTATGATGTAAAATGTATAAAATAATATATAATTCTATATTTTACTATACATTTTATGTTATACTATATATATTATGTTATGTTTTAATATTTTTTGTGTGATATACCTACCATGTATCTTGCCACGCAAGGAAAAAGCATTTAAGTCAAAAAATCCTAAAGCCTAAAACAGGAGGAAGTTTTTGTGTTTTATGTAAAATATAATTACAAGCAGTTTTGTGTTATGCTATAATTGCGTACCATGTTCAACTAGTTTTTATTTGTACTTCCTATCATATATGTATTGTCGATGTATGTATGCCATGGTCGATGTAATAATGTAAGTTTCCGTAATCATTAAATTCTATTATGAATTCTATGTTTCCGTAAACAATTCATTATTTGACTTTAGTTATTATGAACATATTTTGATAGTTGAGTGATTTTTGACAACACAGTATTATTCTGAAGAATTTGAGATGACTCGAAAAGTGAGACGAGTAGATAAATAATATATCTTTTAAACCTATATATTTATTATCGAGGAGGGGTAGGAGGGTAGGAGGGGGATGGGGGTAGTGGTTAATAAAGGAAATATTTCGGATTTTATTCGTATCGAAAAATATAATCAAATGATGATGACTACTTATTTTACTATAAATTTACATCTAAAACGGTGACTTTGGGGGGGTTAGATGGTTTTTAATGTAGAATAAGGGGGGGGGGGGGTGATGTGGGAATTATTTATTTATTTCTTTGATCTCTATATCGAAAACTATTTTCATGGCTTCATCATTTAAAATTTTAAATGATAACCAATGGCGAATAATTAGTTAACTGAATGTACCCTTCGTAGCCATTTTTTTTCAGCGCTGCCGAACTAGGATATACCAACTCCAGGACTAGCGTTTCCAAAGAAGGATTTTTACATTTTACACGGAAAATTTGTACAATATATAAATAATTTATGTAACGTATGAAGAAATCGAAATGAATTAAGTAATACTCAATAGAAATCAACTACTTTTAAGAAAGTCATTAAAGTGGCACAATCAAAGTAGGTTTTTAATCTAACAGTATTGACACAAATTTTATCTAACACAATAATTACTGTAGGAGTAAAGGAAGGTATAGTGTAAAAGGAGTATGTGCAGAAGTCGACGTCATGCCGGAAACGGGTGATATGTGAGGGCAAAGTACAACCAGAAATACAAAACTTGAGCACAAAAGAGGATGATAATGGAAGCTCCGGGCGCATACCTAAAATAAATGCATAAAAGGCAACATACTAGTTATTAGAAAAATATAAAAAAAAACTAAGTTTTATATTTTAAAAACTATAAGCAAAAAAATATCGACAAAATCAACAAACTGTGATGGTTTTTTAACTCCCGTTACTACAAATCTTTACTTTTTTTCAATTTTATTTTTATTATGTAATCCTGAGTAGTGCTTCTGTAAATTGTTGCTTAAAATTTAAAGCTTACTGCTCCAAGTTGGAAGAAAATGTCACTTTTTGTTCCATTTGTACAAAACTGGGTTTCTAAAAAAAGATATTCTATAATTTAAGAAATAATCTAGCAAGTGTCATACCATTTCGGAATCCTCATTAAATGCGCCAACTTTTAATGTTACTTGTCAAATTAGCGAGTACATTTTATTGTCAGTAGGTAGTCAGTTAAAATTGGGCGAAGTATTAATATTGAATACTTTGTTGGACAAAAAGTGACATTTTCTTCCAAGCTGGAGCAGTAAGCTTTAAATTTTCAGCAACAATTTACAGAAGCACTATTCAGTATTACATAAAAAAATGAAGTTGGAAAAAAATAAAGATTTGTAGTAACAGGAGTAAAAAACACCAATCACAGAATAATGATTATGTCGTTTTTTTGCCTATACATAATTTTGAAAATGTATAGCTTAGATTTTTTTGACTAACTAGTATGACTTGCCATATCACCCGTTTCCGGCTTGACGTCGACTTCTGAGACACTCTGTATGTACATGCCATGCAAGTCGTAACTATATATAAGCATACGAGATTTTTCTGAACAGATTTTGGACCTATTGCAACTGAAATATTTTTTTAACGTTTAGGCCTCTTTGTCTATTAAGGGCAGTGTAGTTCAAAATATAGTTTTTAATATGATCGTGTGTCATTAATTAAAATGAATGCAGGAAAAAATGAAGGAAATGCAGCAGACAGCTAATGTATATTTTTTAATATGTATATATGCAATTTCAAGGGTATGGGATGAGGGGGGCGGTAATATTATTTTTATATTTTGATTATGTTTCAATGTCCTGGTTTTTATTGGTTTTCATACACGCGAAGTCTACTGTTCACATAACTACTAGTGATTTATTAGTTAATATGGCTGACTAGTCTCTATATGCAAAGAGCCGGATTACCTTTGATTACGAGTTATGAACCAAGAGCCATTCGCAAAATAAACGTAAACATACTTGTTAGCACCTTTGATAAAAAAGTTGTAAAAAATCTATATCTTCCGCGTTCGACGATGTTGTTATCAATTGCGCGGTTGGATCAATAACCACATGGGCGCAGTCCTAGCGGGCCACAGCTTCCAATTCGCACCGGTTGTCGCTTAGAACGTGCATTATCACCGGGCGGTGATAAGCCTTATCACCCGGTAAACGCAGATAAGCGACCTGCTATTTTTGAACCGGTAATAAGCAAATAATGCGATTCGTGTACGAATTACGTGCGTTTTAGAGCATCTGTTAAATGCGACTGTTAACATGATAAGCCTTTGTATATCGATACGGATTTGTGATTGATTGGTTGACTAGAATATGTAACTTAAGAAACAATTTTGTTTTCTGGTTCTATTGGGTATTTTAGCTTAGTAACAGTTACGTAACAGTTATAATTTCGTAACAGTTATAATTTTTAATTTTAGATCTCTTTCGTAACGGTTAAAATTTTCAAAGGCGTCTCTTCACTTATGACCAGACTGTAGAATGAAGAAATCCATCGAAATATGGTAGTAAGAGAGCGAGATTTGCCCGCTGGATCTTCTTCGTACGTGGAGCCCATTTCTGAAATGCTTTACCCACTAGTAGTGACGCACCGAGTTTGTATTGCTTCAAACGCAGACTCAAAGAACACTAGTCACGCTCATAATTTCCCCCCCTTTTATCTCCCCCTTCCATTTCCCTGCGTCATTATAGGTTTATTGTTTTATTTTATTTTCTGCTGGATTTAAATGTTAGAAACATTCGATACGATTTGCCTTCATAAGTTGAATTTATTAATAGTTTTATCTTAGTTTTATTTATTAATTTATTTCATTTTCGGGAAACAAACACAGCGCTTCATTAGTTATTACTAATTATTCTAATACAGTGTTTCGCTGGCCGATTAATTGTTTCCTACATTATTTTCTTATATGGTAAATCAAAAGTTGCATTGCACTAATTCAAATTAAATGAATTGAACTATTGCAAGGACAGGAAAGGAGAGGGATGGGTATATGTAGGATAGGATATAGGTATTCAAATTATACTCTTTGCTATTCTCATTTTCGCTCTGAGTGTTTTGAAACAATTTGTATACTCACTATATAATCACTTCCTAGACGCCTAGTGAGCTAAGGACAGCCTCGCTGAATTTAGGTTGATTCAAGTAAAAAACTATTGTACTATTGTATGTGGTCATCAAGCGGTCCATAACAGAGTTTTGTGCGTAACTAGTTTTCACACGAGGGATTTCGAACGTACGAGGAGAGCGAACCCTTCGTGGCGGAACCAACAACGACAGTTTCTTTACCAAATGAGGGCTATCAATTTTGTTATGAATTATTTTATGTAATAATGTCATATCAGCCGCTGTGCGGCGGTCGTCCAGTGAACACATACTGAAATAGTTCAACCTGCTCTCTTAGGTTCTAAGTCCCAAGTGCTCACGATAGTCCAGGTATTTAGTAAAACGTCTTTGGACGCCCTCCACCCTATTTTTATACACGCTATATTGCGGATTCCAAATCTGCGATGCGAACTCTAAGCTGCTACGAACATAGGAAAAGTAAAGCGTTTTAGAGATGTTAATGTTCGAGAATGGTTTACAACCGTTAGGTTAAGGTTAGCTGTAAGTTATTCTTCAATGCAATAAGTTTGATCAAATAAAGCGTTTTATTATTATTATTAATAAAATATCTTTAAAATAAAGAAATTAATGATAGAATAACGTACGGCTATGGATATCAAGAAGATGCAATCAATCAATCCAAGCCAGTACTCATCTAATACACGTTGATAGATCTGTCTCGTTTCCGCTACTATAAAAATAATTCAGCGACGCATAAAAAAGCGGTATGCTCCTGCGGTTAGGTTTTACAACCGTGAACATGTCGTTTTATTCGCGATATTAATAATAATTATGACCGAGTAAAACGTTTTTACTGCCCTGTTGGCAGATTGTAAAGCGATTGTAAATCGCCCGAGTGCGGCCCGCGGACTTTGATCCGGTGACAATGCAAAATAATATTATATCATGGGTGCGACTCAACCTGTTTCGATTTTTCGCTGAATTGGAAACAATTATGTATTTATTTATTTCCACACTAAAACCGATAACATTGATTTCTTTAACCTGGGACATTAGCAGTTAAGTCCATTATAAATAGCGTATTATGAAACAAATTAGATAATTTACCGCATGTTTTTATTATTTTATTTCAGACAATATTTGATATATTTTTTTCCATTTAATTGTTTTTCAGAATTAACTGTAAACTTATTTCAAAATTTTTTAATTTTTGTTTTGATAATTTAGGGTAATTATTTTTGTATTGATACTTTTGTAAATCATGAGATAAACGGCGCATACGCAATTATTTATTAACCCTTCAGGCCTCGGCCCCTCAGCCGATTGACAAGTTGATGTCGCAAAAAAAAATAATAAAAATGAGTAACAAAATTGAATTATCACACTGTCCCACCAAAACATAAATTACTGCCAAACCACTGTACCCATAATTAAAATAAAACATATTAACATAATAAAACATAATAAAATAAAACAAAATAAATTGAAATAAAATTAAAACGGGGCCGTCACGCTGAATCGTGTTGTGGCCGATATCGGCCAATTGGGGCTCTAGGGCAAGCATGCGGAGTACCTACGTATAAAATATTATACTCTATTTAGTAACAATGTAAAAATATTAGCGATAACCATGTATTATTAGAGTATTGTTTGCGTACATATTATACTAAATAAATAAATAAATAAATAACAATAAAGAGAACCCCCCCCCCCCCATGATACTGAAATCATTTGACTGGTATAAGTGTCGTGGAAACAATTATAATAAAATTCTCACTGGTGAAATTACCATTGAAAATTTTGTAAAAGCAATTCATCTACTTCCAAAGTGTTGTTTTGATAAAAACTGGCACTTCTATAATAAGAAGATTGATTGTATATTAAGAAGATTTGTATACGTAACCATCTGTATGTGTTTAGATTTATTGATATCTGACTTGAGAGCTTGCAATTATTTGTTTGATTTAAATGTAATTCTTAGGAAACGTTTATGAATAAAATGTTCACCCTGTATAAAAAGATTTTTGCTGACGTATCATTTAAAGAAAAAGGTCCTTATGTATTCCCATCCCTGCATTGTGCAGTCTTCCATATATTACTCTATAGTGCATAGTACCTAGTATATATGTCTTTAAACTTGATGTCCTGCCACATATGTCATCCTTATCGCTGCTATAAATCAATTGGCGTGGCGACTTTTTTTAACGTTTTATTAATAGCATAATAAATATTGTTTGATCGTCTTCTCGTAAATTCATTGTCGTCACTACTATGGTCGAGTGACCCAAAAATGGTATGGTCCAAGCGCTAATATTTTTTGTTTCAGTATTATTTTCTTGCTGCAGTAGCTCGTCCTTCATGGTAGTTCCAAATGTGAACGTTTCTTTTCTGAAATGAAAAAAAATATTCCTGAAATTAACTTTTCGTTGAATTAAAAATTTAATACAATTATTCTTTTGGCTAGATTAAAAGAAAATAAAAGATATCTAAGTAAGAAATAACAGAGCATGTGTGTCTACTATTATGGATGGCTGAATTCTGGAGAGGAACTATGTGAAAGTTTGGAGCAATTATGTTTACTTTTGTTTTAACGGAGTCGTTCTCAACTCTTCAAAAACGTAATCAAAAATGCCCCTGAATATCGTTATCCAGCGACTAACTAGGAAAACAAAACAATCCCAAAGTGGAAAATTATGGGATTTTATAGGCTTGTAGTTATTTCTGTAAAAAAAAGCTGATGTGGAAAGGCACGAGAAATAGGTAAAATCAAGAAATTTTAAACGCCTTAGTATTAAAAATCGGGGAATATTTAAAAAAAATATCTGCCATAAAACATTTCACTTGTAAGATCACATTCAGAGAATATTCTTAAATAAGATTATTTGTATCAGATATTATGAATCACACAGCTGACGCTTTCAAGAAAACAAAACTGGATACATCCATGTTTGGTCAAAAAAAATTAATCATATGGTCAATATGCGAGTAACACGAAGAAACACATTTTGGCAACTGGCGTTCAGATGTCCTTCAAAATCAAAATTAGCCTTTAGAAAATACGGAAACAATAAAGACTAGTAACGATTCCCATCAAACACAGTCATTTTAATGTTCTTATATAATTTTAAACATAAAATAATATCTCACATAAAAACAATAAAACTATAAAGGATAAAATTATTTATTTTAATTCATATATACTCGAATAAATGTAAGGTATTTATTTAATTACTAGCATAACATAAATCAGCTGTCCTTTGTTGATTTCGATATATGTAATAACTACAACAATATATTGTCAACAATAAAAAAGTCAAAAAGTGGCGAGAGAGCTAATGAAAATCACTCGCATTAGAACACTCCTAAGCTACTAAAACTAAATAGGAACCAGCTATGGATAGGACTTCTCATAGGACTCCTTACGGGTCACTGTAAGTTGAATAAACATCTATATCCGTTGAAACTACTTGAACTATACAGATTTTGCATTTAAGAAGCATAGATATCGCTCTACTTTCTGTGTAAGTGTGAATCGTTTTTTCAATCAAGGAGTTGATACCTGGTAAGACAAGTTGTGAACCCAAATGAGATCGAAGAAATCGTTCCTTTAAAGATACTGCTGTTTGTAAACAGCACAGAACTTTCCAAAGTTGCTCATCATCTAGTAATCTTTAATTCTAATCTACTACTAATAACTTGTCTTACATTATCATGAGAGATAAAATATTTGAATCCATTGATTGGTATGTGGCTTTATTTCATTTGCTTCTGACTTTGACTTTTACTCCCAAGTCTATTTTATCTTTCTTTTCAATTCTCAGCTTCAGGTTTATCAAGATCTTTCTTCAGTTTTCTTCAAAGTAAGGCAACATCTATCTGTTCCATTTCCAGATTGACCAACTATTTCGAGTTGGTCGCTCCTTTTGTAATATTTATTTATTTATTTATTTATTTAAGAATTAATTACTATAAAACATTGATTAGCTTACAAAAATAACAGGAACCGAATGGCGAAACCTTAACCTTTTGCTTATTTGTTTCTGTCACCCAACTGGGACTATTCTGACCATGGACTGATATCAACGCACTAAATTCAACCTATCTAATCTAATACCCATGTTCAATGATGTCAGGTTAAGAATAAGACGAGTTCTCATTTCGCACCTTCGTTTCCACGTATACAACAGTGAAACGGGCACATGTAGAAGATGGTTTACTTGTTGCCTGCGTTCAGAGAATGCTCTGCTTTCACTGGCCAGAAGAGTACCGCGGCGGTCGACCGCTACGCTACGACTCGCCTAAGCAAAATGCCGCCGAGAGAAATTACTTGGGAGAAAAGTGTCGACCGCGCGGGCGACTAATTTCATCGTTTCACATTCCGGCCACTCGACCGGCAGATGATTTACACTCTACTGTGTTGGTTACACCTATAGCGGCCCGTATTCCGTTTCTTTTTTGGTGCCTAATTCAGGGTCCGGAAACGTGCAATAACGAAGCCCAATAGTTCCCTAACTGGTATTCTTCACGGTCTGCGCACCGTGCGGCGTAAGCCAATCGACTGTGCACTCTGACTAACAGTCGGGGGAGTCTGGAAGCAGTACTGTTTCCTATAGAGCGGGGGTGGTTGCGGACCTTACGGTGACTACTCTTGAAACGACCATCGGCCCTCCGATCCTGGGTGAACAGCCGGGCAAAGGACGCTGTGGTCCGCGATAGATTCGGTATACACTGTTTCACCGCTTCGTAAGGGAGAGGACCGCGCAAGCGACCTCGAACTGGTAACCAATCGAGAGACCGGAGTAATCTGGTCACAATTGGAAGTAAGGGCGTGAGTGTCGGCCCGCCAGGTAACATTCCTGGCTATCTCGCGGTTAAGGCGTTGGCCGCTTACGGGCTTGTGACGTAGCTAGATGGTGGACTGTTTTCGTCCCCAAGTCTTCTACGTTCACTCCAGGGAGATAGAACGACTAATCGTTAAAACTTCCTGAGGTGACGGGCTCGCCCGTTATAGTCGACAACCCAAGTTGTCGTTCTTCTTTTTTACAGAGCTATCAGGTCCTAAAAATGACGTTAAATAGTGTTGGTATGTTTTAGTACACCGTTTCTGCACTATCAAAGAAAATCGAGCAGTCTAAACCGGCAGACCAGGGAATCTAGAAATCCTAGGGAAAGGCATGATCCAAGTTATATAAGCCAATATTTCCTTTTGAAATTAGCATTTAATAGAATTCTTTACCTTTTATATGTTTTTTCAAGTTAGCAGTCTGTTCAGGAGCATTCCGAGGTCTTTTATGCAGTTCTCGTGGTGCAAGCTGTCATCCCCCAGTTTATAGGTGGGCATCCGCCTTTTCGTAGCGCAAATTTAATTAGACGTGCTAAAATTGATTCCCCATTTCGCGAGCTAGTAGTGGATATTGTTAACCGAATGAAATATTTAATCAAAATGTTTTTATTGAATGTAAATTCATTATGTACACATGCTGAATGTCAAAGGAGAATAACAGTACGTTATGTACTGTATTACGTTTATTCACAGCACCAAAATCTCAGCTTGCCGAGGTCTAAAACTGCACTGATGTGAAAATAACGGTGGCACAGGTGCACATGGTCAATGCTTTGTGAACAATTAGTGTTTATTCGATTGTTTTTTGATACAATTGATTTTCTTATGACAGAGAAAAAAACACAAAATAAATGTTATAAAACATTCAAATTAACAATAATATTACAAAATAAGGGTCCGTCCGGTTTCCTTTGGTGGTTCTTTCCAGTGGAGATACTTAGAGAATCCGTCGGAAAAAGTAATTTGAAACATAACGTACAAAACAATGCTGGTGACAGTATAATAATATTATTTCCTGTTTTAGCGATAGCGGGAATAGATATTTCTGGACCAGGAACGTTATCGGTAGCGTGGCCGAGCGGTCTAAGGCGCTGGTTTAAGGCACCAGTCTCTTCGGAGGCGTGGGTTCGAATCCCACCGCTGCCAGTTTTTTTCGGAACCAGATTTATTTATTTTTCTTTTTTCAAACAAAAATAAGAAAAAGAAAAAAGTGGAAATGTTCTCCCAATAATTATATCCATATTATTAGCAATAGGATGATTGAAAATTTCAAGTAGTTTATAAAATATTTTATGAATTTATAGTTCATTGTGGTATTTTATATAAAATTGCGGTATATTACATGTCGTCGCAGACTAACAAATCGTGTTCTTTGTAGGTAAATTCCAGGTTCATTTCAGATACATTAAAGGAACAGAGAAGTTTTTAATCAAAATTTTTGAAAATAATGTCGAATTTTTATTAATTAATTATGTGGGATTGCAACACCCCGAATTTACCTATAAATACTTTATTCAAATGTGAGATTGAGTCTTTTCAATTGTTTTTCATGTAACTGAAAAGGCATTTTTGGGGAATATATATTTAACTGGAATACGATAATTATGTTATGGGGGGATTCTGGTTTAGACAAAATATATTAGGTAAAATATATTTTTCTGTTCTGCGCCGGCGATAAAAAAAACTACTCGACGGATCGAGTTGTTCCAAATATATTAAAAGATTATTAAATTATGTCCTATATGAACTAAAATAATCAGAAAAAGATGTTTTCATGTATTAAAAAATATATAACAATAATAGGTTTTTCTTATTTTTTTTAGTTCATCTAGAAAATACACATCTAGAAAATACACAGAATTAATACCTTAGTTTACTTTTTTGCTTCAGGCAAAATTACGCTCGCCATTACCGGCCCAATCAGATACCGTAATTTCTGCAGCTGTAGAAACATTTGCAATTTAATGCCTCATAAATCGTTTTTGTATTATTGCAAAAAAAATATTTATTTTTTTCAAATTTTAATCAAATTGATATAAAAGATTCATGATCAGATTTAAAGTTTAGGTGTTTAAAAAAAAGTAATAAAAAACACGTTTTTTGGCCTTTTAAACCAGGCTCCCCTCTTAATCTAACAAGAATGACGTCATAGTTTGAAAATTTGATTTAGATTTAGATTCAGTCTGTTTGGGGTAATCTTTTAAGAACAGCACAAATTAGGTTTGCATAATTATACATATTTTGCATGGGATATGTGCGGGATACGTGTATATATTCATATAGGCCTATAAAATATAATTTTTTCATGGGATATTTGCGGGATACGTGTATATATTAATATAGGCCTATAAAATATGATTTTTTTCATAGGATATGTGCGGGATACGTGTATATATTAATATAGGCCTTTAAAATATGATTTTTTTCATGGGATATGTGCGGGATACGTGTATATATTAATATAGGCCTATAAAATATGATTTTTTTCATGGGATATGTGCGGGATACGTGTATATATTAATATAGGCCTATAAAATATGATTTTTTTCATGTATGTTTCTGGTGCTTCTCTGAAGTTTTTACATTTTAAGTCAGACATGCTATGTACTTATATGTATTATATATGTGTTGGATTTCAACACCTCCCACACCTGTCGTCAACTCGGGTGCCTGGCTCGTTTCCAATTTAGATAAGCTGTCGGAGCTCTGATATCTGCTAGATCCAATAGCGGACAAATAACAAATACATTTTGGTGATTTTGTTATCGGGTATACGTAAACCGTAAACTGTTTCGTTCAATCGGACTCTGCAATGACAGGCTTGTCCGAGTTTTATGTAACAGAGTCGTGAGCTGTACCGACTGTTACGTAGCCATCACATCGAACCCTCCCCTCTCTCTCTCTTTCTCTTCCTCTCTTTCTCTTTCCCATACGACCTCTATCCATTCACCGCGTAGCGGCTAGAGGCCGACCGAAACACGGAAACTTAAACCAATAGCCGAAATTGTATTATATATTTCTGAAAACTGAAGGATGTTGATTTAAAATAAACGTGTTTATTAAAGGTTGTTTTTAAAATGAAATTAACTTGAAACTGTATGTAATATATTTTTTTTTAAATATTGGTAATTATAATATTATATGTAAATAATGTAATTAATGGTTATGGTTATCATATAATGGTGATATTATTCCTAACCTCAAGCTAACCAATACCAATATTTTAATGAAAATTTATGAACATACATGCTAATATTAAAATTGAACTAAGACTAATTTAAAATGTCGAAAATCTAAATTAATACAACAGATAATTATATAAAGATAGTAATATTTTGGACCCAAGACTGTTGTACATTAAGATAGCCTTGATACACGCAAAATTCAAAATGCCACTTATTAACGCACGAGTGAGACTCACAAGAGCTGCAAAGAATGACGATATGATAGTGCCAAGAACTCGTACGACTTTCGGACAAAGACATTTTAACTTCATAGCACCGAGAATGTACAACTACCTGCCTGATGTCGTGAAACGCATTGAAACCAAAAACAAATTTAAAAAATCGGTTTCTAGGTGGCTTAATACAGAAGGCAGGGAAAACATCAATGGAATGTTGAACATTGTATATTAATTTTTTGTATAATAATTTTTCGCATTATTCTTCAATTTTAGACATATATTTTTACTTTCAAACATATATTTTTACTTTTACTTTACACGTTAATAATTATTATCAAAGTGATAGAATTTCTACAAATTTTAATTGTTTTAAATTTTTAAATATAATAATCATTTAGTAATTTGATTAGATACATCTAAACAATATTTTATAAAGTCTGCCTTAGAACAGGCCCTTTTATTCATTAGGCGACTTTTATTCATTACTCTATCTCCTCAAGAATCAGTTTTTTGCTAACGTCTCATATATATATATATATATATATATAAAATGAAATTAACTTGAAACTGTATGTAATATTTTTTTTTTTAAATATTGGTAATTATAATATTATATGTAAATAATGTAATTAATGGTTATGGTTATCATATAATGGTGATATTATTCCTAACCTCAAGCTAACCAATACCAATATTTTAATGAAAATTTATGAACATACATGCTAATATTAAAATTGAACTAAGACTAATTTAAAATGTCGAAAATCTAAATTAATACAACAGATAATTATATAAAGATAGTAATATTTTGGACCCAAGACTGTTGTACATTAAGATAGCCTTGATACACGCTAAAAAATATTATATATATATTTTTTAGTGTAATGTAATCGAAGACTATCGCGGTTGTTTGACATTATAAATAGGATAGATAACGAATTTACCCCGTGAAATTTGTAGCACCCGACGTTTCGGTGACGTTGCAGCCGCCGTTGTCCAGGGTAGACTGACAGAGAACTAGGGTTGTCGACTACAGCGGGCGAGCCCGTCACCTCAGGAAGTTTTAACGATTAGTCGTTCTATCTCCCTGGAGTGAGCGCAGAAGACTTGGACAAAACAGTCCACCGTCTAGCTCAACCACAAACCCGTAAGAGGCCAACGCCTTGACCGCGAGATAGCCAGGAGTGTTACCCAGCGGGCTTACACTCACGCCCTTAGTTCCAATTGTGACCAGATTTCTCCAGTCTCTCGATTGGTTACGAGTTCGAGGTCACTTGCGCGGTCCTCTCCCTGACGAAGCGGTGAAACGGTGTATACCGAATCTATCGCGGACCACAGCGTCTTTTGCCCGGCTGTTCACCCAGGATCGGGTAGCCGATGGTCGTTTCAGGAGTAGTCGCCGTAAGGTCCGCAACCACCCCCGCTCTATAGGAAACAGTACTGCTTCCAGACTCCCCCGACTGTTAGTCAGAGAGATATATAGATCCACATGTATGTTTCCGGAATCTATTTAATCAGACCTTTGATTTTAAACTAAACACGATACATTTATGTTAATTTGTTGACATTTTCACATTTAGACATTTAGACAAAAACTTACTTGATATTTGGACAGTTAAGGTACCTTGTGACACTCGGGACAATATAAATATACTACACGCTTCTAAATCGGTTAAAGTAAATATTTTCTCTTTTGTTGGAATAAAAAAAAAAAAAAAAAAAAAAAGCGTTTACAAGTTATGATAGAACAAAGAAACGGAAAATTCAAATTCATCGTAATCGATGAATTCATCATCAAAATCGTTTTTTTTTGTCCTAAAAACTAATTAAAAGTTGTCCCTTCAAAAAAAAAAAGTACAAATCGGCTAATAAATGACGGAGTTCTGAGGTAACAAGTATTAAACAAAAAAACAACCGAATTGATAAACTCCTCCTTTTTATGAAGTCGGTTAAAAATAGGACTTTTAGTGTTTGGGTCATTCGGATTTTGTGACCTCAACGAATTACTAATAGATATTCTTTTAGTAATATTTTTAATTGTGTGTTAATGAAATATTTTTATATTTTTCTTTTTATATTAAACTAGCTGACCCGTGCCCACTTCGTTGGGCGGTAAAACTTCTTACCTGCTAGTACTGAGCGCTATAATTTATTTCCTGACTTCAGAAAAAAGGGTTTTATTTTTACTGCATTTAACCTATGTATGTATTTGCATGCCAATTTGACTATAATACCGTTATTTGTGCGTGTCTTTTTGTGAGTGTCTTATTTGTGAGCGCATTATCTCTTTAACTATTTATGCAGTAAAAGGGATATTATATGCAGTAAAAGGGAAAAGTCTTTTGTTTTAAACGCTTGAGACGATAAATTTACTTATTTTGATAAGAATACATAATTGTTGATAATATGACCAATAAACATGACCTAGCGATTTAAATTATTTTTAAAATATAAAATACTACTTTTTGTGACTTAAATATGAAAGTTAGACATATGCTGTCGCTGACTTTTTTGTAGGCATTATCAAGCACTACAACTTTTCTCTAGAACCTCATCGTTAAGGCAGCGTTAGTTAGAAACATTTTCGATCGACCGCTTATTCTCCGACTTACTTTGCAAATCCAACTACCACGAAAAAGTCTTTTCATTTTTCGGATTAATATATAGCCTAAGATACTCACAAATAATGTGGCTTTCTATTGGTAAAAGAATTTTCAAAATCGGTTTAGTAGATACAGAGATTACTTCCTACAACGTCATAAACTTTACCTCTTTATAATATTAGTATAGATTTAATGAACAGCCTTTTGCATGGTCTGCAACTATGAAATATGTTGATATTTTCATGTTTTGTCATTGCATATTTTTGGTGTAAAAGAAGATTTTTTCAATTTATAATAGAATCAATTCAATTGTTTTAACATAATTCTTATGTCTGTGTTCTGGTAGGATTTTTGTAGCATAGATACTTTGGCAGTCATCATAGCCAATTATCATCCCGGCCACTTTGTAAGAAGTAAAAACTGGGCAGTTTCGACCCAGTCGAAGGCTTTCGCATAGTCTACGAAAGCAAAATCGATTCGATCGGCCTCTAGTAGCGCAGTGTCTCGCTCGCACCAGTTCCGAATCTATTATACAATTGCGCGATCTGAAAAGAGCGTCCACATGGCGCATTGTTATGAAATACGCCTGCTGTCGTTGAACTTCGGATAAGGCGCGATGGTAGTAATGAAGCTGAAAACTTTCACAAGCGAAATAGCCAACTCTTGTAGGTCTTAGACAATAAATACATCGTATGTCTAAAATGGGAATTGAGTAACAGACAAATAAACATTTTTCAGGATTCCCGTGTCAGGAGAGCATTTTGAAAATTGTTAAATATTTTTTCAAAATACTTTTATCGTATAAAACTTTTAGAAAGCACAATTATATAGGTATGTTTAATAAGTAATTTATCTTAACTCGATGTTTAATATGTACTTTGTGACTTACTGTACTATAAGCCAGCAAATCTGGTGACGTCATCTCGCTCTATATACGATTGTCTCGCGCGCGACTTGAGACTATCCTAAATTGTCGCTTATTTGACTACTACAAGGTTATGCAACAAATCATTAAATGACATGGTCACAGAGGTTGACTTAGACTCTAGGTTAGAGTCTACAGTTAAAATATGAGCATGAAATGAAAGACCACGAAAGACCTGCTAATCAAGAAGTCTTATAATAGGCCCGATTGCGTTTCTTCGTGAACTAAACTAGGAAATTAGTTCAAACGAACGAGACAGAGCAATACGTTAGAACAAAATATGCAATGACACTGTCGTCGATTTTCCCGCGCTAAAACTACCTGCCGAACTTAGACGCCCGAATAAGTTTGAACACATTTCGTGCGGTTTTAGCTTTAGCTGTTTTAATTTTGGTGGGTAGTTTAATGCGGTAAAAAGACAACCGTTCATGTCACATTCCGGTCTGACGCACTGCTCTGTCTCGTTCACACGAACTAATTTCGAACTAATTTCCGATTTTAGTTCAAGAGAAACGCAATCGAGCCAAATATTGATTGTTTTTTGAATAATAATATTATTTAATGATAAACTTTAATGATTTTGTTCACTTTGATTATTTTATAGTCGACTATGAATTTATTCTGTTTTTGTCAATATTAATCATTATTTTCTTTTTACTTCAAAATATCTTAACAGCATAATTTTATAATTTTTCTTTATAGTATTTAATATATAATATTATCACTTTGTTATGTTTCGCTTTGCCATTTTATTGATTACTTGACTCAGGTATCTATAACGATTTATATATTATAACTATTCCTATTCTTATATTTATAACTATTCCTATTCTTGGTCCTTGCACACGGCAGACTCATCACTTTCGAGATCTATTCTGACCAACCAATAAATGGGTACTTACCGTATGTAAGACGAATGTATCTGTCCGAATTGCTGACAACCTTTCGTCTGTCGAAACGCAGCCAACGAACGGCCAACATTCGCAAGGCCGTTCGTCATTCAGACATTCACATAATTTCGTCTGCGGTGACATTTCAACGCTTACAACAACAGCAAAAAACGATTAAAATTATTGCAAACTCATTATTGTCTGGTTCTGATGCCAAGTTTTTGTCAATAAGTGATTCGAATTTTGGTTCAAAGCCTATTGATTTCGACGTGTAAGTGACACTACTTTATATTATCCTTAGGATATAGGGTCTTTCAATAAATGCGGTATTTATTCAAATAAAAAAAAACAGTTGTCGCCCGGCCAAGGCCTAAATTCATCTGAATACTAATTTCATAAATAAAACCAATGAGCGCCCTCTCTAGTCCGGCGGATAAACCCAGCTAGGTTCCATTGCGACGCCTTGGGCAGCGCGGTTCGTTTCTCGGCTACGCGCCAACAGATGGCTTTAATATTTGATTAAAATGTATAGCGGAATTTAAATATTATTAGAGTTGCTTGTATATGAGATATTCCAACCAAAAATTTCAAAATGCATCATGCATTCGGCGCAACAAGGCATCCGTAGGTATACCAAATTATACGTATCTAGTTAGAGATAGTAAACTCACTTAGAAATGATAAACTTACTCCTAATTTTAAGTATTTAATAGTTTTTAAGGTAGTTGTTGCATGTTTAATTTTTTGTGATCAAATAATTATTTTATTACGACAATTTTTTTATTTTTTTGTTACAAAAATATTTAGTTTTTGTAATATTCACAATATTGAACAAGCACGCACAAAATTAAACGTTCACCTTAGAACAGGTCCCGGCCTAGTTAGGTGGCGTTGTCGCTGGACTTTGCAATGTATTCATTTTCTGCTATTTATTCAATGTTTAAAATATTTCTATGTATAGTTCCTAAGATCAAATTGTTTAAATTATTCTTGAATTACTTAAATAAATAAATAAATAAAATAAATACTAAGGCCAATTAGATATAATGAATGCACAAACTTTTTTATTGTATTTAATATAGTAATGCGCCATAAATTTACATGATAAGTGAAAACAAATATGAAAATGAGATAAAACCGAAAAGCTTATTTAGGGATAATAAAAGGTATGTCGAATTATTGGTAATATAATTATACATTGGCAGTTACCACTTATAAGTACCTAAGTTATATCCGTTAATTGAAAATATAAATACAGGGTATTTTAAAAACACAGCGATGTTGCATTTCATATACTAGTACATTTAATATTCACGAAAATATATTTGAAAATAAATATGCCTGAAAATAAATCAAGTAATTAAAGTTAGAACGAAATATAAAAGTATTATAAAACTTTGGGTTGAAGCTGAAAAACGACTAGTCATGCAAAATAAATTATAGATTTATTTTCAGAAAAATATAACTTTTCTTTAGACGTAGTATTTATTAGTGCACATGACAGATTAAAAAAAAACAACATTTTCCAGACCCTTCTTTGCTAAGGTGGTCAAACCATTGCTTTTATACAATGATCCTTCAACCTGATGCTTGAACCATGGATTCGTAAAGCTCCATCAATAATGAGACTTTCTGTTTCTGTATGAATGATTGTTTAACCAGTTAACTGCGGCGTGCGTAATTAAAATGAAGAGATGACGAGTATACACTCCGAATGCATACAAATGGTGCCATAATATATATTGCGAAAAAATCAAAGTAAAACGGATTACAGTTCTATTGAATGAAAAACTAAGAAAATATATTTCTAAAATCTTAGTGAATGACAAAAATAATAAAATTCATAAACAGAAAAATTAAAGAAAAAAGGTAGTAACTCAGTTGAGTTATTTTTCAAAGCAATATACTAGAAAAATAACATTCGAATTAAAAAAAAACATTATTTGAGGAAGTTTTTATTATTTTTTTTATTTGTTGAGTGGGGCATTTCTAAGGTCTTTATGAGCCTTGTAACACTGCGACCATTGCTGATCTATTGTGTTCGCCACCTACTATAGTTCTGCGCTAAGCCTCGTGTCATTTAAGAACCGCAACAGGCTTTTCGCGCCAGATTGTTTTACCTCCTCAGGTTGGAGGTAATGACCACTCAAGTGGGTGCATCTTTTACGCATCAGCGGGCCACACTCGCACATGAGGTGCTGGGGAGTTTCCTATGCTCCTTGGCAGAACCTGCACATTTTTATGTCTCTGAGCTTGAGGTTGAACATGTGTTTGTTCAGGCACAATGCCCCGTGAGCGCCCTCACCAGTATGCGTAGATTGTTCCTATTTAGCGATAAGGCCTCACGGGCCGTCGGTCGTAAGCTTTAATTAGCGCTTTGGAATGATTCAACCCTGGCGTGTTGTTCCAGTGGTTGACGGATTGTTCTAAACATATTTGTTTGATAATTAGGTTGGCAAGGCTTTTTGGTATGCCACAGCAAGGTTCAGGGCCGTATAACGTTCCCTTTGCTCCCGTCTTAGCAAGTTTGAGGAAGTTACTACTACTGCTGCTACTGCTGCTACTGCTGCAGCCGCCGCCGCTGCTGCCGCCGCCCCCGCAGCTGCCATCGACGCAGATGCCGCTGCTGCTGACGCCACCGCTACCGCCACCGTTACAGCAGCAGCAGCAGCACCAGCAGCAGTAGTAGTATCTTGCTCGAATATTGAGTTTTTGTATTGAATGGTACTTTTTTATTTTTCAAGTATACACGTCGACCTCACCAGAATAAAAATTTGGATTGACGTGTATACACGTCGAACGCACGTAGGTGGTTAAAAAGCCACAGTGACTAAAAATCATGGAACGAGCTAAAAAGCATCCTAAGTGTAATTTCACACTGCAGCCTGTACATAAATATCAAATTATTAAGGTTGATATGGCAACTCTGTCGCTAACATTTTCCCACTCGAATCGGCGTCAATTTCCCTCCAACGCGCGTCGCTTCCTGTTCCCGTTGAAAAGGAGAGCGGCGCCGCGCGCGACCGCGTTGCCGCCAAAATGAAAGCGCGAAAGTGCAATGGCATTGCGCTTGTAGTGGCATAGTAAACGAATATGTATTCGTTTACTCGGTGACCGACGGAGTCCACTACCATGACAGAAGATCGACTCCATTACCGTGCAGTGGATCTTTGTTTGTTTGAAAAACTTTATCGCGCACACAATATAATATAACATGGTGGGCCTGTAAATAGTCTCTGCAATAATAGTTTCTGCAACCGTAGTCTCAAACTCTCCACTAGATGCCGCCTGGTGCGGTGTTACATATTTTTAGTCTGGAGTACGGAGTAGAAACGTGGACACTAATCCAGACTTTGTGTAAAAGTTTAGAAGCTTTCGAAATGTGGATTTACAGGAGAATACTGAAAATATCTTGGACGGATAGAGTTGCAAATGAGACGGTGCTGCAAAGAGTGCACAAAGTATTGAAATTACTGAAGACCATAAAGAGAAGGATATCAAAATACATGGGCCACATAATGCGTGATAACAAATACCACCTTCTCCAATTAATCCTGCAAGGAAAGATAAAAGGCCGCCGAAGACCTGGCCGAAGAAGAGCCCACTGGCTACAAAACCTCGCTGTATGGTTCAACTCAAGCACCAACGAGTTGTTCCGCGCCGCAACATCACAGGCCCAAGTGGCCATAATCACCGCCGACCTCCGATAGAAAATGGCACTTTAAAAGGAAAAATATGGTGGGCCTATTGCTAATTGGCAGTATCTTACGACCATATCATCAAGGTTATAGCGACTACCAAGTGTTTATGTAAGCAAAATAATATATAAAAAAGTGTGATTTTAGTAAAGTAGGTAATGGTAATATTAAATTAGTAAGATTACAATAATAAGCATAATAATGAAAAATAAACAGAAATGTATAACACATGTCAGCTCAATATCTGAGAGAGAGATGGCATAAAAGGACAACCCAGGAGACGGGTTGATGGCAGGGAGTGGGGGATATTCATAGATCAAGTAAATTTCTCGTAATAGATTTTTTTTCAACCCGATAAGGTTCTCAATTTGTCCCATATTCGAGCCGCTTGCTGTGCAAAAGACTTGCACATGACAGTTGATGAATGCTGAAGTATATAGCCAGTAATAGATTTTCCTGAGAGCTTAATGGAAGGCCACGAGATGAAAACGGAGAGAAGAGGTTAAACGAATAAGACCTTAATAATAATAATCATAATAAACTCTTTATTTGCACTTAATTCGTATACAAAAAGGCGAACTTATTGCCACATGGCAATGTCTTACAACTAACCTAAACACAGTGGTACATGCGCGCATTGTGAAAATAAAGATTATTACATAACATACAGACAAGTGGAAGAATTTAAAACTAATAATGCCCGAGGAGAGGAAATTGGGAGAGGAACAGGAGAGAAAGGAAAGAACTGGTTACTTCTTAGAAAGGTAGTAATCTTTAAAAGGTGAGTCTTAAACGACGGTAAAGAAGGCGAGTTTCGTATATTTGCTGGGAAATCGTTCCAGAGTCTTGCACTATGGACACAGAAAGAATAGGAATAGAAATCACTATTATGACTCGGAATTTTTAATAAACTGTAAGAGGCTGACCTTCTTCTTCGTTAGGCGCATTTCTCTTTTAGGTGGTTGTCTTTTTATCAGTAGCTACCTCATAGCATTTGTTACATAGCGTATTAGATTGCTCAATGCAGTACTGCGATCTGGCAGCTAGGCTTTTACTACGAAACGCAACGTGTAAATAGCACTCATAGTTCCAAAAATTGAATAATATTCTCTGTTTATAATAAATATGGCGGCTTTCGTGGTATAACAGTATGGCGGCGCTCTAGATAGCGCTCTAAACACATCCTCTCTCGAAATAAAATAGTAATATTTTTTTTTTATCATAGCTCTCATTATTTTAATATTATTTACATGAGGATGTCAATTTTAAATTTGATAATTACGCACTGTATTGTTCAGATATATCAATAAATGGCATTCTATAGCTGCGTATTATTTATGTGATGTAATTAGCTTATATAAAAATACGATAAATGTGACTTTTATTTGAAAGTTATTATTATTACCATTGGCAACATTATATTATATATAATAATTTAATTTAATTTATTTCGGTGAAACCGTCCAATGAAACAAGCATTTTCAATGATATTTTTGCGAGGGTATTAATATTATATGATTGTTAAAGTACGTTTATGGTCAAAATAAACTCCTAGGTCTTTAACAATGTTATAGTTCTTTCAAGCATGTGGTCAGAAGTTTGATAACCAAATATCAGTGGGCTGCGCATGCGTGAGTAACTAACAATAGAGCATTGATACAAAATAGACAGAAGAAAAAACAAAAGTTACTGGTGGAAACTGTGAAACTCTAGAAAGACTATGTAATAAAACTACAAACGTTTCAAATTAGGGTGGTATCCTCAGAATATCTGTTTACATGGTTTTCATGATACATGACGACTCATCGGTACCACCGTTTAGGCAATATGCAATTGTTCGGGTAGTGTCAAAATTTGAAATATGTATATGAAATAATAATAAAAATATAAAAACCATATAAGCCATACAAGCTTATACATGAGCGAGATCTGATACGATTTTTTGACGGGCGGGTGGCGCTGGCAAACCAACCGACAATACAGTCATTCTCTAAAACAATACTGTTAGGATGGCTAGTCGATTTTGTACGTCGAAATTAAGTTTTTTTTATTTTGTATTCATCACTTCAATATTTATTATTTTTTTTATTTTATTTGATTAAAAAAATTACACCGTTTGTAGTAACAAATGCTTGCGTCACTCCTAACTAGGCATAGCCGATCTATTTTGAATATTTATATTTTATTGTGAAATTACTTGTTTTCTGCCTGCCTTTTTTCTTTCTGTTTCATGTCTTCAATTCACGGGGACATCGATGAAGTGAATACATGGACCGGGGACATGAAATATTGTTGAATTATTGATTATATATAAATTATGGACAATAATAGTACCAAAAAAGTGGTCACTGGTTTTCTTTGGCGGTTCTTTCCAGTGGAATCTTACTTGTAGAACTCGCCGGAAAAAATAGGAAAAAGTACAATTACTGTCTTTTGACGTTCAGTATGTGTATATTATGTATTTACATTGAATAAACATATTTGAAATTGAATTTGAATTTGTTAATTAGACTATAAAAGCTAATTTTAAATTTTCAATACATCATCACGATATCAAATATTCTGTCGTTGGCTGTACATGCCTTGGTTTTAAGGAAGACGGCGAAGTCCGTTACATATAGCGGCTCTAGTCTAGCACGAGGCCATTTGATTTTCTTTCTCATGTGCAGTTTTGACGAGGTTGTGTATAATCTGTGTAAGCATTTTTGAGACTGTGGTCGAGAGCTCAAAAGATTGCAGCGGAGTGTACTTATCGAAGCCGACAAAAAAACAGTGTCGGGTAAAGGTAAACGGCTTCTACAAAATGTTCTGCTACCAGAGCACCCGACATTTTGTAGGGCCCGACAAGTGATACCCTACTAGTGGGAACGGTCTCTTAGCGTTGTTAGCTTTTTGAGGCATACCGTTTTATATGACTTTAGGGCGACTTATGTGGCCATACACGTGGACGATGTAACTTCTATCAGAAGGCATGGCCGCAATAAGGTTTACAGTCGCTCACCAGTCGTATGGGACGTTTCATATGGCGACGCCTCGGATACTCGCCCGCCCGGCGAGGCGCTGCGCCGGCCATTCCGTCGCGCATCTAGAATATTCAAACGAACCGTCTGCGTCGCGTCGATCACGCTTCAATACCGCCGTAATAGACGTTTGGTGATTTCCCGGTCCAAATATACACCGGCAGAAGTGTTATGTTATTAATAGAGTATGAAACGCTTACGGGTCGGACGAGCGGTGCGACGCGGAACCGCCTCTGCGGCCGCCCAGCCGCGTACGCTACCGCTACCGCACGGTACACCACCTCAGCAGCCACAGATTAATAGGAGAATTGTCTGCTTTTATAAAAGATATAACATGAAAGAGTATTCGGCCGATCGACACTCTACTCGGATTACTGCGGTAGGAGAAGCGGCTAGTAGGGCGGCACTTCGAGAGAGTGGACACATCGAGGTACTAAAAAAATAAACCCTTGTTACGAAATACAACAAAACAATCAAAACTTTTTATTCGAAGTAAATACATTGCGTCATATGCTGAAAGAAAAAACAGAATAATCGTACATTATTCGTGTACGACTCTTCCGACGGATTCTTTGAGCTACTTTGCAGAGAAAATTCATAGAAAACTAGATAGTGCCATTTTTGTTACCTACTGTTGTCAAATATGCATTTTTTTTAAAATAGTAGAGTTACTTCGTAGTCCAGTTACTAGAGTTACTTGTGTTCGGTGACTCTTGTGAATGCTAATATCTTTCTGACTTTCTGGCCGTTAACCACATGAAACAGAAAGTAAAATAGAAGCAGAAATATTATTTTGGTAATTAAAAATCCTTTACGTATCGAAGAGATCGCCACAAAATATACCCTACAAATCGCCTAATTTTTAAATAACATTGGTAAATAGAATATTAATTTAACACCTCTCCTCGCGGAGTAAAAATTCAGCTGTCCCATTCGCGCGCGACCTTTTCGCGCGCAAAATCGACGACCTTGATAAAAACGACCATAACTTGTAAACCACTATACGGATCATAAAAAGAAGAATTGTAAAATGATCGCATTGAAATTTGACATATAAAACATTATAACCTTATCTCGTAAATCAATTAAGATAATAATGGCGACAAATTACAAAACGCAAACGGCCTCCATCGTGTCGTCATCACTGGACCAAGTGGACGCCTGTCATTCCAGTGTATTAAAACTTGCATCCCCAAAAGGACGCCTGTCATTTGTCGGGTTAATACAATGACAAGTACCTACTCAAATTTCTTTTGGCTCTTATGATATAAATTATTCTGCTCATTTCCTCAGTCAATAAAAAAATATTCGTTTCTTGCTTTCTAACTATGATTGATGCTAAAATCCTACAGGCGGCATCCCGTTAACAGATGGCGTGGAGGGCGAGGGGCTTTTTTCGCGTGCCAGCAGAACGAATGTGTTCTAGGGAATAAACAAGCAAGACAGGAATATTTTTTTGGACCGAGGAAATAAATAATTAAATTTATACCATAAAAACCAAATAAAACTAAAGTATTTAATGAATTGTTTATATTTTTATTTAAAACGGACTAATGATTTCGTGTTTTATTATTGCAACACTTAGAAGGTGTTGAACTCAGCTTTCAATGGCTTCACCGAACATATCCGGGCCCATTGGCAATAAAGGAGGGTGTCGGACGAGGTGGGACTTGTGAGCGGCCGCTCTACAGTTCTCCAGCGCGCGTGACGTTTCGGCTCGCTACAAGCCCTCATCAGCTAGTCTGCGATGACTAGGACGCGGAGAACCACCAGTCCCGCCCTCGGCCTCCCTCTCTCTACCTATCCATATTCTGTAGGATGCCTCCAGTGCCGCTTTCGAGGCTCTCTCCATGTATGAGCTCAGCGCCGCTCTTGGCAGGCCTAAATTCTTGAAGAGGCTGTAGAGTGACTTCGCCGGTAGTCCTCTTGCTCCGACTTCCACGGCGAAGAGATCAGTCTTAAATCCGTTTCTCACTATCCGGTCTACTAAATTGCAGTACTTGTTTACTTTGAAGTTGTGGTCCTTCGGTATGTTGCTTTCCCATGGGACTGTAAGTTCGACAAGTACAACATGCTTTGTCGCCATTGAGAATATGAGAATATCCGGTCTGTAAGCTGTGGTGCAGATTTCTGAAGGCATTTGGTAATGCTTCTCATGTGTGTCCATCAGCAATTGCCAGTCCTTTGCTGCTCCCAAAATTGAGGACGGTTTAGTCCTATCTTTAGGCAGCTTCTTCGCTCCGGGTTTTACAAAGTTGACCTTCTTGAAGCCATTGCTCGTTTGCCCTTTTCTGGTCCGTGCAATAGATAGGCTGATAGCCTCTCTGATGATTTGGAGGACTTTATCATGGCGATAGGAATAATGGCCTCGGTCAAGCAGTATTTTGCAACCACATAGCAAATGTTTGGCAGTGCCTATGAACTCCTTACACGTCGGGCATACTTTATTTGTAGAGTATGCCCGACGTGTATACTCATATACATATGTTTGTTGAAAAACGCAATAACATTTGAAATAGCCATTAAAAATTTATAGGCAACGCAAAATGTATTTCAATCGCTTGGAAAGAATTTAGTAGTTTTAAACATTTATTAGAGAAATATTGGCATGCTTAGTTTTCTACTATCGATGTGATTTTAGAAAAAGATAGAGAATTCGCAAATATTTGGTAGTCCTTAAGTAAATATATATTATTAGATATTACACCAATGGTGGGTTCATTGTTTTGGCAGATAGAGATATTATTAGATATTACACTAATTTGAGGGTTCATAGATTTGGCAGATAAAGAGATATTATTAGATATTACACCAATTTGTGTGTTCATAGTTTTGGCAGATAAAGAGATGTTATTAGATATTACAACAATGGTGGGTTCATAGTTTTGGCAGACAGGAGATATTATTAGATATTACAGTATTCAGTATTCAGTATTCAATTTATTCATTCAGAATATATAATAAAAGCATGAATTATGAATTAAAGCAAATTATTGCATATTAGAATTCGTCAGTTGCTAGTAATATATTAATATATGTAGATATAAAACCATTAAAGCATAAATATTAATTCGACAATAGCGTTGACTAAAGTCGGCTTTACACGGCAGACAAATAAAATTGAAAAAAATATAGCTGAATCCATGTACGTGAGTATACATATAAAATAGATAATTATTATAAGAATATTAAGAGTCATCTTAGGCACTTTATAGAAAAAATGATCACACAATAGGAAGTATCAAAACAAAATTGGAAAAAACAACGTATGTATATGATCACGTATGTTACGTTACACATTGTAATCTACATATTAAATATTAAATTCATGATATTATTATTAAACAATAAGAACTAAAATGAGGTAAGTGAAAATTACATATTAATGTTGAAAGAATTGGCATGCTCAAAAAAATCACCCAGCTTATAGAAGCATGTGTGGATTGCAGCTTTTGTTTAATAAATCTTTTAAACGCTTTTGTTTCCATCTTTCTTGTGAAGAGTAGTAGCTGGTTAAAGAGCTTATAGCTCAAATATCCAAAGGACTTTTGTGTCTGCGTAAGGCGTACTTTAGGCAGGATAACGTCATCACGTCTAGGTGTATTTTGGAAGTGCATATTTTTGTTTACCCCTTGTTCGTTAATGTTTGATTTAGCATATAGTAGACAATGGTGTGTTCATAGTTTTGGCTATGATATCTCTTTATCTGCCAAAACTATGAACACCCCAACGGTGTGTTCATAGTTTTGGCAGATAAAGAGACATCATTAGATATTACACCAATTGTGGGTTCATAATTTTGGCAGATAAAGAGATATTAGCATTCCTAATTTTATTGTTTCCTTTGAATGTGATCATGTAGGAGCGAGAATATTATTTTTACTATTTGAAAGCGGTTATTTTGCTGAGGTTAAACCCCTCGCACTTTGGTTGCGTTTAAGACAAATATGCATGATCGTGAGGGCGGATGATCCAAGTCATAATTTGTGTTTCTATTCTCCAGAGTAGGGCCGTATCTGCTATAACTGTTACTAATAACGGGTTCCTAGAAGAGATATGGATGTGTCGCTGCTGCGCCGGTGCGGTGTAGCAGTCGGGCAGCCGCGCGCAAGAGGGGAAATACATTTGACTCACCGTGTGTAGAACAGTGACGCATATTTACGTAGTAAATATCGTTAATCTTAGGTACCGATATGTCGAGCCAATCTAGAAGGTGTCAGGCTATCGACTGAAAGCTGCATTTACGCACCGAACCAATGCAACCTCTTCCTTAGAGTACGAATATGACGGAAACTCTAAATGGCATTGTGAGAGGCAATGGCAATAGTGACATTCATCGTATTTATTTTACTGTACAATGTATGTAATCTAAATAGTAATCAACAGTTTAAATATAGTATTAATAAATGGTTATATAAATTAGGGCGGTCTTAATCGGAAAACTTGGCTTGTAAAGTGTAGGTATAATGGTTGATTCAAATTTATTATTGTATATAGGTATATATACAATAATATGCATATAATCATATATCATATATCCTATAGTATTTAATATTAATTTTCATTACTTTTATAATCGTAATTATTAGTTATTGTAATGGTGTTTAGGTAGGTACATGTTTATTTACCATATTTTAGGTTTATACAACATTATATAGCCGAGCCCCACCCCCTACCACCGTTACAACCTACGCAGTGGCGGCAGCGGTATGCGGCCTATCCGCAAAACAACGGATTGACAGCCCTTTTTAAGTCTACCCTGGACAACGGCGGCTGCAACGTCACCAAAACGTAGGGTGCTAAAAAATTCACGCGTAACTTCGTTTATATCCTATTTATAATGTCAAACAACCGCGATAGTCTTCGATTTTATAACAATATGTAGGTTTATACAACGAATATCGCAATTATATCTTGTATAATTCATATAGATTTTGCATATTGATTTGTATTATTGCATTATTAATATTGTGCTATATTATGAAATTTTAATTAAGTACATTTAATACTTTTAAAAACAACATGTCACTTACGTTAATTAATGTAGCCATAATGCCAAAATTTACATTGCCTATTTCAGCTATTTACTTTGACTCACTTAGATACTGGACAGCACAGTCCTAGTTAGGTGGCCATTGAGCCTGTGCCACATTTGTTCAATCATTTCGAGTTATTTTATAATATAAATAAAATTTATGTAAAGTGCTTTAAATTCAACACATATCGTGACTTGAATGTGGGTCTAAGAACTAATAAGCATGACGCGTTCTCCATTTCACCTAAATATTAAATAAAAACTAATCATTTAATTTAACAAGGGTTCCTAAGGTTCTAGTGCCCCAATCTAAAGGTATACTAAATGCTCTTATATCTAAGTAATTTTATTCGGAGTATGGTTGGGCACAACTCTTTTGGTCTGCGGCGAAAGGTACACACAATCATTCACGTACATGGGATACAGAATGGACGAGTATAAAGCCATATCCATATACAAGGTAAAATCGGTTTCTTCGTGGCTGATAACTATGTATGTTCGTGTAAGATCTCATGTTTTATTGGCAGAGCCGTTCTTCCGCAAGAATATTATACGGATCGATCTGGTGGCGAGAGCTGTTCAACCCGTTGAGTATGAGTCAACCAAATCTGGTCGCGAAACAATTATCCTTTGAGTACGAGTCGACCAAATCTGGTCGCGCGTTTTTTTCACTTCTTTGACGTTCTCATATTTATTCATAATTATCTAATTGTTTTACAAAATGATATTTCAATATTCTATATTCGAAATTTCAATGCAATCATTGTGCAGTTGTTCTTTTAATGATTGGTGTAGTAGTTTCGTAGTTATAGTACTTTAAGTCGATGTCGCCGAAAATCCTGCAAAAGAGACAGATGCATCCATGAAAATACCCATTTACTCCAAGGGTTAACACCTAAACCAGGGTCTTTGATCTGCTAGCGATTTTACTAGCGATTTGGGCCGTATGCTATTTTGGAGAATTTGGTATTTTCCATTGCGCATCACGTGACTACAATACAAACGTTTTCGCTATTTTATAATTAATATTGAGTACCTTCACTTGCTTTCCAACTAGTTAGAACTTCCTTATCTGCCATCTTCTTCATCTGTGTCTTCTCTTCCCCCCTGTCTCTCCTCCTTATCTGCAGCCTTTCTTATCTTCTTTAATTGTCGACGTCCGACATTTTTATTTTATTTTTATTTTATTTTATTTTATTTGGTACCCAAACAGAATATTTACAACACATACAGTGACATATATATACTACAGTTACATGACTACATCAATATCCTTTTGATATGAGTACACAATTAGCACAATGCATGAACAATGGTTGAATTTTTTAAAAAATACGTATAAAAAAAGGAAAAAAACAAAAAATACCAGAATTACAGTATTTTAAAGAGGGACGCTTTGAAGGAGCATAAACTATCATGAAATATATCGGAGCATTCTTCTCTATGTCCTCATCTCAAAGGCCTCGACGATTTTGATCAAAATCCATGTCATTCCACTTCACAGATAAGGTATGCTCCAGCAATGCCCCAGGGTTGAAGTTTAGCAAATAATGTTTCAAAACAACTCCACAAACCGCTGTAAACTCCATGTCGAATGTCATGTTTATTCTTTTATCCATTTGAACTCTGTCGTGATGAGTGTCTGTCGAGGTTTTCGTTTATAAAATTAAACTGATACGTAAGATTTGAATTCAAATTGCTATGAAATATTAGCTGAACGTAATTAGTCTGAAACCGTCAATGAAGCCATGAAATACTTTTTTTTTACTTCCTACGCATTCGAGAAAGTCGCCTAATAAATTCACGCGTCTGGTGTATTTCTTACCTCTTTCATAATCTGTGCCGCAGGCCCACCGCGCCCATCCATATACTCCACGATAAAAATAGCACGATAATTATAGCAGATGCGTTGTTTAGGTGAATACTCTCCGTAATTTAGATTCATACCGTCATATAAAATTGGATGAACGCTTCAAATTTAATTTAATTTTATTTTATTCGGAACTCAAATAAAATATTGATAATACATATAATTTACATGGTTTTAAAATTATACGGGCCCGTCACCTCAGGAAGTTTTAACGATTAGTCGTTCTATCTCCCTGGAGTGAGCGTAGAAGACTTGAGGACGAAACAGTCCACCATCTAGCTACGCCACAAGCCCGTAAGAGGCCAACGCCTTAACCGCGGGATAGCCAGGAGTGTTACCCGGCGGGCTTACACTGACGCCCTTACTTCCAATTGTGACCAGATTACTCCGGTCTCTCGATTGGTTACGAGTTCGAGGTCGCTTGCGCGGTCCTCTCCCTTACGAAGCGGTGAAACGGTGTTAACCGAATCTATCGCGGACCACAGCGTCCTTTGCCTAGCTGTTCACCCAGGATCGGATGGCCGATGGTCATTTCAAGAGCAGTCGCCGTAAGGTCCGCAACCACCCCCGCTCTTTAGCGTATTGTTTCCTATAGAGCGGGGGTGGTTGCCTACCTTACGGCGACTGCTCTTGAAATGACCATTGGCCATCCGATCCCGGTTCAGAGCCGGGCAAAGGACGCCTTGATCCGCGATAGATTCGGTATACTCCGTTTCACCGCTTCGTAAGGGAGAGGACCGCGCAAGCGACCTCGAACTCGGTACCAATCGAGAGACCAGAGAAATCTGGTCACAATTGGAAGTGACGGCGCGAGTATCTCGAGCCCGCCGGGTTTATTCCTGGCTAACTCGCGGTAAGGCGTTGGACTCTCAAGGGTTGTGGCGTAGCTAGACGTTGGATTGTTATTGTCCAAAGTCTTCTACGCTCACTGCAGGGCGATAGAACGACTAATCGTTAAAACGTCCTGTGGTGACGGGTTCGCCCGTTGTAGTCGACACCGCAAGATGTTAGTCAGAGTGCAGTCGATTGGCTTACACCGCACGGTGCGCAGACCGTCCAGGAGCGCCAGAAGGTTGATTTCCAGGGGAAACTGACCATAAGGCCAGAGTCCTACACGGGCTCGCACTTCATGCGTGGAGGCCGTCGGATAGGTGTTGACCCGTGAGTGTGATCAACCCTGTAGAGAATGGGTCTTCGTGGCCAACTCAGCAAGGGCCCATTAACTCCAGGTAGATATTCACAAGAGGGATTTGGGCCTAGCCAGGCATCTGTGTACCAAATTTCAAATTTCTTTGTCCAATATTACGAGATTGAAATATTATTAGTGCGCCTGATTTCAATCACCATCTTTTCAACTCTTTCCATGACCAAATTATGCCTGCATGCTAAATTTCAGTTCAATAGAATTAAGCGTTTGGACGCTATCGAGGAGGGATATATACATACAACTAGAGCAATCCATCGTCAAGTTCCGTCACATGCCCGTAAGAAGCTAAGAGATAGCCAGGGATAACTTTACCGCGAGATAGCCAGGTAAGTCAACCAGTGGGCCGAGACTCGCGCCCTTACTGCCAGTTGCAACCAGATACCTCAGTCTCCCGACTGGTTACAGGTTCGAGGTCGATTGCGCGGTATATCGGTAGTCGAATTTGCAAAGTAAGTCGGAGAAAAAACGGTTGAACGAAAACGTTTCTAACTAACGCTGCCTTAACGATGAGAGATATATGATTAAGTTCTAGAGAAAATTTGTAGAACTTGATAATGCCTACAAAATAGTTAGCGACAGCATATGTTTAACTTTTATATTTAAGTCATAAACAGTAGTATTTGATATTAAAATATAATTTAAATCGTTAGGTCATGTTTATTGGTCATATTATCAACAATTATTAATTCTTATCAACAAAAAAAAACAAAAGACTTTTCCCATTTACTGCATATAATTTCCCTTTTACTGCATAAATGGTTAAAGAGATAAGACACTCACAAATAAAACACTCACAAGAAGACACTCACAAATAACGGTAATATAGTCAAATTGGCATGCAAATACATACATACATATACAGTAAAAATATAACCCTTCTTTTGGCAGTCAAGAAATAAATAAGAAATAAATGCTGACATTAAAATAGTATCACTGGAAATAGTTTTTGGAATATCATGTTGTCAGTTTTTTGATACTGGATTTTTGTCTAACATTTTAATTGTACATGTTGTCCACTTTACCATAGATTATTATGAAATATACATTAAATTGGATACAAATTTTAAACATAATAAATTCTGGAGTAAACTAATCATATACAATTTTGTTGTTATCCCTGCCTTGCGAAATCGACCGATTAATTAATTTGTGTAACTGGCAATAATCTTGCGTCGCAATCTCCAGTGGCATTGATGCGCTGTGCGGTTGGCAACGACGTTGCCGTACAAGTGAAAATGATTGTGAAAATGGTTTGTTCAAAGTGCTGACAGAAGCGAAATGCAGAACGAAACGCGCCGCGCTGGCAAAACAGTAATAATAGATGGTTCGCTCTCTTTTGGGTGAAACGGTACGTGAAATGCGAACGGTATCGAGACTTGGACGATTAATAAATGGTAGGCGGACGAAAATTAGGCGGTTGGGAACGCCATTGTGTACTTTCTAATCGGAAGCAGTAAGAGAAATAGAGAGGAATGAAATGGACTGTTTGTGGCTCCGGTGCTTGCGTAATCCTTTGTTTTAAGGGGACCATGCACGCTGCCATACAATCGTACTTCCACGATTACTCCATAATGTAATGTGCCTTAAGATTAAACTTTACATTGTTTCTTCTTCTGCATTCTATATAATAAAGATATTGAGTGTTTTCTTTCGGCACCTAAAACACATTTTTTACGTACATGAATTAAGACAAAAGTGAGGAATATTTTTTCACAAGGAAGGCCCTTCCTTGTATAATTTATTGGTGTGTTCATTAATAATTACACATTTATTACCAAAACTAATTTCTAGTCGTTCTCTTTATAATGTAGCACGTGGGCGCTTGAAAGAGATAAATTTATTCTGATATTTAACTTGCATCCGGGTTATTAACATTATCAGTTTACATTTCCAGGTTTTAAAACATATGAAATCATTTACTCCACCGATTCAAATTGTAAAGCTGTGAAATGTTGCATGCAAAATGTAAGTTTTGAATATAGATTAAAAATTATTCATACAATGTAACGGAATACCAATACCATAAAATATCATAAGTATATTATAAATAGGATAAAATCGAATTTACCGAATTCACTCGATGTTTCAGCAATGTTGCAACCGCCGTTGCATTCCGACCTGGACGACGGCGGTTGCAACATCGCCGAAACGTCGGGGGCAACCAACTTTACGCGGTAAATTCGTTTTTATCCTATTTATAATGTCAAACAATCCAGATAGTCTTCGATTTCATATCATAAATTGCATTAATTATAAAATTTCATATCTTGAAAAACAATCGTAAGTACGAACGTCTGTTTGACACATTTTTTAAAAAGATAATTAAGTTAGGTTAAATATTATGCTGTTAATAGTTATATGTTGTTCGACTGATCTCTTCTCAACATGTATAATGACATCATTCAGCCAGAAGAATTTGTATTCCTTTTTCTTTGTTTTTTTTTTTCGCTTGTAAAGGACTTACTTCTATATAGCAACAAACCAATAGAGATGGGACAAACTGGCAAACACGATATGGAACCTTACAAGGGGGCTGTAACGGCCCTTAAGTACCGTCACAGGCAATCAACAAATGCATTTATTTCCACTGAAATACAATGATACAAATTCAGCTATTATGCTACCTCGTGAAGCGATGAATCAGCACGATGAAACAATACTTTTACTCGGAATATTTTGGATTGCATCATATATCGGCCTATATAAACCGGCGAAAACGCAACCAAAGTATCATTCCTCGAGTGATCACCTCCCCCAAGGTTGCTACGGCATACTCGGTACCCCTCTCACGAGGTCACTCAACGAGTCCGGCTCCTTGGTTTCCTTTTCCTCCCTTTCCTGATCGAGGAGCATCAGTCTGCATCTCCACCGACTCGAGCAGTGCCCAGTACGAGATACTAGGAGCACAAGTAAAATCCTTATCCTCACATCCTCGTAAATTCATTCATTTCCCGAGTCACTTCATCCCCGTCAATATTACCTATTCGGGAAGCGTTACAACTGGCAATATCGAACCCTCAATCAATTCAATAAATCCCTTCTGATTCACTCAAAATCGCCTTTTAATACAGAGATAACCTGCAAGTTGACACCACCTCCTCACACCGCACAACCTGGAGTCTAGTGAGGGGTGGTCCCTCACAGGGCCTTAGAAATCTATGAATAAAAAGATAGTCGATTGAAAGACAATGATGTTACCCAAAATAGTCATAGATTTAAATCAAATCAAAAAAAATATATGTTCACCGCGTTCCAATGTAATCATATCCAACAACTAGATTTTTCATTATTGATTAATAACTGGATTTCAATTATTAACTAGATCTCTAAGTTCATTAATCTACAAAAAATATTTGTGAATGTAGATCATATTGTTGCACTAGATCATTTTAACTAATAGAGAAAAACATTTCATTTTATTGGCCCTAAACTTTAGAGAATACCAGCATATTATTTTAGGAAATTGAAAGCCTGCGTGCGGTATGTTTCAAATTTTTGTAATGCATTAAACAAGCTGATGACCTTTTGGGAATTGCAACGACTTCGAACAGTACAAATTAAATCCTGAAACAGAAAAAAAGAACTATAAATATCTACTAGAAAAGAATTACCAGAACGAGATAAGTTTTGAAAAATAATTTAATAATACTCAAATAGGATTGATTTGGATATAAAAATAAGAATATTTATCATGTTTATAAATAAAAATATGAACGTATAGTTTAATAGCGTGTGTTATAAGGTATACTTTATTTAATCGAGTAATTCATTTGACTTTGTTTAACACAAGCCCTTATTTATAATTTTTTTATTGTTTATAACTATTTACCTATGACATCATTATTATTATTATTTCATATTACAACTTTTTGACATATTTCGGGTGTTTTTGTTTTGGTTTTAAGTCTAATCTGAATTGCTCAATCTTTTTATCGGATTTTATTTTGATTTTATTAGCGATTTTACAGAGCATGTGTTTTAATTTATTCCTATTACTTCTAAATTTCTTAATTGAGATAATTTTATACTAATGTAATACTATTAAAAGTAATTTCGAATATTTTCTTAGGTAGAGAACTATTTCAGAAAGTATATTTTGTTCCAGTTAGATTACAAAATGTAATCAGCATAAAGTTCTTATCTTCATCAACATAAAGTTTTATCTCTATTTGGTCCATGATGTATTTAGCGACATCTAATGCTAAAAATAATATTTTAAGAATTAATTCTTAAATCAATATTTAAATTCATATATGACAAACGGAAATATTCATAAAGGTTTTTTAATTTAAAATTTTATTTTATACAATTTTCCAATGTAAGTAATAGATTTTGATAAAAAATATAATATAAATATATATATGTGTATAAATAGCAATATTTTTACGACATTTATTTTTGCGAAGCAGATAAGAATTCATCGTATAGAATTAATCGAAAAGATAAATGGAACTACATACATTAGCTCAACAAAGGTGTACTAAATAAGGCTAATAATACAATTACCATTCAGCGATTCTTCTTTTATAGACAGTCCTGCTTTGGTTTGGGAATCTGCTTTCTCATTTCCTCATATGTACTCACGTGAGTTTTGCCAAGCTTCTAGAACATGAATCTTCAGAATATATTATATAAATAAGATAAAAACGAATTTACCGCATGAAGTTTGTAGCACCAGACGTTTCGGCGATGTTGCAATCATCGTTGTCTAGGGCAGTCTTCCTCAGACAACGGCAGTTGCAACATCGTCGAAACGTCGGATGCTACAAACTTCACGCTTTGAATTTGTTTTCATCTGATTTATAATGTCAAACAACCTCAATAGTCTTCGATTTCGTATTCCAGAATAGTTTGGACTCTGTAATGCAGCGGCGTATTACGCACTTTGAAGACGATTTCACAACCAATAAATGATCTGGCCGCAACGATGGAGTATTATTTTTAAATTCGCCCGCACGTGGAGCTTCTCTTGCAAGACGGAAATAATCTTTCACCATATTAACCGGAGACCACATCAACCATTCGACAGGTCAATGAACCGCGCCTCGTCCATTTAAATAACCAATCTAAAATTAATAGAGAATTTTTGCTCTCGATTCCGATTTGTCCGACGACTTATTTGTTGGGACGATTCGTCCGAAATTAGCGCGCCGCATCACAGAATAGGCTAAAGGTGTATACTAGCACACCAGATTCGTCACGCCTTTCAAAACACGCAATAACATGCCAAAGCTGGGATGGAGAGAGCAATAAAATAGTCAAAATATTTCCCTTAACATACTCGAGAGATTTTTGATGGTTATTGTGAAGGATAACGAAACTTTGTACATGAGTATATATTTTAAACAAAACAAGTTTTCTGTTTTTACCTATTTACATAAATTTTAAATTTAACTTTTTAGGGCGGTTTTTAGTATGTATGTGTTTTTTGTTTTTGTATTTGTTTTTTATGCTTCTTTGTGATTTTATTGTATTTTTTAAAATCAAAAATACATAAAAAGTTCATAAACAGGCCAATCGATAATATTTAGGGGGTGTGTTTGAATGTTCACTGAGCTGATTAGGTTATACTCAATGGCGGTAATTTCTACATCTTTACAAAAAAATATTTTGAAGGCCTCTTATCGAGAAGAGTCGTTATCGAGTATATTGACCGGTGAACCGTATTTTGCTTTGTTTTGGATTTTTATTTACGATATTTAATCAACACTTGAGTTTACTATACTACCTAGTCCTTTAATAATGGCACGAATTGTATCAAAATGATCCATATTTATCGTTTTTTTACCGAAATTCTAAGTACACAAATTATGGTTATAAATGTAACTTTTATAAACTAAATTATAAAAAAATGCTTGAATATAACTGTTTATACATTTGTTTCTGCTTTAAACAATGATGTATGATATTTGGCCTTATTTTACCTATGTTTAAAATGCCTGCCCTGGAACAAGTTCTTTTTTAGTTGGGCGGTATGGGACTATCATCACATATAAGAGTGACATAACTTGCTGTGGGTTTATTAATTTTAAGTTAAATTATAATCTCTGTTTAATTGTAGATAATAATTATGATTTGTGTTACGCTTGTTGCATATTATGTACATTACCTAAAATAAATAAATAAAATAAATAAATAGCAAGATAAATAACATGTTCAAGATATAAAATGGCAGAAACTAATATTTATATTATATTTTACTTATATTATTCAACGACTCCTCGTTAGTTTTTTTTTGTAATCAAACCTGAAAAAAATAGTAGAGTAGTAGCGATAGTGGATTTGATTCCGCACTAATAACTCATACTAAACCAATCAGAAATACAAATCCTCTCGATTCGTCAAACATAAGGCGCCTGTTATTTTGCGAAATCGGACACAACCAGATGATATGCTCTGCAGTTTGATGACACGTAACGCAAAAGTCCGTTCGCAGTCTACCTTTCAAGTCTCCGTGATTGCCAACAAGCTACATATGTTATATGTTGGATAAAAGTGCTGAAAATTTTCGTTCCAAAATCAACAGGAAGAAACAGTATGCTAAACGGCCAGTTTCCTCGCAGACTTGGCATTCTTGACAAATGCGTACACCTTTTTATAATAGTCCTGCAGCTTTCAATATACTTAGTTCGACGCGGGTCTCAAAAGAGAACAAAAAGTATCGATATATAATAACCTAGATGTGCCTTTCGCGCTCTAAAATGGCCCCTTCAAAACCACTACTGAAAGCCGCCCAGTAGTAGTTTGGTCACAGTCCTCTGGCACACAGCCGACCGTTTCCGGTGTGAGTGAATATTGGCGCGCTATTCTCGCGAATAATGTTCAATTTATTGCTCTCTCTCTGTCACATAATTTAGAAGCAAAGGTTATGTAAAACCAATTTATTTGTATCTGAGGCCATATCTAGTTAATATATCGATGCCAAAAAGAGACCCGACAGATACCGAGTTCCACTACTTATAAGGCGGCTGCCGATGCCAAGATTGATGTGCTTTTATAGGCGTCAAACTTTGCAATTAGGAAAGTCTTGCCACAAAGAGAATTTATCTGACAACAGGGAGTAATAAAAAAGTAGCCCTATATCTGCCTAACTGCAGGACATCTCAGCCCCTATATAGACATAAACAGGTTTTTATACTTTAGAAAGCTTGTCGAAGAAACAAGTTGGGTCTAGTACGATATCTAAATATTTAATCTCTCTAGGGAAAGATATCTATGATCCTCCAATTTTGAGGACAGGGCTCCTGGAAAATCGTCCTTTCAAGATCATCGCTTCGTTTTTTAACAAGACGAGAGTAGTGTACCGGATCGATGTACAATAAATATATATTGCACAATACTACTGCCGAAGTGATGAATAAACCCCATTCGCAGCAGCTGCAAGAACAGCAATACAAACAACAGCACCGACATCCTACAGCAGCCGCCAGAACGACGCTGATCCAACAGCACGTTTGTTTTTAGCGGTTTCGATGGCATTACTTCACATCAACTGACAAATTCTAATAATTAAAGAGTAGTATTAAATAGTCTATTAAATGCTCTTTATTTTAAACTAGAATTCTTGGTTTCCGAGATATTATTCATATTTCTTATGCTTGAATTTCGAATTAGGTCCACAGACCACACTACGTCATTTGTTTCTGCTACGCACGTAAAGGTGGGTATCCATTAGGTTCGCGCATCAACTCTGCTCCGCGCTTCTGCAGCTGCTCAAATAGAGACGGCGCGCGCATCATCTCAAGAACAACAGGTGCTCCGCAGCTTTCTTTCGAACGTTGAGCGAACATGTCGTCAGTAGAATAAATTTTTAATTTTCTCATTTTTCGGATCCCACATCGCTGTTTAATTTCGGTACTTCTCGATTAGAGCCTATACATTTCTCTTCAGTCCACTCCATAGCGATGGATTCGCGTTTACTGGACACGGAATGTGATGCGCGAGACCGCGTCTTACTTTGCTCGCGTCCACGAACGCGCTGCGCATCACTTTGTGTCCGCGCATTTACCACCACCGCTTGAAGAGCTTGCCGCGGAGCGTGCAACGTTGCACGCTCCAGGAGCGCCAGCTTATCCACTACTGGAGCAGTTGCAGGTGCGCGGAGCAGAGTTGCTGCGCGAACCTGATGGATACCCACCTTAAGGTGACAAATCCTCCACCTCCCACGCGGAGAAAGAGAGAGAGAGAGAGAAAGAGAGAGAGAGAGAGAGAGAGAGAGAGAGAGAGAGAGAGAGAGAGAGAGAGAGAGAGAGAGAGAGAGAGAGAGAGAGAGAGAGAGAGAGAGAGAGAGAGAGAGAGAGAGAGAGAGAGAGAGAGATAGATAGAGAGGCCCTACGAATTGTTTCTAAAAGCGTCGTTCGAGCAAATACATTCGTTACATATCTGTGCGAAGACACTCATAACTCCGTGTCATCTATGGACGCAAGCAGACAAGCCGACAACAACCGACTCGGCGCGATCACCGCCGACCGCACGCACATCCAGAGTAAACAAATAAGACAGGGAAAAGATCACTCTTCATCGAGGACGGTCGTACTTCCGAGAACCGGGCCGACTGGAATCTCAAAAAATGCGATATGGGGCGTCCAATTTTAAATCATCAGAGTCACCGGAAGCGTCGACAGAGAACAACTACTCCGAAATAATTGACTGAACTAGAGAAGAATCACACGTGAGAGCTATCCCAGCCGAATGATGGCCTCTTAGTAAATAGATTAGTAAATAGATATTACATCCTACCAAATCCACGGCCATAGCCAGATAATATGATAATAAAAAAACGATTGATTTAGGTAACATTTAAAGATAATTCATTGTTTACTGTAAACAGAGGTAGATCCAAAGATTTTGTGAGGTAATTACGGATGATGTGCGGGTTAAGAAGTCCCGTTTTTAAGGAGTCCCAATTCAAGATTTTTATAAACTATTATGAATATCCAACCAATCTAGCACAACGCCGTACGCGCCGTTAGATTTGGACGTTTGCTTTTTGGAAGGTCTATTTTATCCTTTAAGGCGACGATGTAGGTAAATTTCGAAAATTACATTTTTTGGGCAATTTTTGAACAGTCATACTGAAATAACTGATGATGTTAGCCAACAAAAAAAATTATCGTAACTCACAGTACCTTTCTTAAGTAGATAGCTATTTCAGATTTTTTTTTAAGTATTGGAAAATTGAGGAAAATAATTAAATCTGGAGCTATACAGGAAATTTTCATTTTAGAGCATTTTTTGAAACGTGCCTCACACTAAACTGCACGATCAAGAAACTCAAAAAAAATACTACGGCATTTTAACAATAGTTGTAAAGAGGAATGCTTTCGCATAAATTAAAAAAAATAAGTTTTTCTTGTTAAAAAAATTTATATAAAAAGTGTAACTTTCATCCATATTCACTGTTAAATATTACTTATTACTGTGTGTTTTTTTCAAGTTTGTTTTTTTTTACATAAACTATGTACAATAAACTTGTAGTACTGACCGAAATTATTTTTTTCAAATAAAATATCAGTATATTTTAAAAATAATATTTTGCAGAGCCGTTTATATTATTTTTGTCATACAATGAGATGAGCGCGCTCTTCTCGCGACGACGCGCTGGCATTCAAAATGCCGCAAGCGACATTGGGTCAATATGGTTCTTATGTGGGGATCAATTACTGATTCAAATGGCATAACAGCCAACCTTTTATAATGAAATGTTATTGGCTCTTAGAAACGTGGTTCATTTCGGCTTCGAAGGCCGACATATGCGGTTGCGTTCGCGACGCTCTGTTTCATGACTTATTATTACCAAATTGACATTTCGATGGATCGAGATGTGAATTAAAAAAATATCGGTTTTAGATGGCTATTTCACCGTGTAAATGAAAGAGGTTTAAAAACATGATAAATCATATGTTGAAAAATAGAAACAATAATAAGTAAAATAATATTTAATATTTATTTATTTTTTTTTTAAATTTACAATATTACTTTTTTTTAATAAAAAGTGTTCATTTATTTGATAACAATGTTTCTTTATGTATAAAAACAAAAAAAAAATATACATATCGGTAGGTTTTGAACCTACGACCGGTGTGATCTTATGCGAGTTTAAAACAAGTGCGCCACTTCAGCTTGCTTCCCGCGAGTCAAAATGTGTCATATATAAGGGGACAGTAAATAATGCCAATACATTTGCGTTAGAGCCATATGACAGAGCTATACACCATGTATAAATATAATATACTATTAGGCTACGATTCTGACCGTTCTAATATAGAAAACCGTCAGATAGGCAGAATTGTAATTTAAAAAACAAAACGTAGGTATCTACTTTTTAAAAGCTTTTATTCAACTTGTAATGTCTGTGAAAAAAAAAACTAAAAATGCAAAGAAATATTACATCAGCAGTAGCTTATAATAAATGTCAAAACTTTTCAATTGATGAGAAAATTGATTG